>JAVDOI010000029.1:2755907-2825907 GCA_032191485.1 Leptoclinus maculatus | reverse complement strand
ACACACACACACACACACACACACACACACACACACACACACACACACACACACACACACCCCTTTACTAGTTGTACGATGTGTCCACATCAGAAGTAAATGTTATATAAATCTCCCAGAGTGTGTTTGCAGTCCTTTCCCTCATATGGAGAGCAGTCCTGCCCACTAAACTGTACGAACATCTACTGATCTGCTACATGTATAAGATGTATGAGTGATGGGAAAACAACAACACTTGCTGTATTATTTTTGGTGTCCAGGCTGACTTTCCTCTCTGGCGTTGTGCTACTTCCAGCAACCTTCATCAGTTACACACACTCAGTAGTTAGTGTGGTTGTCAGACCTGCCAGCAAAGATAGTGGAGATGGAGGATTGGACCAGAACATCCCTAGCAACACATACTCACTGCCGACTCGTCACATCCCGGCCTTGGTCAGTGGCCTTACCAGTGGAGCTGGTGGAACATGTTCTTGGTAGGGCTGTGCCACATCCAATCAATTTCATCAAACATCCCAGAACGATTTAATGCAAACAAATTAAGGTATCAAACACACATTACTACTTTACAGTTAAATATTTAACATTCATTCCAACACGAAAAAAAGCAGTAAATAACACTTTGATAAACACGTCAGGACATCTTATTTTACTCACCCTCACAGGGAATTCAGTATAATATAATATATATAACATATAATAATATTCACTATAATAATATATATCATATAATAATATTCAGTATAATAATATATATCATATAATAATATTCAGTATAATATAATAATATATATCATATAATAATATACAGTATAATATATATCATATAATAATATTCAGTATAATATAAAACACACACACATACATATATAGATATAAGCTATGATGAGTTTTCACTGTTAATCTACCATCTCTATTAATGTTGACGCCTCCATGACCAAGTGAAGATGAGACTGAGGACAACTATGGAGAAGAACAGATGTTCACTTCGCCTAATATGTAGCTGACAGAGTTCTCCATGTGTGCCCTGGTGTTCTCATGTCTCCTTACCTCCTCATCCCTCACTCCCTACCCTGGTGTTCTCATGTCTCCTTACCTCCTCATCCCTCACTCCCTACCCTGGTGTTCTCATGTCTCCTTACCTCCTCATCCCTCACTCCCTACCCTAGTGTTCTCATGTTTCCTTACCTCCTCATCCCTCACTCCCTACCCTGGTGTTCTCATGTCTCCTTACCTCCTCATCCCTCACTCCCTACCCTGGTGTTCTCATGTCTCCTTACCTCCTCATCCCTCACTCCCTACCCTGGTGTTCTCGTGTCTCCTTACCTCCTCATCCCTCACTCCCTACCCTGGTGTTCTCATGTCTCCTTACCTCCTCATCCCTCACTCCCTACCCTGGTGTTCTCATGTCTCCTTACCTCCTCATCCCTCACTCCCTACCCTGGTGTTCTCGTGTCTCCTTACCTCCTCATCCCTCACTCCCTAACTGTCCATGCTGGTTCTGTCCCCGTTGTTTTAAAAAGATAAATAAGTTATTATCATGACGTCATCCAGCTAGTCAAACCTGTCTGGTGTACAGCTAGTAGAGAAGCTTCATGTACTGCTTCTCTTTCCTGCTAGTCTGCTGTCTGATTGTGAGGTCAGGCTGATCTGGGATCAGCTCTTTCAGTAGTTTCTCCTCTCAGTTCTCCTCTCAAACGGGTCTTGGAGGAGTAGTGCTCGCCTGTAGAGACTAGTCCTGACGAGAACGCGCAATTTGGGGCGCTACAGAATCTGCCCCAAGCTGAATCTATTTGAGGACGCTGATTGGCTAAATTGTAGGTCACTCATTTATATCTTTAATCAGCAATTGGCTAAACTGCTTCATAGACCCGCCTCCTGTGGGCGCTTTCTCCAGCGCCCCAGAGCTGCAGAAAGGCGGAGAGGACGAGCAGGAAAAGCATATATTTTGTGCAGATATCATATTTTACACATATTACTGGGTACATTCCATATTTAAAAAACATAAATATTGACAATTTGTATAAATTATTATTATTTTTATTTTTTGTGGCTCAAGGGGGGGGCGGGTTGGGTACACGAGTTGACAACACTGCGCTGGATTTTTAGGTTGGATACCTTTTAAAGCAAACTCTTGCTAGTTTCTCAAGATTACCAACCTTAAAAAAAAATGAGACACACATTTTGGCACGAGATGAACGCTCGAGAGAGAGAAGAAGAAGAGGAAGAGGAGAGAGACAGAAGCCGAGGGGTTAAATCATAAACAGCAATGCATTTGAGCTCATGTAGACGTCCACCATGAATCCCCTAAACGTAAAGAAAACAGTAGAATCTCACACATCATAACATGGTTCTAATCGCACAGTGCAAAAGGCTAAGTATACCTTACTAGTATGAACTTCAATGAACAGTTGACCACATGGTAAACCAGGACAAAAGTGAGGTACAGAGGCTCAGAGAGACTCACCTCGAACTCAGGCTACGTCCACACTACTCCGTTTCCATTTTAAACTCATATGCTTAGCTACGCCCACGCCGAGCGCCCACGCCGAGCGCCCACGCCGAGCGCCCACGCCGAGCGCCCACGCCGAGCGCCCACGCCGAGCGTTCACGCCGAGCGCCCACGCCGAGCGCCCACGCCGAGCGCCCACGCCGAGCGCCCACGCCGAGCGTTCACGCCGAGCGCCCACGCCGAGCGCCCACGCCGAGCGTCCACGCCGAGCGTCCACGCCGAGCGTCCACGCCGAGCGCCCACGCCGAGCGCCCACGCCGAGCGTCCACGCCGAGCGCCCACGCCGAGCGCCCACGCCGAGCGCCCACGCCGAGCGCCCACGCCGAGCGCCCACACCGAGCGTCCACACCGAGCGTCCACACCGAGCGTCCACACCGAGCGTTCACACCGAGCGTCCACACCGAGCGCCCACACCGAGCGTCCACACCGAGCGTTCACACTACGCCGGCGTTTTCGAGCACCGAAAACGGAGGAGTTTGAAAACGCTCCCGAGGACGGATAAGTTTGAAAACTCCGGGTTGCCTCTTCGTGTGGACGGTCGGAAACGGATACGTTTAGAAACGATGACGCCCACACTCACGTTCACTACTTGATTGGTTCTTAGCAGTCATGACGTGTCCTTCCCTGATTGGTCACGCTCATATCACGTGACCCTTACCCGGATGTTCACAAACAGCCTTGATTACCGATCGACTACCAGGTTAATTCAACATGAACAACTGATTACAGGTGTTGACCTTGTTGTCTTTACTAGCAGCTGTTGTTCAGTTAAAGTCTGCATTATTACGGAGGAAGCAGCTGTTAATGGAGCGATTAGTGAGCAGCGTGACCAGCGGAGATATCAGACCTACGGAGGACGTCTGAAGTCACGGTTAGCGGCTTTAGGGAGGACGGACACAAAACGGAGGACTTTCCTTTTCTTATTAATGCTTATTTTGTTCTGCACACCTATTGTGAAGTCCGCAGATAAAATGTAAAGGAACTAAAGCAGTAAATGCTCTTCAGTAGGACAGAGACTTCAGACTCCAGCAGAGCTACGAGAGAGAACAACAACGACACCGAGAGAACCAGTGAGAGACGTGTTCACCTCATTTATGGATCATAATCTAGTAAACCTTTGTGTGTAAGTGTTGATTTTAAAGTACTGTATACATTCTGTATACGGATTGATTTCTTATTAAAGTCTAAATAGCAGATTAACAAATAATCTCAAATAACAGAGAACCTGCAAACTGAAAGTGTATTTAAGATGTTCAGAACATGAATTTAAGAACAAAAATAATGCCTCCATGGATCATCTGTCATGTCAAGAACATGAATATTTGATTAGGAAACTAGTCTGACCCACATGAAGGAGCCATATTCCAGCACATTGATGTTCCCCGTCTCCAGCAGAACACCATGTAGCTGTGGGTACGAACCAGTTCAACCACAGAGAGAAGACCAGAAGAAGAAAGACTAACATTCTAAACATGAGAGGAGTAGAAACAGTGCGAGGACCTAACAGAAGCTGTTTAGTGTCACAGGAAGTCACTGGAACGGCAGGAGGCTGTGGGCAGTTTCACCCTGTTTACATTGACTGACAGCAGAGGAATCGGATCACAGAAGTGTGTGTGTGACACAGAGAGGGTGACTCCATCTTCTCTACAACTTGTCAAAGCAGGAAGAGCAGAGATTAGTGGCTCCAGAATTAGCCGTGTGTACAGGTAGATCTACAGCTGCTTGTGTCTGCTTTCTATCAGCTCTGCTCTGGAGCCTTCAGCATGAACAGACAAGAGGCTCAAAGCAAGTTCAACGAAGGGCGTTTCAGCAGTTTGACATTCAAACACTCACTAACATTTATACCAGGGAAGGCATCACACGTGAACAAGGATGCAGATATTTGATTTGAAGACGCTGGTGTTGATCTTCTCAATTATAACTATTTAAAGTAAAAGAAGCCCCTATAGCTCCTCTGTTCTCAGAGAATAACCCAGCAGGTTAACGCTGCACAAAGCCTTTCAGGGCTTCATGCTCAATTTGATTGGTTTTGGAAAAACTATTTCATTGTCAAGTTACTCACCCTCTCTTTCTCTATGAAGACTTGTGAAATCTATTTATTTAATATAATGAATTGATTGGAGCCAATATATAACATGGAAATGATCTGTGTTGCATGCATGAAATATAATTGATTCACTAATGAGATCAAGTTTTATTGTCAAAACTATTCAGAAGCAGTAGATTTCTATAATCTCAGTTTATCTCGTCTCTGTCCGAGTCGCAACAAAGGGGGCGTGTCACAACAGCAAACGGGCGTGGCACGCCAACAAAGGGGGCGTGTCACATCAAAGGGGGCGTGCAACAACAAAGAGGACAAGAGTTATTTTTGGTTATTTTATTTTTCAATGTGAAATAGTCTTGTTCTTTCATTATAAACATATAAACACCATGGAAGCATATTGTCATCCATGACATCTGTACAGTCTATACACAAACAGAAGGCTGAACTCATCCCATTCAGTCCATTCAACCTGCAAAAAGAATTTTCAGCTCCTTTGATAGTGAACATTCACAGTCAGTTCATGATGAAGGTGGTCCTCTTTCTGAACCCAAACCTTTAACATATTTGAGGAATACCTGATACATGGTGAGCAGTCAGTCCTGCCCCCTGCTTTACAGTCCTTCAGGACAGAGCTGTCCACAGACATGACACCCTTTACAGGAAGCTACAGGAAAAAACAATCCTTAGCAATGAAAATAAACTCTGAAAATGAAAAACAAAAACAGTTTGATGGTTCAGTTCATGTTACTTCCTTTAGACAAGAGAGGTTAAGGGCAGACCAAGAAGACCTTTAGACCTAGGAGTATCACCACCTCACATAATACAATAGTTTCAATCTAGCAGTGTGATTACACACAGACCTGATCAGCCAAGACTCAGTGAAGCACGAGTTCTTTAAGTCACACCAACTACATGGCATCATTTTAGTTTCGTCAGTTTCCAACTTTGGGTATTGCACAATAGATTGTTGGGTGAATAATTGTTATCTCTTTCTTTGCAGCATTGTTCTAATTTCTCCACTATGACAAATTTCTGTCAGATAGAATGAGCTGTGTCCCAGTGATACATACTGTACCAGTACATGTATGACATCACTGACCTATCCCTCTGACAATCCCTGTAGGGAGATGAGAATAAACCCACAACTCAGAACAACACCAGAAGCTCTAAATATTAACAATGTCAGAATTCTGCCTTTATTCTCAAAATTCAGATGCATTTCAGAACTCAAACATCGTATCCCCACGGTGGTCATGGTCCATACCTTTTTTATGTGTGTGTATGTATAATAATAATAATAATAATAATAATATATATGGACACAGGGCTTATTGATCTAATCAAAGCATTTTGTTGGGACATTGGGAAAGGTCAGAACTGACCGTTCTGTCGATGCTGCATAGTCTGTCCTAACTACAGCGTCTCAACATGACAAAGCCACGCAGGACATGTTATATTTGCACGGAAGTGTTGGGATTCGTCAGGCTGGAGGAGTGACGACATGAGCTACACAAACTAGTTCTAGAATCCAGCAGTGGAGCCTCAAGTCTTTATCTAAGAGGCCTGTCATGCAAAGAGGACCGATACTTAGTACGAGAATCTACCGCAGGAAAGTTAATCAGCAACTGATCCATTTCTTCAGCTCCACATGGACTGAACACCTCGGTCTCTTTTCCATCTAGTGCTTGTGGTAAAATGCAAAGCCATGACACACACACTGTCCACCAACTCTCCTGCATGTTAAAGGAAAACAAGAACTTAAAACTGAATTAAAAAGCATATCTTCTTTGACATTTCTGTCTAAGGCCATTTCTGTCTGTGATTGGTCACAAGTGTGGTGCAGAGGTAGGCAGACTTTGGCGGACGACGGGTGAAAGATCAGACAAAGAGCATAACCCTTCTCTGCATGGTAGACAAGCAGCTGTGCAGACGCCTGGGGTTATGCCGTCAATACTGGCCAACAGGACTATAGTAGAGATATACTATCTGAGAATGTACGGTTCTAGGGCGGTCATACAGGCTTTAAGATTTTGCTCAAATATTAAGAAAATCACTGTCAGATATATGCTGTGAACCTCATCCAAACAGACTTCACATCTCTAGGTCTCTTTTCCAAAGAAGAGTGTGTCAGTCAGGAGCCCAGGCAGCGCTGCAGGACCCTCATCTGCTCTGTCTAGATGTAGTCATCATCCACAGGTTCTCCTGGTGTATCACAGTGATGGAGGAAGAGCACCACCACCCTCTGAAACACTCCTCTTTTGCTTTGTCGGCGCTCTGAGATCTCCTCCCCGATGGTCTCCATGCAGATGTCGGCTGACAGCTGGCCTTTACGCCTGGGTGCGTAGATGGTGGCTTTCACACGACAACAGAGAGAAAACAGTTTAAGTGCTTGTATAATCAGGTTCTGCCCGTTACAGGGACAATGGTAATGACTGAGAATTGTGTCCTCTGATAGGACGGGTGAATGGATTGACTGCACTCACTGCTTTCATCGTCCTCAAAGTCGTAGCGAGCGTAGCTGTTGGGATCAGCTGCTCTCAGAGTCCTCAGCCAGGGGAAGTCTGTTATCATGCTGTAGGGAGCACCATCCACCAGTCCTGAACAATGACATCATAGAAGACACCTTTAAGGGCTCTGAACACATCCATTCAACTGGTTGTTTGAACAGAAGCCATGCATTCTTCTTCATCCTCTTCCACAGGATGCATCCGGAAGATGCTCAGCTTCACACAGTTTCTCTACATCATTGATGAATGCACTGTGAACAGAACACACTGCATCGTCTCTGAACTCCAGCACAGCCAGTTCATATTGTGTGAACACAGTCGGACTTGGGCGACTGGATGAATATATCAGCCATCGTAGATTGACATAGTACATCGGCAATTCTTTTTGGGCAATTCTTTGGGCGACGGTCATTTTATTCTGCTGATTTAACGACTCTGAAGAACGAGAGCAGCCAGCATATTCTCACATCTAACTCTGTGAAATAAGAGTTTATTTCGACCAAAACAGAGTTGCTGATTGTTGGACAGACCAGCAATGATGGTTTGGTGGGTTCCATTTAGTTCCCTAAAGATCTTTACCACACAGGAAGTGAAGCTGACTGCATTACACACTTGGCAGAGCCTCAACCAGGAGCCTGATGAGGCTTCAGCAAGTCATTGGCTGCAAAGGATTTCCAACCACATAATAAATACTGTCACACCTCTCAAGGTTACTCTAGCATGCAATACAGGCACTAATAACTAATGTGAACAATGAAAGCGGAGTTTCAGCACTTGCAAATAGGAATCATTGTTACAGTGTCCTGGTCCTTAAAGAGGGCTCCACACATGATCTAAATGTGTTACTGGCTACAAAGCAGGAACATGTTTTACGTGCATGTCTATCTTCAGGAGACAACTACACATCTTTGAGGTTTAATGAAGATGCAACTGTGTTACCCTCCAGTGTATAGATGTCCCGGCCCCAGGGGTACGTGGGATACTTCTTCACATCCTCTTCTGTCCTGGTGGCCTCTGGGAAGAACTCGTACTTGATCAACTCTCTGAGACACAAAGAGTTCGGTTTAACTTTGCATTTATTAGATTGGCTGTTCTACATTTTTGAAGAAGATATTGAGAGGTGGTTGTCCAACACGGGTCAACTGAGTGCCCCCGTCTCCTGGCTGGTTGGTCATTCTGGTTCATCAAACCATGTTCACTCTCTCACGATTAACATGCAGGACAAAATTTGTTCAAATCAAAAGGGTGAAGGTCAGAAAGGGATTGATTTCTGATGGAATGCCTGTTATCAGAGATATTACTCACTGGCTGATGTTGGCTATTGTGTCCATCCAGCTGCGAATGCGAACCTTGTTGCGTATATTTGGAGGGTTGCTGAACTCGTGCACGATAGCGATGTGATAGGGATAGGGCCCCTGGAAGAGCTGCCGCTCCAATGCTACCGAGTCGATCTGAAGAGAGAGAAGTAAAGAGATGTAGAGTAGAGCGGGAGTAGCAGAACAAGGTCTACATCATGTGTTTTACACCTTTCCTATGCAAGAGGTGTTGTATTAACTTCTTCCTAATATGAAATGGGTCTACCAACTAAAAGCAGCAACAAATCCAACTGGTTGAGAACTTAAACCGGCTAAATTGTTCGTGACTTATTTCTAAATAATCGCCACGAGGCACATGCAGACATTTTAACGTGCCTTCGTAGCATTCAAATGTAAATGTATAAATCTATTGACGCTGCAGTATTGGAGTTTGGTACAAACTACATTTTAAAAATATATCAGCGTAGCAACAACTTTTTTCCTGTGATGCCAATACTAAGCTTGTTGAAATCAAATTGAATTCATTCAAATGCTGAAACCGCGTTTGGCGTATTTAGTGTAAAACTATAATTGTATGTATATTGGGGTCTGAGTGTTGTCATGCCTTTTGAACAGTAGATACTGACATGTCTGTAGTACACTGTAGATTAGTACCATGATGCATTAGAGGAAGTGGACACCCAGTCACTTGAATGAAAAGCCAAAGATTCCTAGCTTCTGCTCTGCTTCCGCCCGTTACATTGCCCCGCTCTGCCCATAACCCTAACCCCTAACCCATAACCCTAACCCATAACCCCCAACCCATAACCCCCAACCCATAACCCCCAACACATAACCCCCAACCCATAACCCCCAACCCATAACCCCCAACCCATAACCCCCAACACATAACCCCCAACACATAACCCCCAACACATAACCCCCAACACATAACCCCTAACCCTTAAACCCTAACATAACCCTAACCCATAACCCCCAATCCATAACCCTAACCCATAACCCCTAACCCTTAACCCCCAACACATAACCCCTAACCCTTAAACCCTAACCCATAACCCTAAACCCCCAACACATAACCCCTAACACCTAACCCTTAACCCCTAACACATAACCCCTAACACCTAACCCCTAACACATAACCCTAACTCATAACCCTAACCCATAACCCATAACACATAACCCATAACACATATCACATAACACATATCACATAACCCTAACCCTTAAACCCTAACCCTGAACCCTAACCCATAACCCTAACCCTGAACCCTAACCCGAACCCATAACCCTTAACCCTAACCCATTGAGATGATGCCACACACTTTAAAATGACTTTACGAACATAAAACCTTCATGTTTATGAACTCATAATAGACGGAACAATAACTAAGCTGAGCGATGGCGAGTGGCCACCCAGACCAACGGTCAGCACGACGAGTGGCTGCGTTGCGTCCAGCTCTCTTAACACAACCATGGTTAGGGTTCGGTTTCTAAGGAAACGGAGATGACCAACCTGGTGCATAGGGCGCATGTAGATGATGCGGTTCCTCTCAGGAGGCATTCTCAGTATCTGATCCAGGACCTGCTCCATGTCCAGCTTCTTACACTGGGCGTAATCAAACCGGTTCACTATGGGTGCACTTTCTACCCGCAGCTGTTTCAACACTCGACATCTGGTGGCTACAGAGAGAGGGAGGACACAACGAGACACTGTGACTGAAGGCTTTCTGAGCAGCACAACTGCTGGGACTGTGTTATTATAACTCAACACAAGGCTCGATAGGGGTTCAAACTGTAGCACATTGAAGAGCAGCCATGGACATGTACTCTGCTCCACGTTTAGCTCATTTATATCAACCATCGACGATAGATACGTCTGTTAAACGGACATTAAAACGGTTAGCTGCCAGGTTTACTCTTCATGTTCCACATGGCCGACAGTGTGGGTATCCTCTCCATTAGTAACGTGGTCCTATTGGAAGGTTCATTCAATAACTCACTCTTTTAAGGTTCTTTCATGGCAATGAGTTAGTCACTCATCAGTCAGTGTATCCATTGTTGTGAACATTTATTAAGTTTTTGGTAACTAGAATAACAAGACCCAAGCAGCTCGGGACCAGAGACACCGGAGCTGAATGGTTATTGTTAAATATAAAAAAATGACACTGTATCATCAAAGATGTTAGAGCTAGCACACAGAAAATCTGACGCGACTTTTGACAATAAGGTTCCGAATTTTACCATTAAAGTGGCAATAGACTTTTTTTTGCTTTAACTCATCATTAATTACACAACGTAGTGGCTATAGAACAATGACAGCGTCAGCGTTTAGATGGGCTAGCCTTGGGTTAGCATGGCCTCTGCATGAAGCTCAGTAGTTGTGTGGGCTGCATTGAGGGAGCGACCGGGTGCTGTTGACAGTACAGCTGTGGACTGAGATGTTTAGCATTGGAAATGATTTACAATAGAATGCATTTCTTGTTTTTTCCCCGATGGTCTGAACAAGTTGCTAAATTTGCCACTAGTAGTAGGCAGTGAGGAACATGGAGAGCAATCCAGTCGTCTTTGCCACTTGGAAACGCTCGGTTGAAAAGTTGTCTATGGCGCCTTTAAATGCAGCGCTATACAGAAGGACTGCGTGGACACAAAGCATCTGAATGTGTGATGTACAGTTAGTGTTGGTGGACATGTTACGACTGAAGTATATTGACCCTTTCAGGTGGTCGGGTAGACTCTTCTACTACCTACTTCGCCAATTCAACATCTGTACTTTGGACGGTTTGTGATGCAACTTTAACAAATAGTCATTTGTGGAAAATAATAATCAAAGTAAAAATCGTACCATTTCCTCTAAGAGGTTTACGTTTAAGATTATTAGTATCTTTCTAATGCAAAAACAAAAGTGAGAAAGGGATCATCATATTCAGTCTGTTACCATGAATGAACATCATCTTGGGGCAGTCTTTGAGGACCAGGTCAGTGATCCCACAGTTGGTCAGAGTGATGCCCACCAGGTTCTTACTCTTCAGAGACAAAATCTGCATGAGCAAAAGCATCTCAGTATGTTATACGAACAAAGGATACACAGTACACAACTGTTAACGTCCCCTCACATGTGCATCCTGGCTCAATGGAGCTCACATGACACAGCATGTGTTGACTAAAGGCATTTAAAAACAGAAGCAACAGAGCAACCACTCAATGCTGGGCTGCTCCTGCCTATGAGGTGTGAATGTACGCTAGTCGTGATGGGCAGGTGGAACCTTGCATGGTAGCTCCTGTCATCAGTGTACGAGTGGATGACGACATGTAGAGTTAAAGAGCTTTGAGTGGTCACTAGAAAAGAGAAAGTACAGCCCATGTCCCATTGATCCCATTGTAAAGACTTCTGACCTAAAGTCTCTCCCTCTCAGCCCCAACTGCAACACTTTGGCTCCCCCCAGGGGATGAACACTATTTTGAAAATCTTGTCCATCTTTGTCACAGGAGAACTGTATTACATACGATGTACAGATCATATACATGCATAACATATTCACCCATTAGCCAACACCTTTCTAACTGATCAACAGTGACGATAGGACTAGAACGTCTACAGATATGATGGTGCGTGTACCTGTACGTGGTCGTCCTCAGTGACCGGGTCTGAGGTGCTGGTTGATTTGTCAGCCATTCGTTTCCTCCTCACTGCTACTCGAGGCCTGGCTCTGGACAGCTCTTAACAACATAGATATCACCTTCAACATTAGAAAAGTCAGCAGCACTGTCTAACTATTTTAGAAATGTCAACGCAGCAGAACCAGAGATCCAACACATTCTCCTTCCTTGTCAAAAGCCGACACCTCAATCACCCACAAGGCAACTCAACTGCAGACAGTTCCGTCGTACATTCAGGTGTGTTATGCTATTACTGTAGCGGCTAGTGTAGCCTCCAGCAGAGATGAGGAGCGAGAGACAGCCGTCCTCAGACCTAACCAACACTGACTCAAGTGACATCACTTGAGGACATTCATCCCACCTGAGAGAACTCCCTCTGGGTACACTAAAGGCTTTATACCATGTTCTTCCATATATGCACAGCAACTCTCCACTACATTCAGTGGAGCTTCCCTTAAAGCAACTACTGGCTCAAGGTAGCACTAAAATATGACTTTAAAGCACTACCACTCACATTTAGTGCGTACATGATGAATGTATATTTGTAGAGATATTTAAGTCATTTAGGATATACACAGCGGTATTGTTTTTGCTGAACATTTATGTCTTATTTGCATAACAGAGCATTGGCACTGCCATGGTCTTTAAACCATATTAAAATGTGTCATGTAAAACACAGATTTAAAAGTATGCTTCATCTGCATCTGGAGTTATCCTCCAAAGACACATTTTACACCTAATTGTTTTTTGCCATGTGTAAATTTCCAGGCCTGTGTATTTTGTATACCTCGACATAGGACTGGTAACATCTTGTAGTGGTAGGGCAGGCCCGTGACTAACCTTTAGAGACAGATACCGATATCAGTCACCGACTCAGAGCTGGACCGGATGTCGGTGACAATGGGCAGATCTGGTATTGGATGCCATTATTTTAATAAATGATTCATTATATATCCATCTTTGTATGCATTTGTTACATTTAGTTTTACAATGTTAGAGTCGAGCCTGATGTTGCCTTACACATAAACAAATGATCCCAG
Source organism: Leptoclinus maculatus (assembly GCA_032191485.1). NCBI lineage: Eukaryota > Metazoa > Chordata > Actinopteri > Perciformes > Stichaeidae > Leptoclinus > Leptoclinus maculatus. The sequence goes on along the minus strand of JAVDOI010000029.1, from coordinate 2,812,834 downwards.
TCTCTACCACACAGTGAGGTCTACAGACTATCAAACACTGGATCGGTACCTGGTACGGGCCGATACCCAAAGCCCAGGTACCGCTATCTGTACACAAAGAGAAGTCGATGCATCCTCACTAGCCTTGTTCTATAAAGTGTTGGTATGTATACCTCCTTCACTTAAAGCTCCTTTAAACCATGCTCATTGTTCATCAGAACCCCTCGTTGGGTCACACATTGTGTCTGTGTAGATTATGTCACAGTGGTAGTTCTTGGATATTCTAGTGAATACGAGAGGTCTAGTCCCCCCCCTCATGCTCGTCCTGATCTAAACACCAATGTCCCGACAGGACAGAGATCTTTAAATGGTGAGTTGGATATAAATGTGTGTCAGTTATACGTTTTGTCTCTAGAGGGGGAAATGAAATGACTGATGCACAACTACCGCTTCACTGAGCTCGATGTGCACCAACATGAAACCATAGGTTAGTGGACATTCACTAAATGTGTTCGGTGCCTGTTCTTACCTTCCTCAGATATCAGGGACACAGAGGACATACGAGTGCAGGATCGGGTCAAAGGCCGTCTAGGAACAAAGTCCTCGTCGCTGGCCTGACCCTGCTGTGAATCGTAGAAGTTGTCCGAGGCTGATCCAGGAGGGGCAGGTTGTCTCTCTCCCTGTCCCGTCAGCTGTGCTGGTCTCCTAGAAGCATGGTTTACAGCAGCACCCCTGGGCTCCAGACTGTCTGCACAGGCAGGACCGGAGCTCTGCCTCAGCCCAGTCTCTCTAGTGGAACTGTCCCCAGACTGTGCACCAGAGGGGCCTTCTGTGCAGTCATTAGTCCTGCCAGTTCCTGTCGCTCTGTCAGTGGTTGTGGTTGCTCTGTGGCTGGTCCCCACCACCAGCCTCCCACATCCACCCACCGGCCTGGATGTGGCTGCTCCAGGTCCAACCCTGCCCACCGATCCAGTCACTGGCCTCACCCCAGTCCTTGCTGCTACCCCGGCGCTCCCAGCGCCCCGTACCGGACCGCCGTCGGCCCCAGGTCTTGCAGCAGTCTCCACAGCCTCAGTGGCAAATCCTTTAACGCTAGTCCTCCTGCTGTTTTCAGCAGCAGCCTTCATGTCGGCCTTGATCTGTTCACTGGTCACCTGACAGCTCTTCTCACAGCTGCTTTCCAACACCCGAGTCTTTGTCTGTTCTACCGAGACCGCCACTGATACAGCCACATTGGTGCCCCGCCTCAGAGGAGTCTTTCCTTTACCTGGAAACACACACACTTATGTTACACTGGTGAGGTGACCCGAGCTCTTGTGCTTTCATAGTCTGTGTGTGTGTGTGTGTGTGTGTGTGTGTGTGTGTGTGTGTGTGTGTGTGTGTGTGTGTGTGTGTGTGTGTGAGCACACTATTGAACAAGAAAGGAGCGACGTTATACTCGCACATAGGCCTCATACTGTAGCTGTTGTGTTTCTGACCCCCGTCTACAGTGCACCCACAACCCAATAAGACATGTCGTGCGTGGCTGCTGGATGCGTTCTGTGTTGTGTGGACACCTTCTGTAGAGGAAGCTGGCTGCTGCAAACAGGAAGCTGGCATTAGCCTTGAAACAAGGCCTTCCTCTTCCTCACTGTCGGAGTCTGAGATGACCAGCGGGGGCTTCGGAACAGTGGCACCAGCTGGTCTGCACTGCTGGACTAAACCACTGGGACCTGGGGGGGGTGGGGGTGTATCAGCAGACATCAACAATAAATAAGGAGAGCTTATCAAATGGGGAGTAAGAGTGTAGGAGCAAACACATGTTTAGTCTTAACCTCTGCTTATTGTAAAAGAGCAGCTCCTAACCTGCTTGCTCCTCATCAGGAGGTCGTGGTGCTCCAGCTGGACGACTGGGCCCTTCAGCTCTCACCTCCCCCTCTGCTCCTTTCAGCTCTATCTGAGGCCCAGCCTCCATGCTCTCCTGCTCCAGCATCACCTCCTCCTCCCCCTCTTCCTCTTCATCCTCCATCCCGTTTACCTCCACCGGTGCTGTGAAAACAAACTTAAACTTTATTCTTGATCAAAACATAAAGCCTCTGCCTTTAACCCTCCTAAGCATTCAGAGGGCTCAGTGATGGGCCTAGAGAGCAACGTGGGGTTCAGGGTTCAGGGTTCCCAGACAGGATTCAGGTGTGAACTACAATATTTGCCCTTGTTATGTTTCTATGGGAAATGAAGGGCTGGAAATACTTTAGAAGCCTAGATCCATGATGCTGCTGCTGCTCCGGACTAACAATGCAGATGGGACTTGCCATTGTTCTGCTGCTGCTGCCGTCTTTGGTTGTTGATGTTGTTGTTGACGACGACAGGTGGAGGAGCAGGAGGCAGGTTGGCCTCATTGTTGTTGTGGTGGTGATGGTTGTTGTTGTTGTCATTGTCATTGTTGGAGTTTTGGTTGCTGACCAGTGCTGAGGACACGCCGATACCAGTTCCTGCACTCAGGCCCACCCTGGCACAGCCCTGTCACACACACATGATATGCATCAACACACATCTAACTGTATTACACAGACTAGGCATCAGCCACACATCCACGACCCACATCCTTCAGTGTCTCTGCTAATAATGACATGGACTCAGTTATGGTGACTTGGTAACACAGTTCTGATGATACTAAGTGGGCACACAACACAACGGATCAGGCACTCACGAGAAAATGGCGGCGGGTAAAGACAAAGTTTATGAGCTGAAGTGCGAGCAAGCGTTTCAATTATCCTGGAAACCTGGATTCTGGACTTTAGTTGGATGACTTTAGAGGAAGTGGGCGAAACTCCAGATTCAACTTTTCCTTGAAGCAAAATGCTGTCAGCATACGAAAGATAAACACAAGAGATGGTTCACGCTGCTGCGAGTGTCTGAATACCTTCGGGGGTTCTCTAAACATCTGGTCCAGACAGATAAACTCCAGGCTGGGCAGTAACTCTATGAACTGGGAGAAGGATTCCAGCTTGATAGCATGACAGCGAACCAGAGTGAGATCAACGAGGCGACTCCATCGGGACTGATCTGAGGACAGAAACAGACAGAACAGGACTAGTTGCTTATCAAGCACCCTCATTATTATTATTATTATTATTAATGATAATAATGCGTGTTTTACCTGTGATCCAGTGGTGAGGGTTATGCAGGTGAGGACAGTTGTAGATGAGCAGGTATTTAATATTAGTGAACACCTCGTTCACCACCTTTATCCCGATATCCGTGATGATGCCGGGGTTCTCAATGACATCAGCCAGACCGTACTTCACCAGCTCCGAATGACTCAGCTTACCTGCGTTCATCAAACACAAGGCCGTACATTTCTTTGAACACACCTGTAAACCAAACTTAATTGAACTTATTATAAGTCGGAGAGCCAGGTGAGACCGTGAAAGCAAAACCAGCCGCACGCTGTCACGGCTGGTACCAAACAAGTGCATCAAGTACAGGAGGACTAACATGCCCAGTGTTCTGAGCCTGGGGGACATATTCCACAGAAGGAACTAACATTGCAGCAGGAACTCATCCACGTATCCCAGGTGAAGTGTCTCAAACTGAGGAAACTCGAGTTCAGCCATTTTGAGAGCCGAGAAGACTCCGTCTTTAGTGAGTGAAGGCTGGATGCGCAGCTCGTGAAGCCTGTTGAACACACAGACATCATGAAGTGAGTATCTCTGCTGGTCCGACCAGGCTGACAACATCTTCTGCTGTTAAGTTAAGAACACCTGGCTGAATTCTGAGTGTGCTATCATGAATGTTGTAGAATATGGATAGCAAGATAACGCTGTGATAAGTATTCTGACAACACTGCCCATGAGGCCGTAACAAGCTCACACACTGTAAGTATCATTCTTACTTACTACATGTTTACTCTTTACTCTGTTCAGTGACTGAGTGTCTCCAACATTTGCCCACAAGATGACCCCCTTTGCATTTTGCTTTAAACATGGACCCTCAGTTAGTTTCACTTTGATGACTGGCTGTGCACCTGCGAGCAGCGGTGATGATGAGGTAGCCCAAGTCCACTTCCAGAGCGTTCTTACAGGCTCCAAACACAATGGTGTGGAGGTTCCGAAATCCTCCTGGGGGTACACATACACAGTATCACAAAGAACAAACGCTTAATCAAAGGAGTGGGCTTCTTAGGGAGAAATATGAAATCACAATTGGTACGTAGAGACTGATCACAACCGGCCACATCTCATAAAGAACATTTGTTTTACTGCAGGTCAGCCGATAAAAGGCCCATATTATGATTGATCGGAGCAGGAAATAAAAGTACAACCAGGAGCCGATTAATGGGCCGATACCACGAGCTCAACTTGAGTCACAGCAGTATTTGAGGAAAATCACAGACAACCTGATTGCATATTTTCATCGATGATGATCAGCAGTAAAACTTAATATCACACTAGGATTGTTAAACTTTGTAATTAATCTGAGATTCACATGCGTGCAAACCACAGGGGGTCCGTGCATTAACGGGAACAGGACAAACACATCATCTCCTCACCTGACCTCCAACTGTCCTCCACCACGTGTTGGATCAGCCCTCCCAGGAAGGGAACTCTCACCAACTCCAGCTGCTCCAGGTTCCGGGCTGATGCTAACCCAGTAACCAGGGGGACGTATTTGAGGGAGTTGGTTGGTCCTGCACAGTTGCGCATGACAAAGGTCCTCAGGCTCACACACAGAAAGTCCTTGAACGGCTGTGGTTTGGTGAGACGGACCCATTTCAGATAAAGGTGGCGAAGCATGGACACACAGGGGATCTCTGGGACATTCACACCTGTGAGAAACAATCACGATGTGATGGTCACCATACAGCTGTGAGTAGTGACACAGCAAGGCCCCAACAGGACCACTCCTCACCCATGCACTAAGAGGATGAAGCTGCTTTACACTGAGGGTTTGTTACCCGTCGTGATCCTACTCACCCACGAGATGTAGCGTCTGGATCTTTGCAGTTATGGGGATGGTCAGTTTGTTCTCAGCAGGAATGGGAAACGCTCCGTTACGGTTACGGAACTTTCCCAGTATATGAACCTGGGGCATGTAGTTCCATATGGCTTCCACCAGCTCCAGGTGGGACGTCTCCACCCCCTGAAATGGGGTCAAGTAAGGTTATTTGATCACAATTCAAGCTTTTTTCCTTCAACCTTATCTTGCCGTTTTCATAAGTAGATAGTGTGCGTTCAGCTGTAATGGCCATCGTTGAATCGTTGATATTTTAATGAATTCATTTGAATCCCACCCTGGACACAAACTTATGGACTCGGTGCTCTCTGGAGGAGGCTGCGGTCCATCAGGACCAAAGTCTCAAACCACATCAACAGTTTCTTCTTGACTGCCGCTGTCCTAATATTTTACGTTTCATGACTTTTGCATTGTGTGTATTGTTTTGCACCAAATCACCAAGAGGAGCTTCTTGTATGTGCAAACCTACTTGGCAGTAAAACTGATGGTGAACCTCGTTATGTTTACAAGTTGGATAGCTCAATAAGAAGGCAACGAAGCCACTGACTGAATGGAACAACAAACTCAAGAGGACCTACAATGCATCCGTTACTACAAGGCTCATCTTCCAGATTTTCACTCAAAGACTGACTCACTACAGGCTAGAGATGATCACACCTGTGGTTCAAGGACTGAGCTATTATATGCCACAGAAAACACAAGAGCACAAGCACAGAGGAGGAACCAATCAGACGGCTGTTAGTATAAGTGCACCTTGCTGCAGTAGGAGATGGTTCTCACACATCTTACTGACCAGTATATTGGGACAGGCTTGTAGTGCCTCCAGGACTCCGGGTATACTGAAGGCCTCGTAGCCTCGGACTCGTCTCCTCTCCAGGTATCGAGGGTGGAGGCCGTATAGCTGCTCCAGATCTGGCATTTTCTTCAAAAGGAGCAGAAAGCTGCCGTCTGTAAAGCCTAACACAGAAAACACAAGACACTCAATCAGATTGGTTTATACGCGTGGTGCTTTTCACAAAGGCCTCAGCTTTGCACTCAAGAATCAAAAACACCTCTGAAATAAGCTGCTGATGTACACGAGTAGTAAATACACTCATCGGCACGACACCGTCACCCCCTGCTCTACTACATCAACTCACCATCTGACCCCAGACCTCTGCAGCTAGTCCAGAAAGCTGCTCCACAGCCAGTGGTCAACCTCCCCAAAGCCCCTCCCACACTCCCACTGCAACCCTGAACCTCCGGAGACGTCACTCAGAGCTGCATGTGAGATCGCACATGTTCACATCATTTGGACCGGACACTAAACACACGTCACCCTGTAAGCTCTCTGGTACAAAGTCTGTGTAGCTGTGTGAATAGAGCCAATCATATGTATACAACCAATGTGTTTCTGATTCAGTGTAAAATACTCCGTTACAAGTGAACGTCCTGCATTCAAACTAATACTCAAGTAAAGGAGTATTAGTATCAGAATATACTTACAGTAGAAGTACACCTATACTCACGTTGTCTGACCCATTTCAAATGAGATGTAGGCCTACATCCCTGGATTATAAGTACTGATGGACTGTGTTCTCAGCTCTCAACGCTCTGCATTCTTTTCTGGCAACCGATAGTAACTCACTCCACAACCACGTAGTTCACACTTTGACTCCTTAAACCCGGTCACACGCTGCTCGACACCCCAATAACACGCCTTTTGCAGACAAACAACTCCTACTGCGGCAAACCGGTATCACACGTACAGCCCACAGATTACCACAGCTCTCTCTCTCTGGTCATGGAGCACTTTCCTACTGCATTGACCGTCTAGTTTCATGAAAAGATCATCTTTCCAGCAGTGAAGAACTAGTTCATTAGTTGATTTATATTTTGTATTAAATATCTGAATCTGCAAAGTAGCCTAACTTGTAACTAATTCCTTTAAACAGATGCAGAGAGGTTAAAAGTACAATATTCACCTCTGAGATGTAGTGGACTAGTCGTATCAAGTTACATGAAATGGAAATAACCAAGTGAAGTATAAGTACCTCAAAATTGTACTACAGTTACTAAAGTCTGTGCCGATAAAAATAAGCCAACCAATAAAAGATGACTTTTGCTCACGCAATAAACGGATTATCTCCGACTTCAACGTCATAATTCTGTTCAAACGTCACACAACAATACGAGTTTAAAGATCTGGTGCTGGGCAATAGAACAATGATAGGAGACTATCACCCTCTCAGATTGAGAGCGTCGTCTTTTCCTGCTGTACAGTGAGGTGATGGTAGTTTCTTCATTCACAGTTCTAGCGGCTCTATTATTTTCCTTTACCCACACAGTCATTATATCCACATCACTGATGATTGTCTACCAAAGCACCAATGGTCAACCCTACAATATCAAACGTATTGTGAGCTTTGATTTTCTCCACATCTCCTAGTCCTACATTAATCCATTTGCTCTCACAGCATAGTGCCCTGTTTGACAAACTAAATAACGATCATTAAGTTCCTTATTATTATTATTATCACCATCAGTGGAAGTCTTTCCTTTGAGCTGACCATTACACCTTGTATTAAAGGACATGCATCACATACATGTGATAAACAAAGTAAAACTGTTCAGTCACGTATGACGACAACCAGTGCAACGAAGCTCAGCTCGGTACAATAAAAGGCCTCTTTAGCACCCCACATTGGAACCGCTCTACACAGCCCATCCCCAGTGTGCAGTTACAGTGAAACAACCATGACGATGATGGTGTGGCGGTGTAATGCATGGAACACTTCATGTTGGCCTCGGAGTTTAGTTTTTGTCCAAACAGAGTATTTCCAGTAGGTGACAACGCGTCTGACACAGACAAACTGCTGTTGTGTGCTACATGTGTGAAAAGGAACAAACATGTCCGGACACGATTGTCCACAGTTCAAATTAGAAAGGGCTCAGGTTTCTACAGTGGCTCACATCCAGTTCAAGACTAACGAACCACTAAGCCTTTGTCTAAACCCTACACTCTGGCAAGACCATGATGCTCTTCTGCCTCTGGACGACTGGCCACCCCCCCCACCCAGAGGAGCCTGTGATCTCATCACAGTGAAAGCTCTTCTCTGTTCTGGTCCTATGGACTTGCATTTATATAGAGCCTTTCTAGTCTTCTGACACTCAAAGTGCGGCACACTACATGTCAGCCCCATTCATACGCACATTCATACATGGCAGAGGCTGCCATGCAAGGTGTCAACCTGCCCATCGGGATCTAAACTAATCATTCACACACCGATGGCCCAGCCTTAGGGAGCTATTTGGGGTTCACTTTCTTGCCCAAGGACACTTCGACCCGGACTGGAGGAGCCAGAGATCGAACTACTGATTAGCAGATGAGCAGCTCTACCTCCCCCACTGAAGTCAGGAGAGCAGAGTCCCTGCCCGTCTTTCACCACAGGCTGAAAAGCACCATTTTAGACTGCACCTCCACCAGAACACGGAACATGTGTGTTTGCTAGGGACGCCCCGGTTGTGGCCTTACCTGAAGGCATATACTCCCACCAGCGACCAGCACACAGATCCACTACCTTGACCACTCGCAGGTACAGAGTCACAGCTTCCCGAAGCTTTCTGGACAGACACTCCATACACATGATGTCCTTCATGGGAAGGTACCTACAAAACAAAACATGGTGCAAACTTTCAAAACCTCTTGCACCTTAGGGTTGGGTCAATGTCTAACTCTAGGTTTGGATCATAGGACGATACGTACCCTGAGATGATACACATTTGATGATACTGTTAATGCTTCAGTAGCTGTCGCTCTAATATCTCTGGGTTTATTAGACTACTGTGGCAGCGTTGCAAATCAATAAGCAGGACAGCTGTAAGGCAGTGTTGGATTCTTATATGATTTTTGCATCAATGTGCTGAAGTACCTTAACTTTTCAGGTATATTAGACAATTATATTCAAATAAAGGGAAAATTACAACTGCGATATCCTTACTTGTCTCACCCATGGTGCTGACATCCTACTCATGGTAATGTGCATGCAGGTTGAATGACAATAAAAACACACATACTGTAGAACCTCACCCGGCCCTAGAGTCAAATGTAAAGTATGACGTGCAGGTGGAGGGCAGTGTACCTGAATATGTGACAGAGGACTTCATGGGACAGCTCATTGATGTAGTCTTTGGGCTCACTAGGTCTCAGGACCAGCTCCCCTCCACAGCTGCCCACTATAGGCTGGAGTTTAGAGGCCTTCTTCCTCGGACCCATCACTTGTGTGTCACTGCCCGGGCTTATACACACACACTCTAACTCCCTCCTGCAGGAGGCTCTATTTCCCAAGCATGAACCTTAATTCTGGACACAACATCACAGAGGAAGACAGGTTAATGGGAGAGAGGGAAGAGGATACAGAGACGGGGCCGCTGGCCTTATTTCATCATGTGTCATCACTCCTGATCTGGTCTGCCATCATGAAAGATGTCCAAATTATTTTATTTCTGCCGGGAAGAGGCACAAGCGCGGATAAACGTGAACATCCTTCATGTAAATCTTTCATCAGATAGACACTCCATATCGTATACCTTTCATACCCCATATTTTAATTATCTGTTGAAGGAATCTCAACATTTGATGCTCAAAATCCACATGGGTTGGGTAGAACTATACATTTTTAAATGAGATATATTTATTACATACATCATTTCTACTCAAACATTTAGGTCACTAAATAAGTTTAGCACTCTTCATAACCTGGATCATTAAATTCATTTGCTAACAGAATACCAATAAATGCCAAAGCAAATATTGAATACATAAAGAAACAGCTCGTCAGTTGCCCGACACTGAACTTTGTCTACTCAGTAACTTTGTGTACTTCATATCGAGGCAGAGCTCCTGTGAAACAGTTTGTCATAATAACATTAAACACGAAGGGATTTGAGAAGCTCATCTTACGGACGACAATGCGAGTTCATACTAAGCACCGGTAGCATCAGTGCCGAGTCTGTTACACATGTCGAACGACTCCTCGTCAGTAAAGATGCATTACAAACGCACTGGACTCGTCGGGCTTCGTTAATGCCGTAACGTCAGCAGGCGCATCTGTCGAACGTTTCAGCAGCTGCACATGTCAACGAGAGTTTGGTTAACACGCTAGCACGAGCTACTTGGTGGAAGTTCTACGCCTTAGGTGGTCACTCACGTAACTTTCCAGATGCTTCCGTTCAAGGCTACGGCGTGTCGGGGAAATCTAAAAGGAAAACAGCTCCCCACCGACGGTGCTACGGTAACACTGTATAGTAAATGCATGTCACTTCCGCTTGGAAGCTTTCAGCAAAACCACAAAAAAACATAAACAACATTATATGTGGTTGTTAGCCAACTGACGAACAGCAGTACATCTGTTCACAAACAAGTGAACGTTACACGTTTACTTACAACGTGAGAACTACTTTAAAACAGAAGAAGCCCCGTTAGTCCACACCTGTCACACACGCTTTACGTTATCATGCTGTAAAGTTTAACCTGGTCTTTGTCAAAGCTAGCTTACTTGTTAGCATAGCTGCAGCGAACATTCTATACAGAGACAAAACCACTAAACTAAACAATACAGCAAGCACACTGACTAAAACTGTATCGCCTCTAACAAGGCCTCTAGCAATGGTGCTAACCTACCGGCATTTTTTGATTAAAGCCGCTGTGTCGTTGCTCTTCAGCCATCCTGTGACTACAGCAGATTTGCTAAAGAGTTGCGCTCTATCAGTTCTTCTTCTTCTTCTTTTCTTCTTCTTCTTCGTTGTGCTAATTAACGGTGTTGGCGGACCGTAAACCAACGTAAAATGTGCATGCCGCCATCTACTGTATCGGAGTGTCTGGATTCATGACAAATGTTCCCTTAAGTATATGTAAACGATGTTTGTATATGTAAACGATGAAACCTCGATGTAAACCAACGTTAGTCATGGAGTTCCACAAGGTTCTGTGCTTGGACCAATCTTGTTCACCATATATATGCTTATTTTAGGCAATATTATCAGAAAACACTCTATAAACTTTCATTGTTATGCAGATGATACTCAATTATATATATCAATTAAACCAGATGAAACCAACCAGCTCACTAAACTACAAGCATGTCTTAAGGACATAAAAACCTGGATGACCTGCAACTTCCTGATGTTAAACTCAGACAAAACTGAAGTTATTCTACTAGGCCCAGAACACCTCCGACATCAGTTATCTAATGACATAGTTTCTCTAGATGTTATTGCGCTGGCATCCAGCTGCACCGTAAAGAATCTCAGAGTTATCTTTGATCAGGATTTGTCTTTTAACTCCCAGATATAACAAACTTCTAGGACTGCCTTTTTTCACCTACGTAACATTTAAAAAATCAGGCACATCCTGTCTCAAAGCGATGCAGAGAAATGTGTTCATGCATTTGTTACCTCTAGACTAGATTACTGCAATTCCTTATTTTCAGGCTGCTCTAATAAATCTCTTAAATCTCTCCAGCTGATTCAGAATGCTGCAGCTCGTGTACTAACAAGAACTAAGAAAAGAGATCATATTAGTCCTGTATTAGCTTCTCTGCACTGGCTCCTGTAAAATCTAGAATAGAATTTAAAATCCGTTTACTGACCTACAAAGCCCTAATTGGTCAGGCACCATCATATCTTAAAGAGCTTATAGTACCATATTATCCTACTAGAGAGCTGCGCTCCACTAATTCAGGGTGACTTGTAGTTCCTAGAGTCTTAAAAAGTAGGATGGGAGCCAGAGCCTTCAGTTATCAAGCTCCTCTTCTGTGGAACAAGCTTCCCGTTTCAGTCCAGTGGGCAGACACACTCACCACATTTAAGATTAGGCTTAAAACTTTCCTCTTTGATAACGCTTATAGTTAGGTCTGGCTCAGGTTTATAGTTAGGGCTGCCTCAGGTATATAGTTAGGGCCGGCTCAGGTTTATAGTTAGGGCTGGTTCAGGTTTATAGTTAGGGCTGTCTCAGGTTTATAGTTAGGGCTGGCTCAGGTTTATAATTATGGCAGGCTCAGGTTTATAGTTAGGGCTGGCTCAGGTTTATAATTAGGGCTGGCTCAGGTTTATAATTAGGGCAGGCTCAGGTTTATAGTTAGGTCTGGCTCAGGTTTATAGTTAGGGCTGCCTCAGGTATATAGTTAGAGCTGGCTCAGGTTTATAGTTAGGGCTGGCTCAGGTTTACAGTTAGGGCTGGCTCAGGTTTATAGTTAGGGCTGGCTCAGGTATATAGTTAGGGCTGGCTCAGGTTTATAGTTAGGGCTGGCTCAGGTTTATAGTTAGGGCTGGCTCAGGTTTATAGTTAGGGCTGCCTCAGGTATATAGTTAGGGCTGGCTCAGGTATATAGTTAGGTCTGGCTCAGGTTTATAGTTAGGGCTGGCTCAGGTATATAGTTAGGGCTGGCTCAGGTTTATAGTTAGGGCTGGCTCAGGTTTATAATTAGGGCAGGCTCAGGTTTATAGTTAGGGCTGGCTCAGGTTTATAGTTATGGCAGGCTCAGGTTTATAGTTAGGGCTGGTTCAGGTTTATAGTTAGGGCTGGCTCAGGTTTATAGTTATGGCAGGCTCAGGTTTATAGTTAGGGCTGGTTCAGGTTTATAGTTAGGGCTGGCTCAGGTTTATAGTTAGGACTGGCTCAGGTTTGTCTTGGACCAGCCCCTAGATAAGCTGCTATATGAATTAATGTATCATTCATGCTCATTACTAATTTTGCTTCTTCCCCAGTCTTTGTGCTTTCTTGCCTCGCAGGTTTCCATGGATCGTGGTTTTATCTGGACCCTGGTCCTTCCTCCGCCATGACCCTGCTGACGCCCACTGCTATTGCCATTTTTTATTATTGGTGTTATTGATTCTATTACCGATACCATTAACGCACATTACTGACTTTGCTTCTTCCCCAGAGTCTCTGTGCTTTCTCTCCTCACAGGTTTCCGTGGATCCTGGTGATACCTGGACCTGGTCTGGCCTCCTGCCGTGGTTCTGTCATATGCATTGAATGTGTTGTAACTCTGTTATGTTGTTCATTCTGTACACATGACATCTATCACACTTCTGTCCATCCTGATAGAGGGATCCCTCCTCTGATGCTCTCCCACAGGTCTCTCCCTCTTTTCTCCCCGTTAAAGGTTTTTTGGGGAGTTCTTCCTGTTCCGATGTGAGGGTTCTGGGACAGAGGATGTCGTATGTGAACAGATTGTAAAGCCCTCTGAGGAGAATTAGTAATTTGTGATTTTGGTCTATACAAAAATACATTTAATTTAATTAAGTTTTAAATCTTCATTTACATGTCATTTTAGAGCATTTTTTGCTAATTCATTGCTGTTAACACCCATATGAGCAGGGACCCAGCCAGACCGTTCCTATATATCCATCTTATGTGGTCTTAAGAGCATTATGTGTATTTCTACCATGGGACCTTCTCTAACCGTTGGTGTTGATGCCGTCATCCCCTGACAGCTGCAGCAGAGCAAATGACAACTGATGTGGCTGTACTTGTTCTACCAACTGAAAAACAGAAATGATTGCAATAATATCTGCTGAAAATATGGACAGTGAAAAAACATGAAATTCACATTTAGGCCTATCCATTATCAGGATTATAAGAGCCATTTGTATACATTGTCATGAACCTATAACTTTCTTTTTCTACATTGTCATTCAGTATATGACAACATGTGATCTGTTACACAGCCTTAAAGCTCTGTTCGGAACCATGTCTAACCTTCGTTAAGTGGTTTAACATTTTTTTACGCTATACATCCATAATCAATCGTGGACCTTTGCAGGGCCCAGTATATGGGAATATCTAATGGTTATTGCTTATCAGCTCCCCAGTAATACCTGCTTACATTCCAAATGAGATTTAAAACGTTTGAGCTATTTCATTCGTTTTATTATTTTATTGTTATTTCTGTATTTTATTTGTTGACACCAGGGACTCTATACCACCCAGGCACTTGTTATACGTGCAAATCAGGATTAATGATAAAGGTGTCAGGTGATGCACCACGAACAGACAGATTAAAATCCACTTTAACACAAATCTTGCCTAAACAATGGACTTCCTAATTGCCCGAATACAACTCGACTGAAATGGTTCATCAGTGGCCTTTTGATGTCAATTTGATTTTTAAGAAGAAATAAGAAAACCTTCTTTGACAAATAGCCATAGGGGGGGGAGCCTACTAGAGGCCAGTGTAGAAAGGAGAGCCTAGAGTGTGGAGGCATGGAGAAAGAGAGAGCACCTGGACCAATTAATCCAGAAGGAAGCAGGGATGTAAACTGGTGCAAAATCTCACAGAAGAAGAAGAAGAAGAAGAAGAAGAAGACTGATCGGAGTTTGTATTTCAGATTGTACACAGGCACCCTGCTAAAGCTAATATCTGTCACTTCTTCCCGACTCTAAACAACAGATGAACTGATTGTTATTGTGAAGGGGAACATAATGATGTGTGTTATAGTTCTTATGCTACAGTAGGCCTACTTTTGTGTTTGATATAAGCCTACAGAACCTTTAAAAAAAGATACATGAACAAATAGTCATGTATTACTCATTTTTAACAATCCCAGTTTTCCTGCTGATGAACTTACATCAGTAACTTGATTAATATCTTTGTAAAAATACATCCATAAAATATGATTTAACAGACTACTCTTCTTTTATATTTTAAAAGATACCAATTTTAATTTTCAAACATTTTAAATTGGACAAAACTATTACATTATTTAGACATTTCAAATTGACTCACTTATTAAGTCCAAAAGATAATTATTTTTATTTTTCCCTCTCCTATATTTTGTTGTTATTCTTATCCTATGAACTATATTTACTACAACGTGTATAATGAAGAACTGGAACATGTGTTTAGTCAATGTAATCGGTGTATTACGTGTTCTCAATAAAGTTAAAAAGAAAAAACGGAATCACAATGGACTGTGATTGGCTGAGAGGTGACCAATAGGAGGCTGACAGAAGGTGTGTGTGTGTGTGTGTGTGTGGTCGGCAGCGGTGTGAACAGTGTTGCAGAATGTTTGGAAAACTTTTCATCTCGCTGTTTCTCCTCTTTGTTTTCTACAATGACCCTTCTGGCGCACAGAAGAAGAAAGAGGTAACATGCCTTCACTATCATAACGCGGAGGAAGTGGACAGACTTCGGGTGAAATAGTTCCAAAGTTGTCTATCGTCCGTGTCGGTCTTAAAGCTAAGCTAGCAGCAACCAGAAGAGAGCTAACGTTAACGTGTGGTTGTGTGCGGCACTAACGTTGAGTACATACTTAGTTTACAACTCATTTCATTTCCTCGACACTGATCCCTCATTGCTAGCAGTGGTTGTAGACTTGTTGTTACACCACACGTCTGGGATCCAGAGAGCGGAGACACGTTTTAAAGACGTTAGCTCACCAACACGGCAGCGAGCAGGAGCCGTGCAGGAAGTGCAGACTGCTCCGACTAGTACTTCCGGTCTACTGCCTACAACGGCACTCCCTGCCAGATGTACACTAACATCTGCTGATTCTCTTATTCTCTCAATAAGATCGCTTCATTCAAGTCTGTTTTTATTCAATATAAATATAAGTCACATTGATAAAAGTTAGTCCTCCACTGCATGTAATATAACAATGGGAATTGTCCAGTGGTACCTTACCCCCTCATTTGAATATTCAGGAAGTGAAACTGTGTCAGAGAAAAGCCTCCAATAGAAAATCAGGCCAGTCTGCATCAGGAATAAGACTTAAACTTCATTACTCTTACCAGCAATCATTCATATTTTCTAAATCGTGAGGATCGTCACATGATGTGGACATGCGACTGTGGATCTGTGGTAGAACGGGTCGTCCTTCAGTCAGAGGGCATCAAACCCCAATAGCTCCGGGTGTATGAATGGTTATATAGTCCTGGTGGCACATGTAGTGTTAAAGCGCTTTGAGTGGTCATAGGACTAGAAAAGCGCTATACAACTACAAGTCCATTTACCATTTACATTCTATAGACCGATCAAACATTCTTTATCGGAGTGTAAAGGTGCGTTCACACCCAACAGTATAACACATAACAGCTTGCACACGTATCACTGTGTCCACTTTACAAGAAGTCTTGTTGAAAAGATGCTCAGGCCTGACAGTATTTTATACACAGGTTGCATGACATGATTATTCATTACTCCCCATGCACATGTCCTTAATAACTTATTTTAATCTAATGCCATCACGCATATGTTTTCAAACAAATATAGGTTTTTACTCCAGAGGCTGAATTTTTGAGCATGCAAGGTAACGGTGAGTTTTTATTGTCCTATGCACTGAGACTGGGACAACAATGGAAGAAACGGGTATACTAAATGAAAAGGACATTTATCTTCCACAAAATAACCTGTGAAGATGTACAAAAGGTGTTCTCTATCGTATTGTTAAGAGTCTGTTCACATGATGTGAGGAACAACATGAAACCACAAAGGAGCTCTACACGTGTAGATTGAGAAATGCATTTGCTCTTTAACATTGAACACTGTTGGTCCCTTGTGGATTGGCCAGCTCCTTTAACTCTTTACACGAGTATGGTTTGTATTGCTGCATTCTTCTTATGTTTATGTGATTTTGAATCTGCAAACCAGCTTGCTTCCAAATGTTACCCGAGGGGTGAATCAACTATCTGGATTTGAATTGTATTTATTAGGAGTTTGAATGTATTTTACAGGACGTCTCACTTTGTATTGTTCCGTCTTGGCTGTAATGTGCACCCTGATCTAGAGTACTGTCTGAGGCTGTTGGGATCACGATGGCTGCTAGCCTTTCTCCTCTGTCCTACTGCTTTTGCATCCATCACCAGTAGCTGTCTGTGTGTCTGTAGACTCTGATGTCAGAGAAGGTGACTCAGATGATGGAGTGGGCCTCCAAGCGTTCAGTGATCCGGATGAATGGAGATAAGTTCCGTCGCTTTGTGAAGGCTCCTCCCAGGAACTACTCGGTGGTCATCATGTTCACGGCACTGCAGCCACAGAGACAGTGTGGGGTCTGCAAGTAAGTAGCACGAGCAATAGGCTTTGCTGTTATTTGAATTCTTACCTGTGAATTGAAATGCATCTTTTCATTTCAGACAAGCTGATGAGGAGTTCCTGGTGCTGGCTAACTCCTGGCGCTATTCCTCTGCCTTCACTAACAAAGTCTTCTTTGCGACTGTCGACTTTGATGAAGGATCAGACGTCTTTCAGATGGTGAGACATTTTCTGGTTCACCAAGACGGAAGTTATGCATTTAGTTTTCTACCAGTTTGCCATCCATTCATTGACCCCAAACAGCAGACATCTCTCCACAGCAGGAGAGCGAGTCAGCAAAGTGAGCTGCTTCAGTGTTTGGTTGGACTGCAGACCTTCAGTCTGTGGGGACTAGGCTTTGGAAACAGGAAGTGCCAGTTCTCCTCCTGGGCACTGCAGAGGTGCCCTTGAGCAAGGCACCGAACCCCCAACTGGCCATGGCCTCCATCGCTCTAACATCTCACACTGCATGTCTATGGGTCCTGTTTGACGGTATTTTCTGTGCTTGTGTTGCAGCTTAGTATGAATTCTGCTCCGACCTTCCTCCACTTCCCAGCCAAAGGGAAACCTCGTAAGACGGACACCTATGAGCTGCAGGTCAGAGGCTTTGCGGCTGAGCAGCTGGCCAGGTGGGTGGCAGACAGGACTGATGTGCAGGTAATTGCAGAACATGCTATTATGTGATCCATCATCGTGTTTGCTACGATTAAATAATCCAATAACCTCGTCTCTGAACTTCACAATCGCACTCTCTGAAGACTATAGTCACGTTTCTCTGTTTTTCAGATCCGTGTCATTCGTCCTCCCAACTACGCAGGGCCTCTCCTGCTGGGCTTCCTCCTGGCTGTGATCGGAGGGCTGGCGTATTTGAGAAGACACAATTTGGAGTTTCTCTTTAACAAGAATGTCTGGGCCTTCTCTGCACTGGTAATAACAGCCAGCACACACACACACACACACCACATACATCTGTGTATAGATGAATACATGGAGGCTACTGTCCACCAAGCTTTGAAGAGCAGGAAGTAGACGCTCCGACCTTCAAGTGTCTCAGCCAGAGAGCTCAGACTCTCCTGTGGGAAACAGAGGGTTAGAGAGAAGCAGCGGTTTACAGTTTTCTTTCAGTATCTTCGTCCAACGGACTAACATGGACAATAAGTAGTGCTTGAAGTGACAAAATAAGGGCCAGTACAGGGTCTGACAGTCTTCCCCGCTCGGTTCTGGTTCTCTCGTGCCTCCCTTCCCTCCAGCAGGGCCAGAAACACAGCCTGGGCCTCCGGCACCATGGTGTCGGTGTTGGCTCCCAGCGGAGCAGCCAGACGTACCTCTGCTCCTGGAGGAGGTGACGCTGCTGCCTGATGCAGAGCGCTCCTCCTCCCGCCGGAGCTTCCGACTGCAGGTCGAAGGCCACAGTGAAGCCTGATCTGGGTCTGTCCTCGGCGGGCTGTGTGCCACTGGCGGCCCCGATGGAGTCTGAGCTGAAGAGTTTAAGAGATAAGATAATCCTTTATTAGTCCCACAGTGGGGAGATTCACAGGATCACAGCAGCAAAGTGGACAGAGCACACAAGGTACATGGTAAAAAACAAGAGCAACAAGTAATAAACAGTAAGAATATCAACTCAGTCAACAAGTACAAAATCCACAGTAACTAAGTATAACTAAAGAACTAAAATACTAAAATATTATACATACAGACAGTGTGTTTCTATTGCACAGATGTTTAGTGTTGTGTGGTCTACTGGGAGCACAGCTGGTTGTGCAGCCTGACAGAAGCAGGAAGGAAGGACCTGCAGTACCTCTCCTTCACACCGTATATACACACATATATATATATATACACATATATATGTATATATGAAGGAAGGACCTGCAGTACCTCTCCTTCACACACCGGGGGTGAATCAGCCGGTGGCTGAAGGAGCTGCACAGAGCTGCCAGGACGTCCCTCATGGGGTGGGAGGTGTTGCTCATCAGGGATGATAGTTTAGTCATCATCCTCCTGTCTCCCACCACCTCCACCGTATCCAGTGGACACCCCAGCACACTGCTGGCCTTCTGGATGAGTTTGTTCAGTCTGTTCCTGTCGGCTGTCGAGATGCTGCTGCCCCAGCAGACCACTGCATAGAAGATGTCTGATACCACCACGGAGTCAAAGAAGGTCCTCAGGAGAGCTCCCTGCACAAGACCTGAGTCTCCTCAGCAGATAGAGTCTGAGTCTGCTCTCATTCTTTTTGTAGAGTGTAGTGCTGGGCGGTATGACCATAAATGTGTATCACGGTATTTTTTAAGATTCTGGCGGTTTCACGGTATTTCACGGTATTTATTTCCCTTGACTGTGTTGTTATATAGGTTTATAATGGCTTACTGTCAGAAGTACATAGAATATAAAAACATTTTAATGTCATCATGTATAAAGGCTTTGCTTACTAGAGGGTGTGCTCGTTTGTTCCTCTAATGTTTGATAGCAGTTTGTCTGAAGTATTGTCTCCCCGGTGAGACGTACCTTGGATCCAGTGTTTTAATCATTGCTCTGAGTCTTTCTCGACTGTCTGTAGCCGGACCATGTCCTTGCAGATGTGGATCGTTATTGCGTTCGTAATGTCGCTCCACCGCTTGCTTTTCTTGTCATATGCTGCCTCGAGCTAATGCCTCTTCAAGCGATGTGTTATTGGTTGACGACCGTCATCACACTCTTGGTATTCAAACACATGTTTTCTGCTGAGGTGATGGAGAGAGTTGCTCGTGTTACCACCAGCGGCAACAACAACAGTGGCTCGACAAACTTTACAATATATGGTCTTTTGGATGTCGGACTTTTTAAAACCAAAACACTTCCAAACAGCAGACCCAGCTCCTCTCTTGGACACAGACTCTATCGGTGCATCTCCGGTCTGTCTTTGTTCCTCCTGCATCGCTCTGTTCTGTTCGTTAATGTAGCGTTACTGGAGCGACGGAGCCTCTCGCTGTTAGCAGACTGCAGAACATGTGCTGCTACAGGTGAGTATCAACCCACTTCAAGTACTGACCTTTACAAGTACCTGGTTTAAGAGGGTACTACTAGCGAGTACAACAAGGCCTGAAGTTAAAACAAGACGAGTCAACAGAATGTCACGTTTCTGGATGGAAAGATGACTGTAGTAATAAAGTGAAGTCTCAGCCCAGCTTCTATGAATAGACCCTGATGATTATGTCGGTCTTGTTTTCTGTTTCAGTGCTTTGTTCTGATCATGACTTCAGGCCAGATGTGGAACCACATCAGAGGACCACCTTATGCACACAAGAACCCCAGCACCGGTCAAGTGGTGAGACAGAAACACAGTGTTCACATTCTATCTGCAGTCCCATGGGGATATGTGACCTAAGTGTCAGAATGGTGTTTAACTGTGTTTTCAGAGCTACATCCACGGCAGCAGTCAGGCCCAGTTTGTGGCTGAGACGCACATTGTCCTCCTCTTCAGTATCCTTTAAACTCTTTCACAAGCTAAACTGACCCAGAGTGTCGGCTCTGATCCGGTTGCATTGTTCTGTTGTTATCTTTACAAGATCAGACCGAGTGAACGTTAGGCATCGCATGCATTCGTTGTCTAACCCTTGACCCTACGGCCAGATGCTGCTGTCACCATGGGAATGGTGCTGCTGTGTGAGGCCGCTACCTCTGACATTGACATTGGAAAGAGGAAGAGTATGTGTGCACACACACACACACACACACACACACACACACTGATTGTTCCTATTTTCCTCGGCTGCTCTACATCAATGTTTAAATGTCCAAGTGTTTACTGGAACAGTTTGGGCGAAATGTCCAAATTCTCCAACAGGCCACCGTACCGTTATATCACCGTACCGTTGTACCACCGTACCGTTGTACCACCGTACCGTTGTATCACCGTACCGTTATATCACCGTTAGGGGTGGGAATCGCCAGAGATCCCGCGATACGATATTATCGCGATACTTAGGTCACGATACGATATTATCGCGATACTGCGATATTATCACGATACTGCGATATTATCACGATACTGCGATATTATCGCGCTACTGCGATATGCTGAGTATTGCGATAACATATATTGCGATTTATTACTTTTTTCAACTTCAAATGATGTCCCCAAAGGAAAACTGTGTCAACATGTTTTATCTAATAAGATAAAGTTTTCAGTCTGTTCATCTCACTTCAATCATTTTTATTGCAGCAAAATGGGATTGTCAAGCAGACCAACACTGTGATAAAAACCTGTACGATATAAGAGTTATATAACTCAGTATAACTTGCGATGCGTGGACGTCGAGGGCAGAGAGCCAGTTATGCGCCGCACTCTCCCCATGAGCCTGGCTACTGTTGGCAGATTTAACCCCCGTTGTGAGGACAGATTGAGTGTGTGAGCGAAACACTTCACATGCAGGAATCCCGCTAACTGACCGGCAACACCCACGTTAGAAGCGCTGTCGGTTACAACCACCAGGTTATTGTAATCCCCCATTCTTGTGCTGCATTAGCAGGAGGTCTGTCATGTGACTTACGTGTACGGCTCTAGTTTGGAGAACGTGAGACATCAGTCTCCAGTCCTCTGAGATATTGTGCTGTTATAGTCACATAGGAATCCACTGCGCTTCACGTCCACGCATCGCAAGTTAATGCAACTCTTTCTGCTGTACTCAAAGATTGCTCCAAGCTAAGCTTCACTTCTCTGTAGAGCTTGGGCACGGCTGTGTTCGGTGAAAAAACGCCGCAACGGAGTCATATCCATGAGTCATCTCCATGAGTCATCTCCATGAGTCATATCCATGAGTCATATTCATGTCCTTCTTCCCTTCCTTGTTAAAAAGTCCACGTCTGATTTAAACGCGGACGGCGCATTTCTGACCCAGGACCTCTGCTGACCTCACCAGAAAACAACTCAGCACCATCTAGTGGACTGAAAAAGCAATTGATTTTATTTTTCTAGTACCAAAAAGATTATAGTTTATATAATAAAAGATCGATACTTGGCTTCCGTGTATCGATACAATATCGCCACGCAAAATATCGCGATACTATGCTGTATCGATTTTTTTCCCCACCCCTAATCACCGTACCGTTATACCATCACCGTACCGTTATACCATCACCGTACCGTGATCATCACCGTACCGTTATACCATCGCCGTACCGTTATACCATCACCGTACCGTTATACCATCGCCGTACCGTTATACCATCGCCGTACCGTTATATCATCGCCGTACCGTTATACCATCGCCGTACCGTTATACCATCGCCGTACCGTTATACCATCGCCGTACCGTTATACCATCGCCGTACCGTTATACCATCGCCGTACCGTTATACCATCGCCGTACCGTTATACCATCGCCGTACCGTTATATCATCGCCGTACCGTTATACCATCGCCGTACCGTTATATCATCGCCGTACCGTTATACCATCGCCGTACCGTTATACCATCGCCGTACCGTTATACCATCACCGTACCGTTATACCGCCGTACCGTTATACCATTACCGTACCGTTATACCATCACCGTACCGTTATACCATCACCGTACCGTTATACCATCACCGTACCGTTATACCACCGTACCGTTATACCATTACCGTACCGTGATCATCACCGTACCGTTATACCATCACCGTACCGTGATCATCACCGTACCGTTATACCATCACCGTACCGTTATACCATCGCCGTACCGTTATACCATCGCCGTACCGTTATATCATCGCCGTACCGTTATACCATCGCCGTACCGTTATACCATCGCCGTACCGTTATACCATCGCCGTACCGTTATACCATCACCGTACCGTTATACCACCGTACCGTTATACCATTACCGTACCGTTATACTATCACCGTACCGTTATACCATCACCGTACCGTTATACCATCACCGTACCGTTATACCACCGTACCGTTATACCATTACCGTACCGTGATCATCACCGTACCGTTATACCATCACCGTACCGTTATACCATCACCGTACCGTTATACCATCACCGTACCGTTATACCATCACCGTACCGTTATACCATTACCGTACCGTTATACCACCGTACCGTTATACCATTACCGTACCGTTATACCATCACCGTACCGTTATACCATCACCGTACCGTTATACCATCACCGTACCGTTATACCACCGTACCGTTATACCATTACCGTACCGTGATCATCACCGTACCGTTATACCATTACCGTACCGTTATACCATCACCGTACCGTTATACCATCACCGTACCGTTGTACCACCGTACCGTTGTACCACCGTACCGTTGTACCACCGTACCGTTGTACCATCACCGTACCGTTGCATCACCGTACCGTTATACCACGTACCGTTATACCACGTACCGTTACACCACCGTACCGTTACACCACCGTACCGTTACACCACCGTACCGTTATATCACCCGTTACACCACCGTACCGTTATATCACCCGTTATACCACCGTACCGTTGTATCACCCGTTATATCACCGTACCGTTATATTCAGCTGCAGAGAAACCAGAAGCTCAACATGTTGAGACAGAAAGTACGACTGGACTCCTTCTGAATTCAAGTCTCACCATCACCCAACTAAGACCTTCTGAACTCATCTTCAAACACACAAACTGTTCTCACTGCTCGCTGTTTCAACAATCACCAACTCTGGTTTGGTCAAAATAAAGAGAATATGTTGGTATAAAAGCCTTCCAGTCTATCTGCAGTGTTTCTGTAGCTCATGGTACTTTCAGGAGGTTTTGGTAAACCGAGCCATTAATGATGGGAACGTTTGACTTAATGGAAGTAGACCAGTACATCTTTGGCTGTAGTGACTTCTGACAGTTTATCACTAATGTTGAAAAGAAAAGTAGATATAATGATCTGAATATGAATAGACAAGCATGCATGTGCATTCATCAACCCAAGCCAGGAATGTACTCTATATGTAGCTGACTGTGTGTGTGTGTGTGTGTCAGTTATGTGTGTAGCAGGTATTGGGCTGG
Source organism: Leptoclinus maculatus (assembly GCA_032191485.1). Classification (NCBI taxonomy): domain Eukaryota; kingdom Metazoa; phylum Chordata; class Actinopteri; order Perciformes; family Stichaeidae; genus Leptoclinus; species Leptoclinus maculatus. The sequence continues at coordinate 2,788,804 of JAVDOI010000029.1, read as the reverse complement.
TGATGCTGTTCTTCAGCTGGCTGCTGTCCGTCTTCAGAGCAAAGTACCACGGATACCCATACAGGTAGGGACCCAGAGACCTGCTACCATCGCTGATGTAATGGCTGGTCCGTTGACTTAACATGCTCTTGTCTCTGGTGCAGCTTCCTGATGAGTTAATGCTGACCAGCATCCTCCAACTTCACAGCCAGTATGAACAGGAAGCTCCCCAAAGTGCTGCCCACGGCAACGCCACATCTCTCTTTGCTTCGTCTTCTAATCTGTTGAGCCAAACGTGTGTGTGTCAGCGCACACACACACACACACACACTGTGCCTTCCTTTACAAAGACTCAGAAAGCAATTCAATTGCCAACAACAGAGCCATCACCAGTGTGCATTCTAAACGCTCTTGTGCCAAAAGGTGTTTTCTACGTTAGAACTGTGGAATGTTTTTCTAGTCCAGCTGCTGCTGGACACACATTCAGTCTGTGTCTTTGTGTGTGAGGCAGAGACGGGCTCTGTTCTGTGTCTTTGTGAGTGGTGAAGTTCAACCAGGATATGATATTCATGCTGTAGCCAACTGTATTTCATCCAGGGTTTCATTTTGGTAACATCTTATACGGGTCTTGTAATATCCTAACGAACATGTTATGGCACTGAATGTAGGGAAAATATATATAAACAGTACAAAACCAGTATCCACTCATTTCTTGAGGTTTTTAAGAATCAACCAATCTAAATAGGTCCCCTATAAGTGAAGGAGGTGGAGTTCTGTGGAGTTTAGAAGCAATGAAACATGTGTTTATTACTGGGAACTTGAGCTCACCTGTGATTAGACAGCACATGGACAGTCCATTGCACACTGTCCAGTTCCCCATGATTCAGGACCACGTTCTAGACGTGTTTTTGTTCCTTTCTTGGCAGTGATTGGCTAGTTGCATCACTGGAGCGTGATACCTGTGAGGTAAACAAACACATGTCTAGGATAGAGTAAAACTAATCAAAGCAGCTTGGAGTCAGTGAGTATCTCACAACTCACCAGGCTCACAAATCAGTTGCGTACTCCAGTACTGACATGCAGACGTTCTGTCCTGTAGCGTCTCCGTTCATCTGGAGTATTCTGTTGTGCACGTGGTCGGTGTAACTGTCCACAATGAGCTGATTAGTACCCGTTCACTCCCACTGACTGACTGAGTGTGGTAGTGTGATTAAACATGAAGTAGAAGTGAAGGTGTTCATCTACTTGTTCTCCTTTGACATAAGGGGGTATTTACCTTCACTCTTTGGTTTGGTGTTGCCCCCCCCACCTTTGCATTACTTTGTCAGAATACTGCATCCGTCCGTGTACGTACATGGAGAACTTGTTCCAGACAGCCAATCAAATGGGTTTTAACCGTATTTGAAGTCTGTAGACAGCAGCCTGCTACACAACACACGAGACAACAACCACATTAGCTTTCCTGCCTCAATCTCCTTCTCATCTTCTTACCAACGAGCCACCGCACAAGATGAGAGCTAATCGCTGCAGCTCATTAAGAGCATGAATATAGGGGCAGTTGCTGCTTTGCTTGGTCCTCCATCTTATTGGCTGGTTTGCAACAATCAGCTTTTTTTGGTGTGTGTGCTGCTGTCTACCATCAAGTAGCAGTGGCCCACTATGCTCATGGTACCTGTAGTATTTAGACCAAGTTACCAAACCAAAGGTACGTAAAGAGTGATTTCATGCTAACCAAATGGAAATACTCGTAACATAATATACATGCTGTCCTCTCATCGTGGAGTCCTTCTGTGTTGATTAACACTGAGGTCATCGTTTAAAGAAAAGAGTTCCACTAAAACCCTCTGTGCCTCACACTGCTGAGCCACTGGGCTGTCTGAACAATATTCATTCACTGTCAAATGATTTCAATACATCTCAAGGCAAGTCTATTTGTATCGCACATTTCAAAAAGGTCATTCAAAGTGCTTCACATAAAAGCATCAAAACATGAAGAAAATGAGATTTAAGAACATTCATTGAAACATTAAAAACAGTCAAAACTCTAAAAAGCAGTGTAAGAAATAAAATACAGTAGTGAAATGTATTAATATCCTTGAATCAGGTAAAGGCAGCAGCAAGCAGAAGTCTCCAATCTTATCAAATACTAGTAGGTGGAGCAGTGAAGTTTACCAGACGCCCCAATTCATTTTCCAAATGAGAAATTGCAATTTGTAGAAACAACTGATGAATGAAGAATTCAAATGACCTCTGCTATAACTAAAGGGAATAACGTGGTAACGTACATCATAGCTCTGAAGAGATGCTATAACTAAAGGGAGTAACGTACAGCATAGCTCTGAAGAGATGCTATAACTAAAGGGAGTAACGTGGTAACGTACATCATAGCTCTGAAGAGATGCTATAACTAAAGGGAGTAACGTACAGCATAGCTCTGAAGAGATGCTATAACTAAAGGGAGTAACGTACAGCATAGCTCTGAAGAGATGCTATAACTAAAGGGAGTAACGTGCAGCATAGCTCTGAAGAGATGCTATAACTAAAGGGAGTAACGTACAGCATAGCTCTGAAGAGATGCTATAACTAAAGGGAGTAACGTACAGCATAGCTCTGAAGAGATGCTATAACTAAAGGGAGTAACGTACAGCATAGCTCTGAAGAGATGCTATAACTAAAGGGAGTAACGTACAGCATAGCTCTGAAGAGATGCTATAACTAAAGGGAGTAACGTGCAGCATAGCTCTGAAGAGATGCTATAACTAAAGGGAGTAACGTACAGCATAGCTCTGAAGAGATGCTATAACTAAAGGGAGTAACGTACAGCATAGCTCTGAAGAGATGCTATAACTAAAGGGAGTAACGTACAGCATAGCTCTGAAGAGATGCTATAACTAAAGGGAGTAACGTACAGCATAGCTCTGAAGAGATGCTATAACTAAAGGGACGGTGTGTGAAGGCCTCTCCTCCTCCTCCCTGTCTCAGACTGAGGTAACGTGGTAACGTACAGCATAGCTCTGAAGAAAACCTGCTCCCTATGGAGATATGAAGGAAACAGTTATGAATATTATAGTCCATTCCCCAACATGCTCCACACTGGATTCATTGAGTAACTTAACATAATTCATTTTTGACATGCACTTTGTATAATGAACCATTTGTTCTTTCCACCTGTAGTAGGTCTGCAGTGAACTGTTGTGTTAAAATGGAATTGGAGCAGATGGAAAGTTAACTATTCACACTTCCTGTTAGAAATGATTGTTGTCCATTATTAAGAATGGCCCTGACCCCAGGGTTGGTTTCATTCATTAGGATACTAATCACAAGTATACATCTGTTATGTTGTGCTTTAAATGTCCGTGGTTGCGCTCTGAGGATGTCTCAGGAGAGAATATTTGATCCCAGATGATTTGTTCTAATATTAAAGTGCCTTAACTTTCTCCTAGTGGGGATCTCTTCCTTGCAATTTTTGGCGAGACATAAAAGGTAATTTATTCACATTTAGTCACTGCGGGATAATAAAGGATTATCTTATTATCTATGATATCTAACATATCTACGATGTCAGTGATCTGATGGCTTCCTCTCAATGGTGATAGAATGTCTGAGTGTGTGATCAACATTCTACAGATGAAATGTGAGTTCACCTGTGAGGCAGCTGGTGAAAAAGTGTCTTCACCTTTCTTTTGGAGAATCTTTAGATGAGACTCAAACAGGTGTAGTGTCTGTCCTGTAGGGTCTGTCCTGTAGGGTCTGTCCTGTAGTGTCTGTCCTGTAGGGTCTGTCCTGTAGTGTCCTGTAGTGTCGTGTCTGTCCTGTAGTGTCTGTCCTGTCGTGTCTGTCCTGTCGTGTCTGTCCTGTAGTGTCTGTCCTGTAGTGTCCTGTAGTGTCTGTCCTGTCCTGTAGTGTCGTGTCTGTCCTGTAGTGTCTGTCCTGTCCTGTAGTGTCGTGTCTGTCCTGTAGTGTCGTGTCTGTCCTGTAGTGTCTGTCCTGTAGTGTCCTGTAGTGTCTGTCCTGTCCTGTAGTGTCGTGTCTGTCCTGTAGTGTCGTGTCTGTCCTGTAGTGTCTGTCCTGTAGTGTCCTGTAGTGTCTGTCCTGTCCTGTAGTGTCGTGTCTGTCCTGTAGTGTCTGTCCTGTAGTGTCGTGTCTGTCCTGTAGTGTCTGTCCTGTCCTGTAGTGTCGTGTCTGTCCTGTCGTGTCTGTCCTGTAGTGTCGTGTCTGTCCTGTAGTGTCTGTCCTGTCCTGTAGTGTCGTGTCTGTCCTGTAGTGTCTGTCCTGTAGTGTCTGTCCTGTCCTGTAGTGTCGTGTCTGTCCTGTCGTGTCTGTCCTGTAGTGTCGTGTCTGTCCTGTCCTGTAGTGTCGTGTCTGTCCTGTAGTGTCTGTCCTGTCCTGTAGTGTCGTGTCGTGTCTGTCCTGTAGTGTCGTGTCTGTCCTGTAGTGTCTGTCTGTCCTGTAGTGTCTGTCCTGTAGTGTCGTGTCTGTCCTGTAGTGTCGTGTCTGTCCTGTCCTGTAGTGTCGTGTCTGTCCTGTAGTGTCTGTAGTGTCTGTCCTGTCCTGTAGTGTCGTGTCTGTCCTGTAGTGTCTGTCCTGTCCTGTAGTGTCTGTCCTGTCCTGTAGTGTCTGTCCTGTCCTGTAGTGTCTGTCCTGTCCTGTAGTGTCGTGTCTGTCCTGTAGTGTCTGTCCTGTCCTGTAGTGTCGTGTCTGTCCTGTAGTGTCTGTCCTGTCCTGTAGTGTCGTGTCTGTCCTGTAGTGTCTGTCCTGTCCTGTAGTGTCGTGTCTGTCCTGTAGTGTCGTGTCTGTCCTGTAGTGTCTGTCTGTCCTGTCGTGTCTGTCCTGTAGTGTCGTGTCTGTCCTGTAGTGTCGTGTCTGTCCTGTAGTGTCGTGTCTGTCCTGTCCTGTAGTGTCTGTCCTGTCCTGTAGTGTCGTGTCTGTCCTGTAGTGTCTGTCCTGTCCTGTAGTGCCGTGTCTGTCCTGTCCTGTAGTGCCGTGTCTGTCCTGTAGTGTCTGTCTGTCCTGTAGTGTCTGTCCTGTAGTGTCGTGTCTGTCCTGTAGTGTCTGTCCTGTCCTGTAGTGCCGTGTCTGTCCTGTCCTGTAGTGTCTGTCCTGTCCTGTAGTGCCGTGTCTGTCCTGTCCTGTAGTGCCGTGTCTGTCCTGTAGTGTCTGTCTGTCCTGTAGTGTCTGTCCTGTAGTGTCGTGTCTGTCCTGTAGTGTCGTGTCTGTCCTGTAGTGTCTGTCTGTCCTGTAGTGTCTGTCCTGTAGTGCCGTGTATGTCCTGTAGGGGGCAGCAGAGGTCCTTGAGCCACTTCTACGTAATAAATAGACGAAGAAGACGGAACCCGGAAACTATGACAAGATGGCGGAATGTGAAAACACCAACGATGTTTCAGCCGCGGAACCTTCTAAACTCTGTGAGCTGCTTGAACGCGGGTGGAAGATATTTGAGGAGGTAGACAGTACGAACGAACCCCTCGCCTCTACCAGTATCCAGGTCCGAGTTAAGCGCGGTATCGGTATGCTGGAAGAAGCGTCCACAATGGTGGCCCAGCTCGACCTGTTCAGCCGCAATGAAGAGCTCGAGGAGATCGCCACGGCCGACCTGAAGTACCTGCTGCTGCCCGCTCTGTGTGGAGCCCTGACCATGAAGCAGACCAGCCGAGACAAGCGACTAGAGATAGTCCAGACAGCCCGGGCGTACTTCATGGATTTCTTGAAGACATGTAAAGAGTATGACATATCGCACTTTGAACTGCCACACCTGACCACTGAAAGTCCCGATGAGGCATCAGAAAACGGATCGTCTACAGCCACGGTAACGGTAAGTGACAAGTGATGTGTGCACACGTTAGGTAACGTTACATTCGATCACTTGCCGGGGCTACTGGGTTGCTACGTTTTTGTGCATAATGTGTCGAAACGTAGAATCAGCATAGCGTTGTTAGAATGAACCATTGTAGAAGAACAGTAGCTGTTTGCATGTTGTTAGTTATAGGAGCAGAACTGTTAAGTCACCAACGGCATCACCAGCACCACCAGCAGCATCATCACCAACGGCATCATCAGCACCACCACCAGCATCATCACCAGCACCACCAGCAGCATCATCACCAGCACCACCAGCAGCATCATCACCAACGGCATCACCAGCACCACCAGCAGCATCATCACCAACGGCATCATCAGCACCACCAGCAGCATCATCACCAACGGCATCATCAGCACCACCACCAGCAGCATCACCAGCACCACCAGCAGCATCATCACCAACGGCATCATCAGCACCACCAGCAGCATCATCACCAACGGCATCATCAGCACCACCACCAGCATCATCACCAACGGCATCACCAGCACCACCAGCAGCATCATCACCAACGGCATCACCAGCACCACCAGCAGCATCATCACCAACGGCATCATCAGCACCACCACCAGCAGCATCACCAGCACCACCACCAGCAGCATCATCACCACCACCAGCAGCATTATCAGCATCATCACCACCACCAGCAGCATCATCACCAACGACAACACCAGCACCACCACCAGCAGCATCATCACCACCACCAGCAGCATTATCAGCATCATCACCATCAGCACCACCAGCAGCAGCATCATCACCATCATCACCAATAGCATCATCACCACCACCAGCAGCATCATCACCATCATCACCAATAGCATCATCAGCAGCATCACCAATAGCAGCATCACCACCACCAGCAGCATTATCAGCATCATCACCACCACCAGCAGCATCACCAGCACCACCACCAGCAGCATCATCACCACCACCAGCAGCATTATCAGCGTCATCACCACCACCAGCAGCATCATCACCAACGACAACACCAGCACCACCACCAGCAGCATCATCACCACCACCAGCAGCATTATCAGCATCATCACCATCAGCACCACCAGCAGCATCATCACCAGCATCACCACCACCAGCAGCATTATCAGCAGCATCATCACCACCACCAGCAGCATCATCAGCAGCAGCATCATCAGCACCACCAGCAGCATCATCACCATCATCATCACCACCACCAGCATCATCATCACCACCAGCATCATCATCATCATCACCACCACCAGCAGCATCATCACCACCACCAGCATCAGCAGCATCAGCAGCATCATCATCAGCAGCATCATCAGCAGCATCATCAGCACCACCAGCAGCATCATCACCAGCATCATCACCACCACCAGCAGCAGCATCATCACCACCACCAGCAGCATCATCAGCACCACCACCAGCAGCATCATCAGCACCACCAGCAGCAGCATCATCAGCACCACCAGCAGCAGCATCATCAGCACCACCAGCAGCAGCAGCATCATCAGCACCATCACCAATAGCATCAGTAGGCGAGATCAGTGTTGCCAGATCAGATCTACAGTTTCATGCCCAACTACTAATTAATAATTGAATAAAAAACAGCCCAATTCAATCATCAGTCTAATAATCAGAAAACCATACTGAGGCTGAATAGCAGCGTTCTGCATCTGAACCCAAGCTGAAGTCTATCGAGTGTGTCTTCTTCTAAATATTGTGAATATTTTCTATGCAGTCTGCGATCACAACCAGCCTCCATCATTGGTAGTGTTGTAGGTATTCTTACCTGCCTGTTGGTGGTGTATGAGTCGTACGGGACACAACGCCGGGTTACAAATCAAATGTATCAACCAGCCTTACACACATATGACTTGTATACATCAGGAAGCACACAAAAAGGATTGCTAACATTATGCTATGTAAGCTAATGTGATGGTAAACGAATGTTAGCTGATTCTCACTCTGAGTTTGTCTCGCAATATTGTCTTCTTTTTCAAGATTCCAGATCAATCTTTGTTTCAATTTTGAGATTTAATTGAATGTCTTTGGAATTGACAACACATGGCCCCTGGTGTGTCTTCATGGTTGGACACCTTCTAACATGTAATGAGCAGCTCACGCTACACACACTGAACACTAGAACCTCCCTGAAGGGTCCAGGTATTGCTGTTGGGCTTTTGGATTGGGTTCATTTGAGCCACTGTGTGTCAGTAATAGTCACAGAGGTGAAATCTAGAGGCTGAATAATGAAACATAATCCATATATATTTATTATGAGATTACCCACACCCATAACCTGCTTACCATCACGTGATCTTTGAGAATATGTGCTGACCTTTGTCCCTGCCTTCATATCAAAACACTCTTACTGTGAAGGTCATGCAGGAAGTGTTCAGCTCATATCAACAGTAGCTTTACACCTCAGCAGGAAGTAGAGGGCAGCGCTGTTTGAGTGATAAAGGAGTCTACTAACGTGTCCCTAGCAGAGAGTCTGCTCATGAATCTGGTGATGCTCTGAGTTGTGATGCGTGCTTCTCGTTTCAGCCTAAACCCTGCCCGTCAGACCTGGTTTCCATGGCAGCACAGAGACAAGCTAAGATCGAGCGGTACCGCCAGAGGAAGGAGCTGGAAGCCAGACTGTCGGATGTACGGAGAGCTGTGGACGGCGGACAGGCCGACGATGAAGTCAGCAGAGATTTCTACAATCTGAATGTCCGGAGATGGGTCACCGTGTGTCTGGAGGAGATCGAGAGCATCGACCAGGAGGTGGAGATACTCCAGAATATGGATGGGCTGAAGCAGGGCGCCGCCAAGCAGCCGCTTCACCCAGTCAGGCCTCCCATGAAACCCTTCATTCTCACCAAGGACGCTGTTCAGGTAACACTTTGGGTGGGAGACAGGCCAGCTGGTACTGGACCAAAACCAGCCAGAAGAGCTGCTGGTGATTGATCAATCGGCCAACATGTGTAAACTTAATGTTGATAAATCACTTTATCTCTGCAGCCGTTGACCTAAAAGAAGAATGAGCAGCTAATATATATATATATATAAACATATAGGGTAGAGTACAACCAAGGAGAAGTGGGAATAACTCAGCCTCACAGAAGCACTTCAACACAAATCACAGGAAGGTGAAGCAGGTGAGGGAGCCGCCATGATGGTTAAAGAGCAGAGAGCGCTCCAGCAGGAACTGTGGATAGGGTTCCATCAGAACAGTACACTTCCATCCAACGTGTACAGATCCACATACCAAGCAGCACTGGTAGTAGTTTCCTTAACCTGCTGTGCTACGATGTGTGACAGAATGTGTTTCCTCCACAGGCTCAAGTGTTCGGGGCCGGTTACCCCAGCCTCCCCACCATGACAGTAGACGACTGGTACGAGCAGCACAGGAAACGAGGAGCGATGCCCGACCAGGGGATTCCCAGGGGGGGTGTGGAGGAAGACACCGACGCAAAGGAGAGGGAAGAAGAAGACAAAGAGAAGAAGGCTGACGATGATGACGAGGAGTCTCTGCTGAAAGCCAGAAACTGGGAGGACTGGAAAGACACTCATCGCAGAGGTTATGGAAACCGCCACAACATGGGCTAGTCTTCATTTCTGTTCTGGTCAGTCCAGGAAGTGGACGGACGCTCCTCACATTTCTGATCCTTAAGACTGTTGTATGAGAAGGTCACCAAACCAAGAAACACACCACAGCATTGCCAAACAACCCTGTTTAGTCTAGTGACGGCTGATTTACTCGTGTCCCTGTTCGTCTGTTACAAGGTTGGGTTCAACAGTCCTTTGTGGTGTCATGCTTTTCACCGAGTCACCAGCCATGACGCCGTGTTCCTGCTTTGTAGTGTTCCCCCTAATACTGTCATCGGGAAATAAAGAGACTGAACAAACCACGTAGTAAGAAGCGTCAGTGTGCAGAAACTAACCCTCAGTGTTTGTATCCATCCTAACGGTAACAGGCCTTGTTTCATGGTGGAGTCAGCTGCTCATTTGACTGGATACATTTTAGTTACCGAAGAGAAGTCATTCATAATTCATGTTTTTACAATAGCTAGAAAGGTTTGTTTTTAAACAATTGGTGGGTTTCCATCTGTAGTAATGTATTCACATCAGGTTCTCAAACATTCCTTCATGAGAGAAACCAATGACCTGAAGGTTCCAGTTATTGTGGGGAACTTTGAACTGCTTATGAAACGGGCTCATTCAATACTGATGGCTCTGTATGACCGAGTAGACCAGACCATCGGCGAGAAGGTTGTCTATTTCTATATAGTTCTTCTTAATGCTAGTCATCGGTACCACGGGGCCTCCACAGCAACCAGCCCATCCCAGACTGACTCAGATCTGGCTTTGCTGTAGCCTGCAGTCCAACACTCCGGCGGGAGGAGGAGAGCTCAGCGCCTCCTCCAGGAGCAGAGCTTCTCCTCTCTGGGAGCTGCTGCTGCTGGAGGCCCAGAACATATTACTGGACCTACTGGAGGGAAGGGAGGCGCAGGAGAACCAGGACTGAGAGGAGCAGACTGTCAGACCCTGCTGCAGTAGAATGAGCCTAAAGGGAATTTGGTTCTCTGTAACACAGAGAGCTGTGGGCGAGCTGTGGGCTGTGGGCGAGCTGTGGGCTGTGGGCTGTGTGTGTGAGGTGAGGTGTGGGCTGTGGATGGAGTGGTGTGGGCGAGGTGTGGTGTGGGCTGTGGGCGAGCTGTGGGCGAGCTGTGGGCTGTGGGTGTGAGGTGAGGTGTGGGCTGTGGATGGAGTGGTGTGGGCGAGGTGTGGTGTGGGCTGTGGGCGAGCTGTGGGCTGTGGGTGTGAGGTGAGGTGAGGTGTGGGCTGTGGGTGTGAGGTGAGGTGTGGGCTGTGGGTGTGAGGTGAGGTGTGGGTGTGAGGTGAGGTGTGGGCTGTGGGTGTGAGGTGAGGTGTGGGCTGTGGGTGTGAGGTGAGGTGAGGTGAGGTGTGGGTGTGAGGTGAGGTGTGGGCTGTGAGGTGAGGTGTGGGCTGTGGGTGTGAGGTGAGGTGTGGGCTGTGGGTGTGAGGTGAGGTGTGGGTGTGAGGTGAGGTGTGGGCTGTGGGTGTGAGGTGAGGTGTGGGCTGTGGGTGTGAGGTGAGGTGAGGTGAGGTGTGGGTGTGAGGTGAGGTGTGGGCTGTGAGGTGAGGTGTGGGCTGTGGGTGTGAGGTGAGGTGTGGGCTGTGGGTGTGAGGTGAGGTGAGGTGTGGGTGTGAGGTGAGGTGTGGGCTGTGGGTGTGGGCTGTGGGTGTGAGGTGAGGTGTGGGCTGTGGGTGTGAGGTGAGGTGAGGTGTGGGTGTGAGGTGAGGTGTGGGCTGTGGGTGTGAGGTGAGGTGAGGTGAGGTGTGGGTGTGAGGTGAGGTGTGGGCTGTGGGTGTGAGGTGGGCTGTGGGCTGTGGGTGTGAGGTGAGGTGAGGTGTGGGCTGTGGGTGTGAGGTGAGGTGTGGGCTGTGGGTGTGAGGTGAGGTGTGGGTGTGAGGTGAGGTGTGGGCTGTGGGTGTGAGGTGAGGTGTGGGCTGTGGGTGTGAGGTGAGGTGAGGTGTGGGCTGTGGATGGAGTGGTGTGGGCGAGGTGAGGTGTGGGCTGTGGGCGAGCTGTGGGCTGTGGGTGTGAGGTGAGGTGTGGGCTGTGGATGGAGTGGTGTGGGCGAGGTGTGGTGTGGGCTGTGGGCGAGGAGTGGGCTGTGGGTGAGGAGTGGGCTGTGGGTGGGTGAGGTGTGGGCTGTGGGTGAGGAGTGGGCTGTGGGTGAGGAGTGGGCTGTGGGTGAGGGGTGTGCTGTGGGTGGGTGAGGTGTGGGCTGTGGGTGAGGTGTGGGTGAGGGGAGTGGGCGGTGGGTGAGGTGGGCTGTGGGTGAGGTGTGGGCTGTGGGTGGGGTGTGCTGTGGGTGGGTGAGGAGTGGGCTGTGGGTGGGTGAGGGGTGTGCTGTGGGTGAGGTGTGGGCTGTGGGTGAGGTGTTTGGTTGTGAGGTGTGGGCTGTGGGTGAGGTGTGGGCTGTGGGTGAGGTGTGGGTTGTGGGTGAGGTGTGGGTGAGGTGTGTGCTGTGTGTGAGGTGTGTGTGGGCTGTGGGTGAGGTGTGTGCTGTGGGTGAGGTGTGGGTTGTGGGTGAGGTGTGGGTGAGGTGTGTGCTGTGGGTGAGGTGTGGACTGTGGGTGAGGTGTTTGGTTGTGAGGTGTGTGTGAGGTGTGAGGTGTGTGTGGGCTGTGGGTGAGGTGTGTGCTGTGGGTGAGGTGTGGGTTGTGGGTGAGGTGTGGGTGAGGTGTGTGCTGTGGGTGAGGTGTGGACTGTGGGTGAGGTGTTTGGTTGTGAGGTGTGTGTGAGGTGTGAGGTGTGTGTGGGCTGTGGGTGAGGTGTGTGCTGTGGGTGAGGTGTGGGCTGTGGGCTGTGGGTGAGGTGTGGGCTGTGGGTGAGGTGTGGGCTGTGGGTGAGGTGTGGGCTGTGGGTGAGGTGTGGGCTGTGGGTGAGGTGTGTGTGGGCTGTGGGTGAGGTGTGTGTGGGCTGTGGGTGAGGTGTGGGCTGTGGGTGAGGTGTGGGCTGTGGGTGAGGTGTGTGTGGGCTGTGGGTGAGGTGTGTGTGGGCTGTGGGTGAGGTGTGGGCTGTGGGTAGGGCTGCACAATTAATCGAATTTTAATCGCGATCACGATTATGGCTGCCACGATTAAACGAGCGTGATCGTCGGCGATATTAACATTTAAAATGCGTGCTCTGCTACATATCAAATCAAGCGCTTCCTCAACTAAGAGTCAGCCAACCACCAGGGGGAGAACGAGATGGGAGGTGTCATGCACGCACCCTGCAGCGGCACACCAGGTGTGTGTCTGTGTGACTCTCACAGAGGGGGCGTGTCTGCAGCACCGGACTATGAATCACTCCGCCGTGGTGAAAGCGGTCACAGTCTTTTCCTTGTCATATGTCTTTCTTTTTAAATAACGCCTACATACCGTAACGGTTTTGTCCACCACCCTTATCCGTCATTATACTTTACAGGGAAGACAAAATGATCCCAAACTTGTGACTTAAATGACCCGGGGGCTTCTGAAGTTCCTCCGCTCGCCGTGACTTTCGCCGTTAAATGCTTTTAACCTGCTCCGTTCACGTGAACACACTACTGCTTTATATCTGTTCACTGACACTCTGCATTGATATTCGGGGACTTGTTACTTGTAAAGGAACAGCAGCAGTGATGATGATGATTACACTGTAAAAAAAAAAAAGAAGAAAAAATACTCAATTGATCCACGGATCAACCCGTGATCCGTTACACCACTAATCGTGATCAATAATCGCGATCTCAATATTGATCAAAATAATCGCGATTATGATTTTGGCCATAATCGTGCAGCCCTAGCTGTGGGTGAGGTGTGGGCTGTGGGTGAGGTGTGTGTGGGCTGTGGGTGAGGTGTGGGTGAGGTGTGTGCTGTGAGGTGTGAGGTGTGGGCTGTGGGTGAGGTGTGGGGTGAGGTGAGGTGTGGGCTGTGGGTGAGGTGTGAGGTGTGGGGTGAGGTGAGGTGTGGGCTGTGGGTGAGGTGTGGGTGAGGTGTGAGGGGTGTGCTGTGGGTGAGGTGTGGGCTGTGGGTGAGGTGTGAGGTGAGGTGAGGTGTGGGCTGTGGGTGAGGTGTGGGTGTGGGGTGAGGTGAGGTGTGGGCTGTGGGTGAGGTGTGGGTGTGAGGTGAGGTGAGGTGTGGGCTGTGGGTGAGGTGTGGGTGTGAGGTGAGGTGAGGTGTGGGCTGTGGGTGAGGTGTGGGTGTGGGGTGAGGTGAGGTGTGGGCTGTGGGTGAGGTGTGGGTGTGAGGTGAGGTGTGGGCTGTGGGTGGGGTGAGGTGTGAGGGGTGTGCTGTGGGTGAGGTGTGGGCTGTGGGTGAGGTGTGAGGTGAGGTGAGGTGTGGGCTGTGGGTGAGGTGTGGGTGAGGTGTGAGGGGTGTGCTGTGGGTGAGGGGTGTGCTGTGGGTGAGGAGTGAGGGGTGGGCTGTGGGTGAGGAGTGGGCTGTGTTTTAGGACATGGAAGTATTGGCATGTTCTAACAGAAAAGGGACGAACACAAACCGGAAGCTCACAATTTTTACGTAATCATAAATTGGCGTTTGCATATTATTACATCTGACGCTATTAGTCATCAGCTACAAGTTATTCTAAAAGCAACAATAAAGTAGTCAAACCCGTCTGCTCATAACAGCTCTGTTTCTTTCAGCCACGTTTCTATATGTATATATGAAAATATGACTAATGTTGACGTAACCTTGGTCCGTTACATGTTTGGAACAGGTTAGATTAATATCGTAACCGGAAGTTCCTACACACTATTTCTGGGTGCCTACGCGTAGCTTGACACGTGGTCAGTGCACGTCATTCGCCCTCTGAGGACGGTAGCTGTTAGCTAGCAGTGCGAAGAAGTCCACAAGGAGAACACACGTCCGTGCACAGTCTGAGGTAGTGTACCGTTAACGTGACTGTTTCTGTCTGTCTGTCGGCCCCGCTCACCCCCGCCTGTCGGTTTGGTCTGGAACCACGAACGACGAAGGCTAGTGACGTTAGCTCTCTTAGCTCTCAGTGTCAGCCCGTCTCAAGGGTGCTGTGTTCCTGTTCCTACACACCACCGACGAAGAGCCGCCACAAGATATCGCTGAGGACTCGTGTAAAGGCTGCTTTGTCGTTTTGAATAACGGAACTGTCGTTAATCATTGACTTTGGTCTATTATGTAACTTACTGTAGTCATATCAGCTGTCATAGACCGTTCTTCAGTGAACCTAGCGGTTAGCTCGGTAGCGTTACATCATTAACGATATAACGATGGAGCGTTTCAGTGCTACCACATCACTGACGGGACTAAAGATGCGTTATTATAATGATGTGTGCTTCACATTATGAGATCTGACTGTACACGTGACATATAACATGTCACGTGTTTCTGACATTCTCCTCTAATTAACAGAAACAATGAAAAATCATCAAACTCGTTTTCACCTCCTGAAATGATTTGCTCACAAGTCTTCTTTCTGCAAATGTCCCTGACTGTAGCCACAGAAATGTGAACTTATTCTATTATTGAACAATTATATATATATATTTCTTTTCAGCCGCCCCCCAAATTCCTCCTATGTTTTGGAGTGGTAAATGGTCACATTTAGCCCCAAATCTTTGAACAAATGGTATCGACTCAAACATGTATTTAACAGCTTGTGAGACATAATTGAGCCCTTATACACTTCAAACACTGTTTATTACAGGTGTATCACTAGGAAGAGCTGACACAGCCCTACTCAGAATACTCCTCGGGTTCCCAGCTCTCGGTCCACGTAGACCACGTCTCCTCGGGTTCCCAGCTCTCGGTCCACGTAGACCACGTCTCCTCGGGTTCCCAGCTCTCGGTCCACGTAGACCACGTCTCCTCGGGTTCCCAGCTCTCGGTCCACGTAGACCACGTCTGTGTCCTGTTGACCATCGTCCACTAACGCTGAAACAGACAACAGTGGGTGTATTTATATAGCTTTAGGTTTCATTTCACAGCATTTCTGTGGTAACAAGTTCAAATAGGCCGTGTTTTTATAATGACAGTTGTGTAGCTGTCTAAATACAATAAAGACAATTCAATTAAGAGTCTCTTACTATTTAGAGGCTACGTGGTAGGTTATAGAGTATGTTGGGGTTGTTATTTAAGGTTAATTTATTATTGCACAACACAAGGAAAGGCAGTTATTGTCCCTCTGTGCTGCACCAGGAAAACCAGAAACAAAACCCAGAACAGCAGTACGTTCCTGTAGTGCATCTGTTAGATCCAGGAGGAACACAGTACCCCACAGCAACAAGAACACTGGTAACATGAAACCTTGTCCATCAACGCTGACTACGCTTGAGCACCAAGCATCATTGATGCAAATGTAACACGCTGATCCGGGACGCTACGACGGAGCCGGGTGGACACTACATTCTCTGATCTCTCGTTGCTGGGCCAACCAGCTGTTGTCTGGGAAAAGGGAAAGATGATACAGGAGTACAACAGCTGTATTATACTGCTCTAATCCTAAAAAGATGATACAGGAGTACAACAGCTGTGTTATACTGCTCTAATCCTAAACGTCCCACCTGACTTCAGACATAGGCTAAATAGCATCTCAGAAAATATCTTAGTATTATAAAGATTATGCATAATACACACATGAATATATATATATATATATATATATATATATATATATATATTCCATAAATGCAAACGTTCAACTTCTCAAACTCCGTTGAAATAGAGGGAACCAGAGGTTAGGTTGGGGTTCTGGCCACCTGATAGGTCCTTTTAGCTCGGGTTGAGCCCACCGACCTTGACCAAAGTACCTCAGTGTTTTCTTCAGATTGTGTGCACACATGGACATGCAGGAGTGTGACTTGTTACAGCGCCTGTGATGTACATTATGCGAGATAACACTCTCTGTCTCTCTGTAGATGCCAGGTGCTGGTCCATGGGTGTGAGCCGACTGGATGTATTTTACAGAAGGCTGCTCCTCAGCAAACTCTTCATCGGGGGATGGGGGAAGCCTGAAGACCTCAAGAGGTACTGAAAGAAAACAAGAACGCAATACAGCTAGAAATATCAGGAGACTACAGGGGCTTGTCATCACATACAACTCTTCCTGGAGGATCTCCAAGTGCTCCTTGGGCAGCTGGGAGACGTAGTCTAGTATGAGATAATGTAATAATGTGAAAACAGGGAAAAGGTTACTTCATGGCAGCGTTGGGCCGTCAGGGCCTGCACAGCCTTCTCTGCTTCTCAGGCAATTTCATCTTCCTTACAGCTATAGCGAGGTTCAAACTGCATGTAACATGATTCCATATGGGGACAATTCATCGAGAGGTAGGGTTGAGGTCACTCGGGTCAGCCAGTTCAGGTGCTGTTGTGGAGCCGGTGATGGAGCAGACTGTTCTGGTGTAGAACTGATCTGCTCTCCCTTCCTGGTGTTTTACAGAATCTTTGAGTTCCGTAAGCTCATTGGAGACAGGGAGAGGTGCCGGTCTCTGGTGCCTGAAGACTATCCCGTTCACATAAACAAGGTACTGCATGTGTTCTCTCTTCATTGCTCACTAGTAGAACTAGTATTGTATTCTCACAGATACGTGTGTGTGTGTGTGCAGACAGAGGAGCACATTGACTGTCACATCCATGATGGGTTCTTCATCTCTCCTCTGGAGCACTTGGTTCCTGGAATCCTGCCAGCAGAGGCTGTCAAAGCCAGGTACAGAGCATGATGTCGTCCTCTACTGCTGAGGCTAATGCAGTGTGCAGGACTCATGATGTCGTCCTCTACTGCTGAGGCTAATGCAGTGTGCAGGACTCATGATGTCATCCTCTACTGCTGAGGCTAATGCAGTGTGCAGGACTCCTGAAGTTACATTTAAAGAGACCCTCTCTATTAATTTCAAGTTCTCAGCACTACTTTGAGTTCTCACCGGTCACAATAGCGACATATTTTAAAGGTCCTCTATTAGAGATACATCGGTCAATCAGCCTGTCAGAGAAACCTGTGTGTTGTTTCAGGTTCCAGTTCATAGTTCCCAAGAGGTGGCAGAAGAACAGACCAGTATGCATCCACTTGGCAGGGACCGGAGACCACGTAAGACTCTGAACCTTTAAACCTCGCCGTGTACAAAGTCCACCTAGAGCAGGATGATGGACACGATACGCCTTGTTTCTCTTGTGGATGTCCTTCTCTATTCACCTGTTTTCATATGAATAATGACTGATATTAACATGTAATACTCACTTTAAAATACAAGTGAAGCTTTTTCACTGAGGAACCAGGAAAGAGTTTAACAACAAGCTGGGTTGTGGGTGCATGTTCGCTCAGTGACCATCGTCTTTGTTTGGGAAACAGTTCAGAGCTGCATCAGTAGAACCCTGGAAAGATGTTTGTGTTGTGAACTCTGTACTGTCTGACCCTTCAGCGTGTGTGTGTGTGTGTGTGTGTGTGTGTGTAGTTTTTCTGGCGTCGGCGGACCCTGATGGCCAGGCCCATGGTCAAAGAGGCAGGAATGGCCTCACTGCTTCTGGAGAGCCCTTATTATATCCTTCTATTGTCTCTTTAAACCTGTTGATGCAACCATCAGACTTCAACTCTCTTTGCACAGCCTCACTTTAATGAAACTCCCTCCTGTTTGCACAGCTGACATCTGATCACCATGACATCATCAGGGTTAAGATCTGATCACCATGACCTCATCAGGGTTAAGATCTGATCACCATGACATCATGAGGGTTAAGATCTGATCACCATGACATCATCAGGGTTAAGATCTGATCACCATGACATCATCAGGGTTATGATCTGATCACAATGACATCATCAGGGTTATGATCTGATCACCATGACATCATCAGGGTTAAGATCTGATCACCATGACGTCATCAGGGTTAAGATCTGATCACCATGACGTCATCAGGGTTAAGATCTGATCAGCATGACATCATCAGGGTTAAGATCTGATCACCATGACATCATGAGGGTTATGATCTGATCACCATGACATCATCAGGGTTAAGATCTGATCACCATGACATCATCAGGGTTAAGATCTGATCACCATGACATCATGAGGGTTAAGATCTGATCACCATGACATCATGAGGGTTAAGATCTGATCACCATGACATCATCAGGGTTATGATCTGATCACCATGACATCAGGGTTAAGATCTGATCACCATGACATCATCAGGGTTAAGATCTGATCACCATGACATCAGGGTTAAGATCTGATCACCATGACATCATCAGGGTTAAGATCTGATCACCATGACATCATCAGGGTTAAGATCTGATCACCATGACATCATGAGGATTAAGATCTGATCACCATGACATCAGGGTTATGATCTGATCACCATGACATCATCAGGGTTATGATCTGATCACCATGACATCATCAGGGTTATGATCTGATCACCATGACATCATCAGGGTTAAGATCTGATCACCATGACATGAGGGTTAAGATCTGATCACCATGACATCATCAGGGTTAAGATCTGATCACCATGACATCATCAGGGTTATGGTCTGATCACCATGACATCATCAGGG
Organism: Leptoclinus maculatus; assembly: GCA_032191485.1. Taxonomy (NCBI): domain Eukaryota; kingdom Metazoa; phylum Chordata; class Actinopteri; order Perciformes; family Stichaeidae; genus Leptoclinus; species Leptoclinus maculatus. The sequence continues at coordinate 2,769,920 of JAVDOI010000029.1, read as the reverse complement.
TTAAGATCTGATCACCATGACATCATGAGGGTTAAGATCTGATCACCATGACATCATCAGGGTTAAGATCTGATCACCATGACATCATCAGGGTTAAGATCTGATCACCATGACATCATGAGGGTTAAGATCTGATCACCATGACATCATGAGGGTTAAGATCTGATCACCATGACATCAGGGTTATGATCTGATCACCATGACATCAGGGTTATGATCTGATCACTATGACATCATCAGGGTTAAGATCTGATCACCATGACATCATCAGGGTTAAGATCTGATCACCATGACATCATCAGGGTTAAGATCTGATCACCATGACATCATCAGGGTTATGATCTGATCACCATGACATCATCAGGGTTATGTCTCAGACCTGACGAAGCTCCTACAGAGCCACAGGAGAGACTAACTACCGTTTACACAGACACGTACAGTAGTACTCCTTTAAGGGTGTGTACTTAGTAGGCTAATGCTTTAGAAACTCAATAATGATGAAGACAGTACGGGTGTGTAATGATGAAAAACCATATCAAAGAGAACATGTTACTGCCTGATTCACACACACATGGGACTGGCTGCAGGAAAGAATTCAGAAATCTGTTCAGACAAACATCAGCATTCCATCCTCAGGTCCTATGTTTACATCTTCTCTGTTCATCTGCTGTCTGTGAACATTGTTCTATTCCTTGACTGACCGTTTACATGGCTACCGTAAACCCAAAGACCAACTGTAAGTTACCTCCCATTCATTAGTCTCTTGGTTGATTGGTTGATTGATGAGTGTTTTGCCAATCGGCTGGGTTTTTAATTTCACACTGAAGTAGATAAAAGCTTTCAATTTTGAACACGAGAAGCAAAAAGAGACAAAGGATCTTCAGTTTGCATTTCATGGCTAGAGCTGCAACATTATTATTTAATATCATATATATTGTCTGGGACGTTGACATTTAGAAGCTCCGCTCACAGAAACCTCTGCATCATATGAAGCTACAACGTCCTGAACTAGCAGCTGGCCAGCAGGGGGCGATCCAGATGTTTTGTTTGGGGAGCAGCCAAAAGCTGTCACTTTAGGCTGTGTGCTAACCCTGCAGTCTGAAAACCTTCCTGGATGTTGTAGAAGAGTAATGCACTGTGTATTTGATGGGCAAAATTAATATGAATTCAAGTGAAGAAGAATCTTATTTTGATGCAAAGATGTGTTGATTAGCAGGAATATAACATGAAAGTAAGAGCAGTGCTCGGTTCATTTAAACGTCTAAGTGCAATCAAATATGAATACTATATAATAACTAGAAAATCCCTAAAGAAATGTTGACAGTGTGGCTTCTACTGCCCGAAGACGTCGCAATATATATCCACTCCGATGTTACCGGTAGTGCCGTTCAGGTTCGATTGAGATAGCGCTTCTCTCTTTTCTGCATTTTAGATTCATACTCTTGATTGAATCTTGTATTCTGTACGAACCTCATTCTGAGCTTCATGTTAAGATACAGTTACTCTATGGGGCTTTTATTTTGAAAGGGTGGGACTGGGTGGGTGAGAGAGGGGGAGAGGAGACATATTCATAATGTTTGACACACAAACACAGAGGTTATTAAATGACAGGCTTCATCACAAGCATTCCAGTTAGAATTCACTCTGTGGAGCTTTTATTTTGAAATGTGAGGGGGGTTCTCTAAAAATATCTAAGACCTGAATGACTGCATGATAGAGAGAGAGAGAGAGAGAGAGAGAGAGAGAGAGAGAGAGAGAGAGAGGAGAGAGAGCAGAGAGAGAGAGAGAGAGAGAGAGGAGAGAGAGAGAGAGAGAGTAGATGAGAGAGAGAGAGAGAGAGAGAGAGAGAGGAGGAGGAGAGAGAGAGAGAAGAGAGAGAGAGAGAGGAGAGAGAGAGTGAGATGAGAGGAGAGAGAGAGATGAGGGGATGAGGAGAGAGAGAGAGGAGAGATAGAGATGAGAGAGGAGAGATGAGAGGAGAGAGAGAGAGAGGAGAGAGAGAATGGATGAGAGGAGGGAAGAGGATGGAGAGGAGGAGAGAGAGAGAGAGGAGAGAAGAGATGGAGAGCGAGAGAGAGATGAGTCGAGGAAAGACTGAGAGAAGAGCGAGGAGAGAGAGGAGAGAGAGAATCCCTCTAACTCATGTGTGTCTGTGTTCACTAATTAGCTCAATCACAAACACCTGTCCATGAGAGAAAGTTGACTCTACCAGTCTAACCATTCTTAGTTCAAGACTCTGATGTCTCTGGTAATCTTTCTCATTTGGAGATTGTCCCATGTTTTAACATTTTTACAGCTTACCTAACTATTGTCCTACTCTGCGATGTCTTTCCTCGTCTCGCCCTCTTGTTTGTCATGGTGTCGTGTACATGTCACTCCAATCAGGAAACTTGTCAGAATACCCACATTTGATTGGCTGAGCTGCATCACTATATCTCTAAGTCATGTGTGTGGGTGTGTCTGTGAGTCTGTGTGTTTATCAACATCAACAGCTCAATCAGAATCACCTGTGTGCCTGCAGCCTGTTCATGGAGAAAAAGCAGGGAAACAAATCTCAAACAAATCCTCAAAACCCCCATAACCGTAGCTCCTATTGCTCCGATATTAATAAATGAGAGGAAGGATGAGTTTGAAGAACAGATCATGTGAAAATTGTGTCTCTAGTGTAAAAAATGTGGCTGAACAGGCGATTTAGAAATGGGGTACCGTGTTCTGTGGAAGATGTTTTTGAAGCAAGATTTAACATTGGTCTCTATGGAGCAGAAAGTTGGTTTTCCTCTCAATTAAAGGCTACTGTGCCAAATGTGTAAGTCTGTGGGATTCCACAGTCAGTTTTTTACGACAAGGACAAGATTAGCTACTTTTCCATCCAGAAATTATGCATGAAGAGTGAAAATTGTGGAGTCAGTGGCAAAAGACAAATCTTTTTTTCACAAGAATTTGAAGCTGCTCTTCACTCTAGCGGTGACATCACGCACTCTAAGCTGCGCAATACACACCCATTATAAAGTCAGAAACAGACCCACATGTTCCTGAAAATGAATCTGTGAGTTCATGAAAACTGTGCTAGCTATCAAAATGTCCATTTGGCTCAATAATGTCCAGCGTTTTGTCTACGTTTTAAACTTTGAATCATTGTTCTACGTTAAAGTATGGCTAGTCAATATGGACCCAAAGTTAAGAGGTTTTTTTGCTCTCTTCACGCCGAAACCCCATTCAAGTGAATGGAGAAATTTTGCTCCGTTTTGGGGAATTTTCGGGAAAACCGCTGGGCGAATCTCTCCGAAAAATACTTAGCACACTATTCCCGACCAGGCCGCACGTCTGGATGTATTTTTCGCGCCGCTGTTGGCAACGCTGTGTGAGGAGAAGCGCGCCAAACTTCCTGGATAATAATATTATTATTATTAGTCCCGCAGGATAACAGTCAGTGTGCTTTGGCACAGGCAGTTTTACTGCCTTTCTGCCACAAAGCCACACTGAATAATACAATGTTTGTCCCTAAAATCAATGAATAGTAGTGATCTGAATATTGACAAAAACTAATTGTAGTGATCATTTCTACCATAATTGTGCAGCCCGACCACATAATGAGAACATGTGGACAGGAGGATTCACATCATGTGTAGTCAGTACAGACGGTGTGTCTGAACGAATACAGTACAGCCTCAGGATATAGGAGCACACACTCCTCTCAATCTGCTGCAGGCTCCTTACTTGTGAAAGTGGCTGGTCGGGATCTATACTGGTGCTTCAGGCTGCAGAGATGTAAAGGATGAATGGGAATGTATGTTTGATGTCAGCTTTCAGTACTTCAGTTGTAGGATACCCTGAAGGCTTTACAGAGTTAGTAGCTCCGTCAGAGGACAGCAGCTGTTGTCTGCTTGCACTGACAGCAGTTACAAAGCATCACAGAGTTCCAACAACAAAAAGTCTGAAAACGTCCAGAGAAACGTGAAGCATGACTGACCCCTCCACTGTTGATCTATGCTCAGTATGTCCCTCCACCACGAAGCTCCATCCACTACTTCTGTGAGGCTATGAGGCTCCGAAGCTCTAATGGAAGCAGTTCATTTAAGTCCAGTCAGTGTGATTGATATAGTAGAATCACAACTCACAATGGGCCTCGATCACAGGACACCTTCTGTCCTCAGACGCTGGGTTTGGATGAGGAAAAACTCCCCATACTGAACATGTGGCTCAGTGGAGTATGCTGCGAAGGTTGGACACTAAGATGGATTTTCATTTGTGAGTATTCCAGGCGCTCCAGTCTAAAGAATGTGTCCGACCTGTTTGTGATGGGAGGGGCTTTGATCCTGGAGTCGACGGTGCTCCTCCGGTGGCTGGAGAGAGAAGGGTACTGGCCACTAGGGATGACTGGGATCTCCATGGGGGGATATGTGAGTCACTTTCTCTATTGAAGCACATTTGACATCAAGCCTGCATACAAATACACGTGTATAAATATAAAAGCTAGTATTTCTCCTGAAGTCTTGTATGTCTCTGTGTCCAGATGGCGTCCCTGGCAGTGACCAACTGGCCGAAGCCCATCCCTCTGATTCCCTGTTTGTCCTGGTCCACTGCCTCCAGTGTCTTCACCACGGTAACACTCTGACACAGACCAACACCTTTAGAGCAGCCCTAAAGAGGACCTCATGACCTGACTGGTTGATAGCTGTGACAGTGTGCAATCAACCCGTACAAACGAGGAACTTCAGTCTCAACAACGACAATGAGCCTAATGTGATCAGCTCTAATGATGTCCATGTTTCACTACAGATTGGCTGTAATTTGTGCAGTGATGTCATTCTGGTGCGACTGACCAGTACTTAGGAGCGAGTAGGCTACTTTCATTCATTGTGTCGGTCTCACTAAACGGCCTTCCCCTGAATATAAACTCTGTAGCACTGAGCACTGTAGAGATATTATAAATCTGTTGTAGGGCTATTAATGGATTCATTTAGTTGTTTTTGGTATCACATTGACCTTAATGCTTCACTCTCATCCATACAAACACAACTTCGGTCTTGGGTATTTAATTAGCACAAAGCCTTCTTCTGACTACCAGAAACTAAAAGATAAGAAATGTCTTCAGGCCTTACCTGACCTTCTCGTGTCAGCAGCTGTGGCCGGAGCTCAGCGTGGCATCGGTTCATCTACATTATAAAGACCTAAGGGAGGAGGTCATCGTTCCTGGTCCATTACAGGACTTTCTCTCTGCCCTCCGGCTCTAGAGCGCATGTCTTACATACAGATCGGCATTTTTACACACTTGCATTGAAATCATTTAAGGATGGAACCTCTTCATGGACAGTTATAGAGACCAATGACTATCTGAATGTACAGGTGTACGAGTATCAAAGTATAATAATACAGCAGCAAACAACTACTATCAATGTAAAGATGAAGAGGAGTAATGTCTACCTGAGCAGAGAAGTCTCTCCCTCTGTGTGTTATCACAGTTTCTCTCCAGGCTTGCTTTTAGTGCACGTTAGTGCATGTGAGCGTGCACCACTGGTTAGCTCACGGCCGCTGCTCTGCTCTCGTATAAGGTGGTTAGAGCTGATAATGTCATCCCTATCAACAGAGGCGTAGCACCCACCCTCCAGTTCCCCTCAGGTTAGCTCTGTCAGCACGTTTGCAGTGGTTTGTACTGCTAGCGCTGTTAGCACCATTAGCTGTTAGCACCATTAGCTATGAGCCCTCAGATCAGGCGTCGCCATGCTGAGAGGCTCCAAATGCTCCCAGTCTCGTATCTCACACCTTCAAGATAGCCTTGGTAAATGTGAACCTAGCCTCTAAAGTGTGTGTGTGTGTGTGTGTGTGTGTGTGTGTGTGTGTGTGTGTGTGTGTGTGTGTGTGTGTGTGTGTGTGTGTGTGTGTGTGTGTGTGTGTGTGTGTGTGTGTGTGTGTGTGTGTGTGTGTGTGTGTGTGTAGGGAGTGCTGAGCAAAGCAGTGAACTGGACAGAGCTGGAGAAGCAGTATGCCATTAACTCTGTGTATGAAGAAGAGATCATCAAGCTGCTGGACTACTGTGGGGTGTGTTATCCTTCTACTCTTTATTACTTACTTATAACAACCAGGGTGGTACAATTGAAGGTTACAGTTTGATTAGGATATTAAACATGGTGTTGAGTTAGACTGAATGTGGAAACACTATGTACTGAAGAGTTGATCACTAGAAGATGTATCAGTTAGAACACTGGAACACTTAAATAAAGGTAATCATCTGTTTGTTGTAGCTTCACAGATGCTTCTTTGTCTCATGTCAACATGAAAGGACACTGACCACATTAGAAATCTTTCAGCTCTGTTGAACAATTGGACGTTTGACATTCGTCACTGTTTCAAACACATACATGAGACTGTTCATTCATAATGAACGGTACAGTTAGAATTGTCTCTCTCTCCAAGAAGCAGAGCAGTGATGAGGATTCTGTTGGAGAACTTACCAAACACATGCACGAACACACACAAGCATTAATAAGTCCATTGTATGTGTTCATCAGGCTGATTCCTTTAGGATGGGGCCAGACTTCACGAAGAACTCTTTGGAGCATCTGTTGGGCCTGTCTGGAGATGTCAGAGCGTCAGTGGGTCACAACTCCAAAGCTGGAGGGGACGCTGAGGCTGGACAAGGCCTGTTGATTGGTGCAGGCCCTGAAGGGGGCGGGACGAGAGTAGACCGACTGTTATCATCAGGGAACAGCACTGGGAGGAGCTTGGGCACTCCACCAAGGTACTCCATTAGGAAGTTATTGAGAACAAAGGCTGCTGAATATGCTTTTTGCAGTTTTTTTAAGGACAAGGCTTCAAATATCACAAGCCTACTTGGTAAATAGGGTGCGTGTGGACTGATCCAGAAGCATCTCTATGTGTTCTTACAACATTGTGTTGATGCTTTACTCATGAATCTAATTACCGTACCAGTAGACCTGCTGTATGCTTTAGTTTAATGTGTAATTACCATACCAGTAGACCTGCTGCATGCTTTAGTTTAATGTGTGTTTAACAGATTGTTTTAAATGATTTAGAAGCCTTCATGGAAACAACACACTGCACGGGGAGCAGACGGACTCAGCCACATGCTGTAAGCCATCGCTACATAGAGGGTCTATAAGCTTCATGAAGGCAGTGATGGATGAATGCACACACATGGCCAACTTCTCTGGTGAGCTTTAATGCAGACAGACCCATGTGGAAATGTCTCTGATCGTACCAAAGAAATGTGTCCATCCCCGTCGCTGTCGCCTAGCAGCATCAATGTGCTTTGACTTGACAGCAGCAGGAGGCGACACGGGTCTACAAGCTGCTGCTCCCCAAAGGCTCTGATCTAACTAGTACAAGTCGTATGATACTTACCCAAAACAGAAAGCAATGCACGGTTCTCAGTTTGAAGTGGCATTGCCTAATGTAAGTCCACACTACGGGGCAGGAGAGGAGGACAAGCTGAATATTCAAACTGATGTCATGTGATGCTTGAAGAGTCTCAGCATCCAGTCATACGGACCAAAGATCTCCCTCAGTGGTAGAGCAGCTCGTCCTTCGATCAGAGGATCGGTGGTTCCATCCCCGGCTCCACTAGTCCATGTCGCTCTGTCCTTGCTCCCGCAGGCTTGTCCTAAGACAAGTCGGTCACAGTGGTAGAAACCACATGTTAGCAAGGCTAAGCCAGACATGTTGGATTACTGGCACCAGTGTAGCTATAAGAAAGATCTCGTCATGGTGACTGACACAAGGAGCCCCAGGCAGACAGATAGCAGAGTTGCTGCAAGGGTCTCTCCAGACAAAGCTTTACCTTAGTGAGAGTAGACCGTAAAAACCTGAAAAGATATAGAGTTGCATTCACGATGAGAGCTGCACATATTGAGGTAGCAATCAATGCCTTACAGTGCTCCATAACAAGATGAGAACAAGTCAAAGAACTCTGCTCGGGTAATGGTAAGGACTTCATTGGCGCTGATCGACAGTTAAGAAGCTCTATGGAGTGACAGAATCCTTCTTAGATCCATAAGGAGCTCCTGCAGAGTGAACATTTAATCCTCCAACCTGGAGCCATCACTGAGGAGCATGGAAGAGACCACTAATCTATTAGAGAGGACTTCACCTCTACCTTTAAGGGTACAAACCGATGAGGAAGGTCTCCACACACTAATCTGTGAAGGAGACATGTTTGTGCTATCTTGTCATTGTAAAAAGGCGTCCACAGATCCTGCTGACCTGGAGGCTCTGACTCCCTCCCACGTCCTGCTCCTCAAAGCTTTCTTTAGAAAGAAGATTTGTTTAGCGTCCCTTGATGGGACGTACAGTGTATAGGTCTAATTCCTCCTGCTCTAAAGGAGTACCTGCCTCAGCTACAGGAAGGTCAGAAGTGAACCAGAGTCCAGCACAATTTGGTTCCTGGAGACATCATAATCATTATGGACCAGTCAGCACTGGTCCATAACTCTGGATCATGGAGAGTTATTATATCTTTTCCAGATCGGAGAGGACTAGGATCAAGACCAGGACAAGCTGTCTGGACAGGCCTGTCATGAAGAGCCTGATGGATACTCCTAGACGCAACCTGTTGACATGTCAAATATAATCACAACGCATTCAAAATAATACAAAAACCCTATGAGATTCTAAATATGATAATAATAGAACCGATCAGACATGTTGGAAATATGATTCTCCAGCCTCAGATCCACTAAAGAACAGCCTGCAGAGCCCTGCTTTCTGGCTCATAGGAGAGCAGCAAATGAGCAATATATGTACGTGTGTACATAAATAAATGAGATGTGTCCTTCCCTTTGTCCTAGTCCCTGTAGACACCAGTCTCATTGTCGTGGTCCAGGCCAAAGAGGATGCCTACATCCCTCGAACAGGGGTCCTCAGTCTGCAAGAGATCTGGCCAGGATGTGAAGTGAGATATCTGAATGGAGGACACATCAGTGCATACTTGTTTAAACAGAACGTCTTCAGGTAAACTCAGACTCAAGAGAAATGTGTGCTCGGGTATCAGCTGCGTGAGGTATTTAGCTAAGGGCACACTTTGTATTTGACTCGCTTGTAGTATTACTTCCCGTGTTGAAGTACTGCTATTAGTAAGTAAGCGTCAGTACACCTGTAACCTGTAAAGCCCTGTCACACTTCCATCGCTCCTTTCTCTTCCTAGTAGCAACAAGTCATGTGTGATGGAGTGAAGTCCAGAGTCGCATCAATCTCATGACTTTAGACTCAAAAACAAAACTTGCAGCTCTGCTTTGCCTTCACCACCAGGGACTCTACACTTGGCCTTATGGCAGGGAATGACTTGATATCCTCCAACGCCAGAGGATGAAATCATTTTAAAGGAAGCCAGTCACTTTGCAGAAGCAGGAGGAAAGATGCCTTTATTAGAGTAGAGCAACATACTATATCTGATGATCACAGTTAGACATTAACCACACAGGCAGCAGGTTACACCAGCTGTAGATAAGTAGCATTATGAACGTGCTGTCTGTACGCACTAGGGGTGTCCCCGACTGAGGATTGACATAGTAGTGTGTGTACTACACACCACCCTGTACAGTGGAGTGATGTTACAGAGTGGTGTGTGTACTACACACCACTCTGTACAGTGGAGTGATGTTAGAGTGGTGTGTGTACTACACACCACCCTGTACAGTGGAGTGATGTTACAGAGTGGTGTGTGTACTATACACCACTCTGTACAGTAGAGTGATGTTACAGAGTGGTGTGTGTACTATACACCACCCTGTACAGTGGAGTGATGTTACAGAGTGGTGTGTGTACTATACACCACTCTGTACAGTAGAGTGATGTTACAGAGTGGTGTGTGTACTATACACCACCCTGTACAGTGGAGTGATGTTACAGAGTGGTGTGTGTACTATACACCACCCTGTACAGTGGAGTGATGTTACAGGGTGGTGTGTGTACTACACACCACCCTGTACAGTGGAGTGATGTTACAGGGTGGTGTGTGTACTACACACCACCCTGTACAGTGGAGTGATGTTACAGAGTGGTGTGTGTACTACACACCACTCTGTACTACACATGCTGTATCACCACATGCTGAGGTGGCCTGGCTTGAGTTCAGATCTCAGTGAGGTGTGGACAGCATGTGGGCACAGTCTGGAAAATGTCTCAAACGTAGGCCTCATCATGTTCCCCTCCAAAGAACGGAGCCCAGCGTAGACCTCGTGCCTGAGTCCTGTTAAGTCACTGCTGATAAAAACACAACAAATGCTTTTAAAATAGCATGTGAGGGAGCTCTCTAGGAATGTGTTCATCACAGAATTAGCGGAGCTTTGCTAGCGGCTACTCTCTAATGACACAAGTCTACAGCAGGGAGGAAGAGGACGCACAACAATAACAGGACTTTTATTGTGAAGAATTTATGGGAACAAGTGTGTATCCACTGTTTTACAACCGCCCGAAATACTGTTTATATCCCATCACCATGCCATCAGGCAGGTCACGTTAAAGTGTCACGTGTGGACACGTATGCAGACGCAGCTGATCACAGAGACAAGTGTACCACATGGCTGCTTCTTCAGATCCTATCAGTGTTCTAATCGTATCACTTCAATAGTTCTCAATCAGGACCTCCTGTATCTAGAGCAGGTAGCTTGTGAAAAATAAGATGAACTAATGTAAGAAGGGTACACATCCCTCGTCTACCTTCATGTACCAGAACCAGTCCTACCCCAGTGTTTCACATTCATCTTTACATGAGCTTGTCTTTGTCATGCCACATTTTGCTGTGTCGTTGATTATCTGTTTTCCTTCCAGACGGGCCATATATGATACATTCGACAGATTCTGCCTGAAGTATCCCGACCTACACTAGCCATGGCAGGCTGAAGTATCCCGACCTACACTAGCCATGGCAGGCTGAAGTATCTCCGACCTACACTAGCCATGGCAGGCTGAAGTATCCCGACCTACACTAGCCATGGCAGGCTGAAGTATCTCCGACCTACACTAGCCATGGCAGGCTGAAGTATCCCGACCTACACTAGCCATGGCAGGCTGAAGTATCTCCGACCTACACTAGCCATGGCAGGCTGAAGTATCTCCGACCTACACTAGCCATGGCAGGCTGAAGTATCCCGACCTACACTAGCCATGGCAGGCTGAAGTATCCCGACCTACACTAGCCATGGCAGGCTGAAGTATCCCGACCTGCTGAAGCCCTTTCCTCCCGGGAACAGCACCAGGATCAGTGGCTGGGCATTCCTGTCCCCAAACCAAAAGCTTTGCTTTCTAATCATTTATATCACATAATTATAGGAAATGACTAAAACTAAAAATATCAAAAATTGTGTGTGTGGTTGTTAAACTAACACTCACTTTAGTAAGTGGACTTTAACCCTGTGGCAGTGCACGGTGGATAGGACACACAGACACACCCTGTAATATTGTATTAAAATGACCAACATGTACACAAGGGAGTCACAGGAAACAATGCAGCAGATATCAGCCTCACTCTTTACAGTTCACTCTCTTCAGTGGTCTGCTACTGCTAACTGGTACCCAACATGTCTACTGTGTCACTACAGGTGTGACAGGCTTTATTTATTTTTTGGGGCACTTGGGAGACAGACAACAAAGACTAGTTCACCACTCAAATGACGAGACAATCAATAACTAGGTAAATCAACCCAACAACACACTTCAATATATGACATGAATGTGGATCTGGGATAGGGATTACCAGTTCCCTAGCTTAAGTTAAAAAAGGGTCCCTATGTCCTGAAGTCAATGTGGTTGATGAACCCCGAACAGAACACCTGATTTGTTTTATTCAACAAAGAATAGAACATCCCTAATCCATGAGGAATGAGAGGTGGAGCAGGAGACATCAAACAAGCTAAGACAGTCGCACCACATGGAGGAAGGGACTCCTCACATGGCTGTGAGAGCCGTTGGGGTTTTGATGGTTTGAGAAGGGCGCGACAAAAACATATGGGCACGGGTAGCAGCGTTTTGAATGTGAAATGATGTGGAGGGTAATTACAGGCGGCTCCATTCAAAGGAAATACTTCCAAATGAAGTTCATAGCCTGACACACGGCCAAAGAAAGCAAATGTCCTGAGAGCAGCTGGTACACTGTTGGTTCTGACTGACCATGGGACAAGTGAGAGCAATTTCACCCAGGAGGCACATGTTTACCCAAGCCGAATCTGTCCAATGTGTAAAAAAGACTTTTTCCACAACCAATTAGATGATGTCCCTAGCATACCAGTAGTTTCTCTAATGTATTTTAAAGAAAAGAGAGACCTGAGATATGTAAGAGTTCTGTTGTAGTCCCAGAATGCTAGACAGAAGAGATGATGAATAATGTAGTTCCCTGTGTGGCCTCATGATGCTGTCTCTGTTACTATGAATAAAAACAGATGAAACAACGTTGTTTGCCTCAATGTTGGTCACATGACATGACCTGGGGTCAGGTAAAGTGCAGAGCAGCAGTTCTGAAATGAAGATGTACCTGATGCCAATGATCCTTTCACAGCAGACTGAAGAACTAGATGATGAAGCCAGCTCAGACCACAGGAGCTCTGAATGTGAAGGTCCACATACGGTCCAAGCAGTGGTTCCAAGAGGAGATGAGAGAACCTCATGTAGTCTTCTCAACTGACCCTACCGTGCTGCTAAGAACCTAGTTTCTTGGTCAAATGTTCAATGTGGAAAGCCAAAAGATCTCACAAGCGACGGACTGTCCTGGAGAACTTGTCCCTCAGCTGTTGTGGCCATGGCTGGAGAAGAGCTCCATGAAAGCTGACGGACGTTCCTCCACAAACACAACTGTTTGCAGGCTGTTGGTGAGGACTCCGTGGTGTCACTTATAAAGAATGTGTGTTATTCTGTTACATAGCCTACGTTACGTCATGGTCGTACTTGAAGGATCCCTTTAAGTTGCATCAGTACATAACGTAAAGGTCTTATTTGTGCTGCTAAACGGTACATTCATCAGATTCGGTTCCGCATATTCTTCCGAGCTATCGTAGCTGTCATACATAACCTTTTTTTCAGTCCATGATTCCCCCCTCTATGTCTTGGAATTGGAAGCTAATCAAAACTATTAAAATAAATTGCACATTCTTCATGTTTGCGTCTGTCTGCCTTCACCGGTAGTCCTCATCGCTGTAGTGCCATGTTGTGGTAGCATCATCATCCTTCTCTGTGACTGATGCAGTCTTTATTCCATCAGATCCATGAACTTGTTACTTTAAAACAGTGTGTTCATGTGTTCATGGCTCTTTCTTATGCTATGCCTAATGAGTGTATGTGCTGTAGTTCAACAAGCAGCAGAGTGATGAGTCTTTTCCCCAGACTGGTCCTTGTTTTTCCCAGAGCTGCAACGCACCGCATATCTTATATAAGATTCCCAGCAGATATCACAGAGATGTGTTCTTATATACTCTGTCTATATTAACATGGTCTATCAGTCTAACACCCTTTTCATTTAATCATTTCCAATGCAATCACCTCCAAAAGCTGCTGCAAATTCTCCCCAGAACAAAGAATATTAGTGTTGTCTGTACATAAAACGAATTCCAGTTTCTTTGATAATCTGCATTTATCATTTATGTACAAAAAGAACAATTTTGTGCCTAATACTTAAATAGCTTCTCAACAAATTCAACCCAATCCCTCTGATAGCAATGTATCAAGGGTGATCAATGGTATTAAACGTTTTGTTTTTATATCTATATATACTCCAACTGCATACTTGTTTGTCCATACGATTAGCAATTTCTTCTATTAATTTATTTAGCAGCAAACATGTTGATCTGAATCAGGCAGCAACCTCTGGTTGTGAAAAGAGAAACTAAAGCAGAAGTTCCTAGACTTGCATTCTTTCTAATGGTCTTCAGGGGGCGACTCCTCTGGTTGTACGAAGAAGTCAGATTGTACAAAAGTCAGACGTCATCAGACGGTCTGATGTCCGTAGTGAGGTTATTCCAGAGGAAGTGGGTACGATAGGAAAAGACATCCTTCTGTCAGTACTTTGTG
>JAVDOI010000029.1:2683407-2750907 GCA_032191485.1 Leptoclinus maculatus | reverse complement strand
GTCCTTTTCCTATGGTGTTTCTCTCTTTACGTCCTTAGTCCTTTTCATATGGTGGTTCTCTCTTTACGTCCTTAGTCCTTTTCCTATGGTGTTTCTCTCTTTACGTCCTTAGTCCTTTTCATATGGAGGTTCTCTCTTTACGTCCTTAGTCCTTTTCATATGGTGGTTCTCTCTTTACGTCCTTAGTCCTTTTCCTATGGTGTTTCTCTCTTTACGTCCTTAGTCCTTTTCATATGGTGTTTCTCTCTTTACGTCCTTAGTCCTTTTCATATGGAGGTTCTCTCTTTACGTCCTTAGTCCTTTTCCTATGGTGGTTCTCTCTTTACGTCCTTAGTCCTTTTCCTATGGTGTTTCTCTCTTTACGTCCTTAGTCCTTTTCCTATGGTGGTTCTCTCTTTACGTCCTTAGTCCTTTTCATATGGAGGTTCTCTCTTTACGTCCTTAGTCCTTTTCATATGGTGTTTCTCTCTTTACGTCCTTAGTCCTTTTCATATGGTGGTTCTCTCTTTACGTCCTTAGTCCTTTTCCTATGGTGTTTCTCTCTTTACGTCCTCAGTCCTTTTCATATGGTGGTTCTCTCTTGTTCCCCCACAGGAGAGTTGACTCAGGGCGAGCTGTACTCAGCCATCAAGAAAGAAAGGGAGCAGACGGAGGCAGGAGACGCCAGCACCACACACTTCAGTGGAGAGATGCACTTCTATGAATTAGTGGAGGACACTAAAGACGGGATATGGCTGGTTCAGGTAAAGACACTTACAGCAGGAATATCACATTGTCTCTAACCACACACTCTTAATCAGTCAACGTTCATCTTGCTCATGTGTCTCTCGTAAGTTCCCAAGCTTTATGGAAGTGTAATACTACACTACTGCAGGTGTGAATGTCCAAACATATTGCAAAGGGAACGCTGTGAGCCAGAGGTGGTCTGGTTGACATGGTGACAGGAAGTCACTGCTTACACATCACAGATTGTATGATTTATACAAGAAATAGAGTAGTGATTGGAGCAGTCCTGAGCCGTGAGTGTGTTGATCAGGCACACCCTCTATCAGGCTGTATTCCATTTCCTGGAGGACACAGATGAACTTTCTCTGAAGTCATTGACATTTAATACAACCAGCAGGTCAGTGGAAATGCAGCTTAGCAAATGGAACAAAGCTATATTCTGTGATTTGGGACCAGCGGTGGGATACGTACACGTCATCCTTTTGAAACACGCTCTATTTTAATGCTCTTTCTTTGGCTTTCTGGTATCTTATTTACATGCAAAGTACATTCAAGGATTCAAGGATCATTTATTGTCATTATGCAACACAACATTTTGAAACATGGTCCTGCAGGTCTGGCCGGTTGGTCGGCCGTGGGCTGCAGCACTTAATCCCAACGCTTCCTCTTCCAATGCTGATGAAGGAATTCTGTCATATGCAATTAGTGCTCCAATAATAAACTGGAAAAAATGACAAATTAAAACAAAAAAAAGTATCAAAATGCATGGGAGCTACCGGCACACGTTACCATGTCTTAATCATGGAAGAAATGTCACAATGAGATTGAGCATGAGATGAGGAGCCGGTCCTGGTCAGGTTAGGGTTCCAGTTTAGCTTCACTTTAAGGTAAACCGGTTTGAACACTTTAAGATCTCCCCCACAGATCCTCTGTACTGATGCACTGATGACATGAGTGTTTGCAGAACATGTCAAACTTTCATTGCTCTCGGCATGAACTGCACTTAATATCATGAAGTACCTGGCTGGGGTCCTGTGTGATAGTATGGTGCATCGTCATCTTATACATCTTCATCTTCACTGACACTTCACCAGTTCATCTGAATGAATCTCCTTGAGTCTGAGCTATTCCCTGGTCTACAACACGATGCTTTGTTTACTGCAGTGATTTATCACATGTTAATGTAATACTTTACTATCAATGTTCTATGTTTTCCTTTGTGTCTGTGAACGTCACTGTTTGCACTCATGTTTGTTTCCTTCACTATGAATTGACGTGATGATGGATTTCTCAAGTCTGTGTTTCATATTTGTGAATTAAACCATATTTGACTCAGTCTGCTCATCTTAGCTACAAACCAGCTTAAAACCGACTGATCCTGGTTCACTTTGTTACATTCAAGTTTGTCCCAATAGGCCCTGCTTTATGATCACAAATGCTTATTAATGCAAGATCCAGGGATCAGATGGTGTTACTCACATATTGTATCCAGATACAGAGCGGTCAGGTGTTGATCGGGGCGTGTGTTCCGCTACCTGTCCTCTACCCTATCAAACAACAGTCGCCTACAGCCCACGTTCTGCTCCGAGCACCACACGGGCCAAAATGACAAAGCCAAGAGGACACCACAGTTTAGGACTTCCACTGTCAGAAGGGTTCACAGAAGTGTTCAGTATTAGCTGTCTGACCCGTCGTGTCCCTGTGTACCTGCAGGTCATCGCCCAGGACCGGGAAGCTCTGCTCAGTCAGTCCAACTGGAGGAAGATGGTGCAGAAGGTGTCTCAGTTTGGGATCAGAACTGGAACCTTCAACTGCTCTAATGACTACAGGTGGGAAGCTTCCAATGCAGCGGCACACATGAGCAATAATGCTCATTTAGACTCTGACCTTAGATGTCTCCTTGTTCTGGTGGACACCTCTATGTTCCTCTACTTCTCTATGTGTTTTTGCCTGATACGATCAGATGATCCTTTATTAGTCCCACAGCAGGGACATTTGCAGGATTACAGCAGCAGAGTGGATAGTTCAAAGGAACTAACGAGATCACAAGTATATTAAATAAGTAATCACACAGTAAATATATGATATTGTACTGAGTGGTTGTTAATATTGCACAGTGGATACAAATGTAGGCTCATATCGTCGTGTTTTGTTAAAGCAGCTGGTGTACAAGGCTCCATTGTTCACCGCCCTGAAGTCAGTTCAAACCGTCAGCCCTTCATGCTATCGTTGCACCTCGTTATTGTCCTCTGTAGTGGTTATTTGCATAGAGGAGTATTGATGTGGTGATTGTCATCATTAAAGGGACACGCCTCCCTATCTGTAGTGCTGACATGCTGCCTCTGTGTGGTGTCCCCAGGTCATGTATCAAGCGTGGCTGGCAGCGCTCCACCCTCATCATGTCCGTTCCCCAGACGTCGGCATCGAAGGGTAAAGTCATGCTAAAAGAATACAACGGCCGTCGCATTGAAACGGAGCACATCTTCCGCTGGATGACCTCGCACGTGGCTCATCGAATCAAAACCCTGCGTCGGTCTGAGCAGCTGGTGGAGGAGTGGCGCTCCGACCCGGCTCACCCGCTGAAGATGTTTCTGTTCGCCCGTCTGTCCCAGCCGCCCGCCTTCTTCTCCGCGCTGTCCGTCAAGTTCACCGGCAGGATCGAGTTCATCTTCGTGGATGTACGTCACTGGGACGACCGCAGCGTCCTATTGGAGATCGATGTGACGCAGAGCCCCGCCTACATTCTCAAGATGCCGGAGGGCATCTATCGCTATGGCAACAGGTGATGAGTGAACATGATGATGGGTCATTGTTTTTACAAACAATACAAATGTCCTTAATCCGTCTGCTTCTTCTTCCTCTCCTTGTCTCCACCTCTCCTACACTCCTCTTCTCTTCTCTTCCTCTCCTCTTCTCTTCCTCTCCCTAACTTCACTTCACTTCTCTTCTCCTTCTCTTTGTCTCTTCCCCTCCTTCCTCTTCTTCTTCTCCTCCTCTCCTCTTCTCTTCCTCTCCCTCACTTCACTTCTCTTCTCCTTCTCTTTGTCTCTTCCCCTCCTTCCTCTTCTTTTTCTCCTCATCTCCTCTTCTCTTCCTCTCCCTCACTTCTCTTCTCTCTTCTCTTCTCTTCTCTTCTCTTCTCTTCTCTTCTCTTCTCTTCTCTTCTCTTCTCTTCTCTTCTCTTCTCTTCTCTTCTCTTCTCTTCTCATCTTCCTCTCCTCCCCTCCTTCCTCTCCTCATCTCCTCTTCTCTTCCTCTCCCTCACTTCACTCCTCTTCTTCCTCCTCTCCTCCCCTCCTCTCCCCCCCTCCTCCTCTCCCCCTCTCCCCCCTCTTTCCTCTCCTCCTCTCATCCTCTCCTGTCTTCTATTTGTCTCTTCCTCTCCTCCTCTCCTGTCTTCTCTTTGTCTCCTCCCCTCCTCTCCTCTCCTCCTCTCCTCCCCTCCTCTCCTCCTCCTCTCCCCCCCTCCTCCCCTCCCCCCCTCCTCCCCTCCCCCTCCCCTCACCCCTTCCTCCCATCCTCCTCTCCTCTCCTCACCTCTCCTCCTCCTCTCCTCCCCTCCTCCCCTCCTCCCCTCCTCCTCTCCTCCTCCTCTCCCCCCCTCCTCCCCCTCCCCTCCCCCCCTCCTCCTCCCCTCCCCTCCCCCCCCCTCTCCTCCCCTCTCCTCCCCTCCCCCCCCCCTCCCCCCCTCCTCCCCCTCCCCTCCCCCCCTCCTCCCCTCCCCCTCCCCCCCCCCTCTCCTCCCCTCTCCTCCCCTCCTCCCCTCCCCCCCTCCTCCCCTCCTCTCCTCCTCCCCTCCTCCTCCCTCCCCCCCTCCTGTCTTTAGTCCCGGGGAGTTCTTGTCCCTGGCAGCGATGGATACTTTCCTGCGTTCCCTCCAGCCGGAGGTCAATGATCTGTTTGTCCTCAGCCTGGTTCTGATCAACTTGCTGGCCTGGATGGACCTCTTCATCACACAGGTCACTTCCTGTTGTTCTGTTACTCACAGTGGTGAAAATGAACAAAGTGCTTCTAATCAAGTACAATGTTGAGGTGCTTGTTGTTTACTTGGGTATTTCCATTTGATGTGACTTTACACTTCTCCTCCGCTACGTTTTAAAAGGGAAGTACCCTTTACTCCTCTACAGCTCCTTGTTGATGATTGGCTCATGATAATCCCAGAGCTAACGTGGCGTAGCTAACTAGAAGAACATAGAGTACAGTAGTGGCATACAGCTTACACACTGCATTAACAAGAACATGTCCATTCAGTAATACACTCTAAAAGGAGTCGTTCTACAGAATGAGTAAGGTGTGTTCAGTATCATTTGGTGTACTGTACCTTTACTTACAGTGAGTAATGAAGTAAATGTAGGACGTTTTGTAACATTTAGTCTAAACTGTGGTACTCTAATTGTCTCACCATTGATGTTCTACACAGTGCTGGAGAGAGAGGGATGCAGTTAGTTCTGTATTTATTGTCTAGTTTCATTGAAACGTGTTCATTTTCTTGGACAGGGAGCAACAGTGAAACGATTTGTAGTTCTGATCCGAACACTTGGAACCTACAACTCCATACTGCTGGTGTCCTGGCTTCCTGTTCTGGTAGGGAATCATCCGCACCCACAACGGACGACATCCACCAATTCTTCTTGTGTTCAACAAAGGGACCTAGTGCATGCACATGCACGCACTTACCAAGGGTTTCACATTACACCTCTGATATGCATCAAAAGCTAGCAAAGACAGGGATGTGTATATATATATGTATATATATATATAGCTTATTGCAGTTATATCGGTATCGTCTCATATGCTATCCGATTTGCGTAGATATATATTTTTTTAAGAATCTAACAAGGAAAGTGCTGCATGAGTAATTTATAAAAGGTGTCATCATCTAGTTTATACATCACAGTGCAACACTAGTCACCACTAGCTTCAGCCTATGGCATTTTACACTGCATAAGTTAGCCTAGCGGCTAGCAGACTTTTCCCTGCTCATAGCTCTCCTACTCTTTTTTGAAGTCCCTGCATCTCCAGACAGAACACCACGGTTGAATTCAGCCTTACTTTATTGAAACAGAGCAGCTCGTACTGGGAGAGCAACAAGTTCTAGACTGCTGAGGATCTATCAAGGTGTGCTCAAAGCTCCGCCCCCAGGAAGCACACGAGAGCAAAGGAGAGAAAAGTAAAGTCAGTAAAGACGCCTCTCAATGAGCTGAAATCACTTACAGACAATGGTAGGGGAAGCAGTACGTTTATTGGTCAACTGTAAAATGTCCTGCATCCATTACAAATCTTTGTCACAAGAGTTTGATAACTACATTTTAGGTATCATTGTGTATATATACTTAATATTGAACAATTTATTGATATAGCACTTCTATTAACAAGAATGAATATATATATATATATGTGTGTGTATGTCAGTGGCGGGCCTTCTGAGCTGTCCTACAGCTGAGCCTCCTAATAACCGCATGATGACGCCACAGCTACGGTTATTTGTTTCTAGGGGTGTAACAATACACGTATTCATATTAAACCGTTCGGTACGAGGCTTACCAACCCAACAATACGTTTGAATAATACTATTGGAATATATATATATTTATATATATATATTTAATATCAACTTAACTGTAAATGTGCAAGAGAGTGCTGAAACCAGACTGCTTCCACCAACATGATAATGATTTTTAGTGAACATCATTGATCTGATACCAGGTCAGTGAATGTGTCCTGAATGTGTCCAGCACCCTGTAGAAACCATGTCATCAAGAAATCCGGCTGTTGTGAGGGAAAAGGGGGTTCCTACCTAGTTTTAGAAGATAGACCTAATAAAGTGCACTGACTGTTTAGCCATAGACTTCCTTACTTTGTTGAATTGATGATCACTGACTGATCACTCCTCTAGGCTCTCCTCCAGCTGCCCTATCTGGAGACTCTGTATGGTTACAGTCTGAAGCTGCTCCGGTATGCTGACACCACCACATTGGCCAGCCTGGTGAGAGCTGACTGGACCTTCTACTCATCCCACCCAGCTCTCTTCCTGTCCACCTACCTGGCCCACGGCCTGCTGGTCGACTACTTTGAGAAGAAACGCCGCTGTGGCATCGGGAGCCAAGAGGACAGCACCACCAACCTGGAGTGGCTGGCCAGTCTGTGGGACTGGTACACTTCCTATCTGCTCCACCCAATGGCATCGCTGCAGCAGGTCCCGTCTGACCACTCCGACTGGGAGGATGACCCCCGCTTCTTATTGGAACGTTTGGCTTTCCCTGATCTGTGGCTTCGCCCTTTAGTAAACACGGACTACATTAAAGACCTGCCGACCTGGAGGTTCAGAGCTGTTGGCGAGGAGTCGGGCGAGAGGCTGGATGAAGAGACGGATAGTTCACATTCAGACACGGAGGGCGGGGAGCCGACGGATTCCCCTCCACACGGGAGGTCTTTGTGCAATCGGGACAGCAACACGCAGCCGTCTGTCGACGACGCGGAGGCCGGCGGTAGCTGTCGGCCCTTCTGCTGTCGCCATGGGAACAGAGGCTCGCCATCCGCCAACGGGGCGGCGAAGGACGGCTGCCTCTGCGATTGGTCGGTGTGGCCCTGCGGCGTGCTGCAGTGCTCCGAGTGCGTGGTGTGTCTGGAGAACTTTGTGAGCGAGGAGCTGCTGATGGCTCTGCCCTGTGGCCACGCCTTCCACCAGCACTGCATCGCGGTGTGGCTGGCAGCTGGCAGGCACTGCTGCCCGGTGTGCCGCTGGCCCAGCCACAAGAAGAAGCAGCACAGAGCTGCACGGAGCCCTGCTGACAACACACTGCAGGCCTGAAGGTGAATACTCCCCCTGTTGGTCCACGGACACTGAGCTCAGTGTCCGTGGAGACCGTCTGATGTCATCACAGCTGGACTGAAGTTGGGACGGGGAGGAGTTGAGCAGAACACACTGCTGCTGTCATCAATCAGCTTGCTTCCATACTGCTGAAGGTGATGTGCTGGCCATTATTGCAGACGGGTGAAACTGGTTCCTGCATGAGGAGGACATGGATTCACACAGTAACCGTTGGTGAAGTCACAGTAGTGCAATAAAAACATCTTTCTGGTTTACCCAGAAACCATCAGTGAGATTTCTTCCACATGGTGTTTTGATTTCAGGCTGGACAAGAAGCGTATTTATCTAATACTTATCAAGTGCATCCAAACACAGCTGTGTACACTAACGGCTCCACCCTGTACGTGTTTGTGTTGTATTTAGAAGTATCCAACGCTCCCATTGGTCAACAGGAAAGAAGTACAACAGTCACTCAGTCAGCATAACGGTACAATGAATGAATGGATGAACCGGGTGTGTAATATCACACTCGGGCCCCACCATCAACTCCTCACAATCTGCAGTTTTACATGACTCAAGTATTTATTTTGTGTTTCCTGTCAGTAGTGTGAACCTTTAACCTGCCCCATCACATCTCGTCGTTGTACCATTTAGAACCCAAACAGGTGAGGATACAGAGCACAGCCTGCTGGTCACAGTGAGGATGAGGTGTTCAGCAACATTCTGTCCTCAACTTGCAGAAGTTTGACATTATCATCTCCGATATGATATGAAGGCCCAATAACCCCGACACCACAGAGGGTGCTCACGTTGATGTGATGCAGCGATAGGCTGCTCACATGCACACTGACCTGCTGGCATTGTCTGCCTCCATCACACTAGTCTTTGGTTTCGGAAGTTCTATCACAGATCAACAGAAAGCTGTCACACATGAAAGAACCCTAAACGTTTAACTTTAAGATAGGACAGAAGCAACAGTCTGCATGGACCACGATACTAAACCATGTCCACGTGGTGTTTGAGGACCTCGAGTTATAGAATGTTATAATGTCAGAGACGAGCATGTGACTCAGCAGCCGTTAGGCTAGCTACAACACTAAACCAGCCCAGTTCAAGCTGCACTAATCAATACTTTATATTAGCAGTAGGTCTATGTAGTGACAAACACAGAGAATCATAACTCTGCAGTTCCCTTCAGCCTCTGTCAGCTTGTCTTCTCTCCTTCAGCTCTACTCGCTCTCGTTTCCAGTAGCAGCAGTTTGTACACTACCTGGCCATCAGCTAACCGCTAACAGCTAACAGCTAACAGGCAGTAGAGACTAGCAGGTGAGCACAGTGGAGCATTTAGCAGCTAGAGGACCTGTTGCTCTGTGTCTGCTGCGTGTGGATCCACCTGATCAACGTCATGGGATCGTCATATGTCACATGTTGTGTTGAGAGTTTGACGAAAAATTCAATAAATAAATGAATGGACCTTTAACAACACAGTGGTATTATTTAATCATTATGTATGAACGACCTTAAACAATGTTCAAATGAATCTATAAATAATGTCATTTATAAGATCGATCTACTTGTGTTCTGTGAGGGACACGGTGCATGGTGAGGTCAACATGGTGCGTATGACGTATGAAGGTGCTGCTGGGAGTGGAAGAGGAGACTGCTCAGTGTGCATGCTTTTACTTTTCCTTCATGTCGACACCAGCAGCTGAGCTGCAGGCAGGATCACCACACATCAGAACAGACCGTTGACTGTCTTTACTCCAGTAACAGTTTCATCCCTAAACAGCTCAAGAAAAGAAACTAAGCTCTTATTGAATAACTAACATTTAAACTATGTTGTCTCAGTTTATCAAAGACAATGACCGGATATTCTGACGTTTGGAAGTGGAGGTTCTGTGAACCGTTGGGCCTCCAGCAGATGTACAGTATAAATGACATGCTGCCATTAGAACAGGACGGGCTAGTCCTGCTGCGTCCAGCACCTGTTGTTGGTTGGTACGGGTCTGTAGCTATCATCATTTAATCTGACACACATGAGGACAACACAGCTCAGTTAGATTCAGTGGAGAACACAATGTAAACCAGACTCTATAACCCAATAGATCAAATAAGTGAAAATCAAAATGATGTAAAAAAAGTCATATTTTCTCTTCAGCGTGATCTGAAGGTGGTGTGTTGGCGGACTCTTTCATTGGACCAGCATGCCCTGGGTCCGTCAGCAGAACCCCATGTTCCCTGTAGCAGGTACGTGGTGATGTGCTCCACACACCAAAGCACAATATCAACTGACTCCATGTGGGCTTTACTACCCGAGGCCTTCAAGAGGTTATCGATCCAAATCTAGTTTTGAGACCTTGTTATCTCAGCTCATGTTTTATTATTAGTTTATATAATAGATCCCTGAAATGAAGCTGATTCTAACCTGTGCTTGGAGGAGGTTTCTTGTCCTGAATTTAAAAAGCATTTCCTGTTGTCAAACATGAATTTGGAAGACATAATAACTGCTACAAGACTCCACAGCTTTCATGTCTACAGATAGTTGTACTATCTTTTGGTAGGCATATGTATATTCACCCACGCCTTTCTTTACCACAACTTATTATGGAGAAGTAAGAAGCATTTGGTGCAGAAATATAGTGCCGTTAGATTAAACTGACAAGATAGATGCTTTCATCCCGGAGACCGCAGTTAGTCATGTGACTCACGTGAGCAATACTTTAATGTTCAAACATAGAGAGAATAGAAATTAATCAGATCAAATACAAAATGAGCTTTGTACATTTAGGCCTAAAGCGAAACAGTAGAATCACAACGAGTTGTGAGGGGAGGGTCACACAACTAGTGAGGGGAGGGTCACAACTACTAGTGAGGGGAGGGTCACACAACTAGTGAGGGGAGGGTCACACAACTAGTGAGGGGAGGGTCACAACTACTAGTGAGGGGAGGGTCACAACTACTAGTGAGGGGAGGGTCACACAACTAGTGAGGGGAGGGTCACAACTACTAGTGAGGGGAGGGTCACACAACTAGTGAGGGGAGGGTCACAACTACTAGTGAGGGGAGGGTCACACAACTAGTGAGGGGAGGGTCACACAACTAGTGAGGGGAGGGTCACAACTACTAGTGAGGGGAGGGTCACACAACTAGTGAGGGGAGGGTCACACAACTAGTGAGGGGAGGGTCACAACTACTAGTGAGGGGAGGGTCACACAACTAGTGAGGGGAGGGTCACACAACTAGTGAGGGGAGGGTCACAACTACTAGTGAGGGGAGGGTCACACAACTAGTGAGGGGAGGGTCACACAACTAGTGAGGGGAGGGTCACAACTACTAGTGAGGGGAGGGTCACACAACTAGTGAGGGGAGGGTCACACAACTAGTGAGGGGAGGGTCACACAACTAGTGAGGGGAGGGTCACAACTACTAGTGAGGGGAGGGTCACAACTACTAGTGAGGGGAGGGTCACACAACTAGTGAGGGGAGGGTCACAACTACTAGTGAGGGGAGGGTCACAACTACTAGTGAGGGGAGGGTCACAACTACTAGTGAGGGGAGGGTCACAACTACTAGTGAGGGGAGGGTCACAACTACTAGTGAGGGGAGGGTCACAACTACTAGTGAGGGGAGGGTCACACAACTAGTGAGGGGAGGGTCACACTACTAGTGAGGGGAGGGTCACACTACTAGTGAGGGGAGGGTCACACTACTAGTGAGGGGAGGGTCACACTTCTAGTGAGGGGAGGGTCATACAACTAGTGAGGGGAGGGTCACAACTACTAGTGAGGGGAGGGTCACAACTACTAGTGAGGGGAGGGTCATACAACTAGTGAGGGGAGGGTCACAACAACTAGTGAGGGGAGGGTCACACAACTAGTGAGGGGAGGGTCACACTTCTAGTGAGGGGAGGGTCATACAACTAGTGAGGGGAGGGTCACAACTACTAGTGAGGGGAGGGTCACAACTACTAGTGAGGGGAGGGTCATACAACTAGTGAGGGGAGGGTCACACAACTAGTGAGGGGAGGGTCACAACAACTAGTGAGGGGAGGGTCACACAACTAGTGAGGGGAGGGTCACACTACTAGTGAGGGGAGGGTCACACAACTAGTGAGGGGAGGGTCACACAACTAGTGAGGGGAGGGTCACACAACTAGTGAGGGGAGGGTCACACTACTAGTGAGGGGAGGGTCATACAACTAGTGAGGGGAGGGTCACACAACTAGTGAGGGGAGGGTCATACAACTAGTGAGGGGAGGGTCACACAACTAGTGAGGGGAGGGTCACACAACTAGTGAGGGGAGGGTCACACTACTAGTGAGGGGAGGGTCATACAACTAGTGAGGGGAGGGTCACACAACTAGTGAGGGGAGGGTCATACAACTAGTGAGGGGAGGGTCACAACTACTAGTGAGGGGAGGGTCACAACTACTAGTGAGGGGAGGGTCACACAACTAGTGAGGGGAGGGTCACACAACTAGTGAGGGGAGGGTCACAACTACTAGTGAGGGGAGGGTCACAACTACTAGTGAGGGGAGGGTCACACAACTAGTGAGGGGAGGGTCACAACTACTAGTGAGGGGAGGGTCACAACTACTAGTGAGGGGAGGGTCACACAACTAGTGAGGGGAGGGTCACACAACTAGTGAGGGGAGGGTCACAACTACTAGTGAGGGGAGGGTCACACTACTAGTGAGGGGAGGGTCACAACAACTAGTGAGGGGAGGGTCACACTACTAGTGAGGGGGTCACACAACTAGTGAGGGGAGGGTCACACAACTAGTGAGGGGAGGGTCACAACTACTAGTGAGGGGAGGGTCACAACTACTAGTGAGGGGAGGGTCACACTACTAGTGAGGGGAGGGTCACAGAGAACGTGTGCTGCAGAGGCTGGTCAGGGTTTTTAACACTCGCACATCCGACCCGTTGGAGAGCAAATATGCACCTCAAAAATATGTGTTAATCAACCCGGCCCGACTTTATGCATTATAGGAGCAGGACTAGTCAGGACTGAGCCCTCCAGAAGTAGAGCTCTCTTATCACAATCAGCTTTATTGGCCATGTGTGTGAACGCATACATGGAGTTTGGCTCCGGTTTTGGCTCCGCTCTATTTAACACTATTATATAACACTATTACAATAAAGAATAACAAATATATAAAGAATAAAAAAGGGCAGCAAAAAACAGTAGAACAGATGTAAGTATAAACATTTAACAGCTATATACAATATAAGTATAAATATATATCCAAAAAGAGAAGTGTGTATATATGTATATATATATATATACACACACGTGAACATAATCCTATAACAATGGCAGTGGAATTGAGGTGATAGTGATAGTGGTGGTAATAGTGCAGACAGAGGTAGTAGAGCAGTATGACCCAGTCCCAATGTCCCCCCTAAACCCTCAAACCCTGAACCCTCAAGGACTCACTGACGTCACCTGGTGAGTGGGTGAGTGTGAGAGACTGTGAGGGCTTGAGATGGTGTAAATATGAACGGGACAACACTCTGCTGCAACATATCACGTTACCATGAATACGACAAAAAATATGTGTAATTGTGTGTATTTATTTTATATTATTTACTCCCTGATTTGAACGTCTTCAGGCTCTTTCCTCACAAGATGAGGTAACTTCATATCATCTATTTACTCGTTTTTGTCAAAACACCTTCAATGACAAAATCAAATATTTGATGAATAAATAAATAAATATCTTCTGATTTCATGTTTAGTTGTTGTTCCATCTTTAACCCTTAATGTTTCTGAGTAAATGTAATACTCCAGGCTGAACACACGTGATCCTCTTTGTTTACCTTTGTTTACGTGTCCATGCGTCCACTGGTTACCCGTGTTTAACGTCACATTGCAATGAATTGTGGGTAATTCCCTTAGGGTAAGGGTTCATAAAGGGCTCAAAATGTCTGCCAGAGAGCCTCAAACACTAGATGATATGACAGTGGGACATCCCTAAACCTTCACGGACTTCGTGGGAGCGCGCCTCAAAGTCCGTGAGTCCGTAAGGGGGACATTGGGATTGGGCCTATGACTGATTAATTGTTCATGAGAGTGACGGCCAGTGGAAAGAAGCTGTTCCTGTGTCTGGTGGTTTTGGCGTACAGAGCCCTGTAGCTCCTACCAGAGGGGAGGAGTTGGAACAGCTTGTGTCCAGGGTGTGAAGGGTCTGCAGTGATCTTTCAGCCCGTCTCCTGACTCTGGAGGTGAACAAGTCCAGGATGGAGGGCAGGCTGGAACCAATGATCCTCTCTGCAGACCTGATAATCCGTTGTAGTCTGTTCCTGTCCCGTTTAGTGGCCGATCCAAACCACACAGTGATAGAGGAGCAGAGAACAGACTGGATGATGGTGGAGTAGAACAGAATCAGCAGCTCCTGAGGCAGGTTGAACTTCCTGAGCTGGAGCAGGAAGTACAACCTCTGCTGGGCCTTTTTCCTGATGGTGTCGATGTTGGGGGCCCACTTCAGGTCCTGGGAGATTGTGGATCTGGTTTTGAGCTTGTTTAGCTCCAGGTTGTTCTGACCACACCAGAGGACCAGCTGTTCAACCTCCCGTCTGTACGCAGACTCATCACCGTCCCTGATGAGGCCGATGACTGTTGTGTCGTCTGAGAACTTCAGGAGTTTAACAGACGGGTCCTCTGAGGTGCAGTCGTTGGTGTAGAGGGAGAAGAGCAGTGGGGAGAGCACACATCCCTGGGGGGCGCCAGTGCTGATAGTCCGGGTGCTGGATGTGATTTTTCCCAGCCTTTCCTGCGTCCTGTCAGTCAGGACGTTAGTGATCCACTGACAGGTGGAGGCTGCACAGTGAGCTGGGAGAGTTTGGGTTGGAGTATTGCTGGATGATGGTGTTGAATGCAGAGCTGAAGTCCACGAACAGAACCCTTGCATATGTCCCTGGGGAGTCGAGGTGTTGCAGCATGTAGTGCAGTCCCATGTTGACTGCATCATCCACCGACCTGTTTGCCCGGTAGGCAAACTGCAGGGGGTCCAGCAGGGGTCCTGTGATGTCCTCCAGGTGGGTCAACACCAGTCTCTCAAAGGACTTCATGACCACAGACGTCAGGGCGACGGGCCTGTAGTCATTTCATCCTGTGATGGAGGATTTCTTGGGCACCGGGATGATCGTGGAGCGTTTGAAGCATGAGCGGACTTCACATAGCTCCAGTGATCGGTTGAAGATCTGTGTGAAGATGGGGGCCAGCTGGTCAGCACAGACTTTCAGGCAGGAGGGGGACACACCGTCTGGGCCCGGAGCCTTCCTGATCTTCTGTCTGTGGAAGAGCCGACTCACATCCTCTTCGCAGATCCTCAGTGCCGGTGGGGGGTCGGTTGGGAGAGGTGAGGAGGAGGCAGGGGGAGTAGATGGTTGTTTGATGGTGGGGCAGGTGGGGGGGGGGTGAGAGTAGGCTTATCAAACCTGCAGTAGAAGACATGCAGGTCATCAGCCAGTTTATTAAATAAACAGAAGAATTGTTCCAAACAGTGCTCCTTATTGATGAACAGCAGCAAAACAAGGAACCCTTCAGTCTCTCTCAAACACACACACACACACACACACACACACACACACACACACACACACACAGATTATTATAGGAAACATAAATCAACTAATACACTATGGTGTATCATTAAGTAGTATATAATGATCAAGAATATAGGTCAAATGGCTCCTTCTTTACCAGCTGCAACATTAACGTGATAAACACATTATTATCCAGTAGGCTAATAAAAAAGCCTGATGAGTACTGCTACTTTAAGATTAAGTATATTTTGATGCTAATGGATTGTACTTTAACTTTGATTGGAGCACTTTTACTTTTAACAGTATTTTCACAGTGTGGTTGATTTTATCTTTTTATTACTTCGTTATACAGTAAACATTTTTGTACTGACTGATTCCTGTAACTAGCCACTCGGCTGGGTGCGGGAGAAGATCGTGTTTTCGTACTCGCTTCGACATAAAGATTCCAGGCTTTTCGTATCTTTGGGTGAGGTTCCCATTTAATTAGAGTTCACAATTGACAATAGAACTTGATATCACTTAGCTTCCTGGTCTCCCTCTGGTGTGTCTGGTTTTGCGGTAAAAACTGTGCAATCTCCCCGTCACCCATGCATCATCACCTGTCTGTTGCACCTGTGCCCCATATATAAGGTTCATTTTTGGTTACAATATGGCTACAAAAGATCCAAATCCAATTTCAGTCTGCACATGGAGAACTACAAATCTGTCAGTTCATGTGAGTGAAATATGAAATATGAAATGATCTCCTTAAATCCGCCTCTTGTTTGTGTTTCTTTTCTTAAGTCACTCAACGTTAGCCAGTAGTTACTCGTCACACTCACACGTCATATGTCAAATATTGTCTTTCTTCTTTTATAAAGTGGAAATACAGCGGAATACAGCCTTAACTGTGAAACATTTTAAAGCCATAAAAACATGAGCAATAATCTATAATGTGTGTTGTAAAAATACATTTGTTAAATGTGGGGGAAAATTAATTCATATATCGCTCAGCTCTACAGGTGTGTGTCTCAGTGATCCTTTAAAAATCATAACAATTGTTTCCATAATTGATTGTTTAAGTGTCAAGCTGCTGGTTTAGAGGACTGAGATCTGATCTTTCCTTTTATAAGAAAGGTAAGTCATTTCTGTCTGGAGCTGGTATGAGTGAGATATTCAATTGATATTTAGGAAGTACCGTATGTATAAAAGAAGTTGTTCTCTTTGCACATCACTGTTTCAATGCTAATGACACGTACAACCTTCACGGATGTGGCTAGCATGAATCCCGTTTAGAGAGGTGTGACATCACCTGGCTGACCAGATTACTAACGTGGAGCACAAACATCCAGACTCCATGCTCATTCGCTATACAAATATGATTAAAACACAGTACATATTCACTGTACAACAACAACATTAAGGCAGCACAACACAACCACCAGATGACAACATTAAAACACATCGAGTGTTGGACTTAATGCTTGATGGGTACATGGTGATGTTGACTCTGTTATAGCATTATAGCACGATATGAAAATGTGTCTATATGTGTTTATATATATGTTAGCGCTGGGCAACGATTACAAGTTTTAATCGCATGATTTTTTTGCGATTAATCTCATTGTTATGGCAAAGTTCAATAATGAATTCAAAAGTAGTGTATTGCTCACTTTTATTTTAAAAGTACTGCTATATGAACAACAGGTCAATAACATTTGGTTTGTAAACACTTTAAACACATCCGGTTCTTGTTAACAGCAGTATTCCCTTTACACAGTAGAGTTCTATCTCTTCACTATCTGTGCTCAGTGTGCTGACTGGATGTGAAACGTTCCACTGCTGTGAACATGAACACAATGTTTCAGCACGTTTCATCTAAATGTGTGTCTTGTGTCTTCATGACAGTCAGAGCAGGTGAATGCAGCTCTACTGTTCATCAATATAATGCTGTAACTCAGAGGTGATGATGGTTACCCAGCGATGTCCAGTAGTCTCCAGTGAGAGCAACAGCTGCTGCTCGTTGTAACGCCGTCGCTGTTGTCGTCCTCTCCTTTAATACAACTCGTGTCTTCTTCTTGTGACGGTGCGTCTTGAGGCTCATACGTGATGTCATTCGTTGATCCTAAAGGTGCGTTCACACCAAACGAGACGCGAACGCACCTTGAGAACGTTCCTCAGACCGACATCTTCCACAACACTAACCGGCTGCAGTTTGTATCCACTTCTCTGTAGCATCTGTTAGCTTGTCTTGCTTTAGTTTATCTCTACTTCTCTGTAGCATCTGTTAGCTTGTCTTGCTTTAGTTCATCTCTACTTCTCTGTAGCATCTGTTAGCTTGTCTTGCTTTAGTTTATCTCTACTTCTCTGTAGCATCTGTTAGCTTGTCTTGCTTTAGTTCATCTCTACTTCTCTGTAGCATCTGTTAGCTTGTCTTGCTTTAGTTTATCTCTACTTCTCTGTAGCATCTGTTAGCTTGTCTTGCTTTAGTTTATCTCTACTTCTCTGTAGCATCTGTTAGCTTGTCTTGCTTTAGTTTATCTCTACTTCTCTGTAGCATCTATTAGCTTGTGTTGCTTTAGTTTATCTCTACTTCTCTGTAGCATCTGTTAGCTTGTGTTGCTTTAGTTTATCTCTACTTCTCTGTAGCATCTGTTAGCTTGCCTTGCTTTAGTTTATCTCTACTTCTCTGTAGCATCTGTTAGCTTGTCTTGCTTTAGTTTATCTCCACTTCTCTGTAGCATCTGTTAGCTTGTCTTGCTTTAGTTTATCTCTACTTTTCTGTAGCATCTGTTAGCTTGTCTTGCTTTAGTTTATCTCTACTTCTCTGTAGCATCTGTTAGCTTGTCTTGCTTTAGTTCATCTCTACTTCTCTGTAGCATCTGTTAGCTTGTCTTGCTTTAGTTCATCTCTACTTCTCTGTAGCATCTGTTAGCTTGTGTTGCTTTAGTTTATCTCTACTTCTCTGTAGCATCTGTTAGCTTGTCTTGCTTTAGTTTATCTCTACTTCTCTGTAGCATCTGTTAGCTTGTCTTGCTTTAGTTCATCTCTACTTCTCTGTAGCATCTGTTAGCTTGTCTTGCTTTAGTTCATCTCTACTTCTCTGTAGCATCTGTTAGCTTGTCTTGCTTTAGTTTATCTCCACTTCTCTGTAGCATCTGTTAGCTTGTCTTGCTTTAGTTTATCTCTACTTCTCTGTAGCATCTGTTAGCTTGTCTTGCTTTAGTTTATCTCTACTTCTCTGTAGCATCTGTTAGCTTGTCTTGCTTTAGTTTATCTCTACTTCTCTGTAGCATCTGTTAGCTTGTCTTGCTTTAGTTTATCTCTACTTCTCTGTAGCATCTGTTAGCTTGTGTTGCTTTAGTTTATCTCTACTTCTCTGTAGCATCTGTTAGCTTGTCTTGCTTTAGTTTATCTCTACTTCTCCCACACGCTGCATGAACGTAGTCTGAAGACTTCCTCCACCGCTTGTTTGGGTGATTTGCTGCATCAACGGTGTGTATTGCATTTTTTTTAAAACTGCGTTAACGCGCGATAGAATAATTGTCTGCGTTAATTAATATATATATATAAATCAGTGGTGGGCTGTCAGGGCCTGCAAAGCCTTCTCTGCTGGCCTAAACAGAATCACAAAGTTATAGCTATTTTATAATTTAATAATTTTTCTTAAATACACTACATGTATGATAATTTATAAAAATATTTTCCCCATTATCTTATTTTCTCATTGCACAGCTACTGTCTTCCTCAGTTGCTCTGCTTCCAGTGCAGCTTGTTTTAAGTAGAGCTTTTATCCAATCAGATTTCACCTCTGTGTCTCTAGGTAAGAAGAGAGGCCCGAGGCCTGCAGACTCACAAGTGAATCCATGTGCAGTTTAAGTGAATGGGGACGATATTGTTGATTGTCATAGTGTTCAACCAATCAGATCTTTAGTTTGACATGTTGGGCGTATTCTTTGACGTGTCAGAGCCTTCTGCCTTCACCCGGTGATGTCCGTCCACTGGGGAATAAGCTTTTCTTTAAGTGTATTAATGGGAGTTTGTATTTGATGCACAGCATCAATTGGGCTGGAGTTGAACCTGTTGGCTGGATGGGGTAGCTCTGTGAGGTTGTGATACAAGTCATAAGCCGCAGAATTGTGGTCAATTGTAGGTCACCAGGATAGTGGGGCCCCCACCTTACAAAGATGGTGCTAGGGCGAGAACATCATGTCTGTAAGTCGTTGAGCTCGAGATCTCTGAAGAAGTCTCGTTCTGGTAAAGGGGTTGTCATGAACGGTTTACAGTGTATCGTGCAGTCTTTCCAAAATCGCTGATCACATACTTTCGCAGACAGTTCGTAACCATTTATATCGACTGAAACTGATGTAACAATGAATTCTGTCACAGAAGTGACAGCTTTGCACAGCTTGTCCAAACTGTAACTAACTCAGTCAATGAATCCACGAATCCCTTCAGATGGACTCGTTTATTCTGTTGGGTAGTTTCATTTATAACAAAGCATTGTGTTTTATAAACATTTCCTATATTCTGTATCTAAAAATCATTTCAATATGTGAAATAACAAGTAAAAGTTTCAATTGAAAAATCAGAAACAATTGGACACAAGTGTGAGTGTGTGTAAAGCCACTGAAAAGTTCAAATGATACGTTAATGTACTGTGTGCCGAAGCAAAGCCCTGTATGACTAATACCAGTACATATTGTTATTATACAAATAATGCTTTCAGTTCTTGTGTATCTGGAGTGTCTTCCAACCCACAAACGGTGAAATAAGACGAGCCAGTCGAGATCAGAAACATGTGATTAAAGGAAACACTCAGGTTCAGCTCCCTAACCCTCACTGAGTCTCTGGTTCAGACTGAGGAGAATACAGACATCCTATAACGTGACAACCAGCTAAACATGGCCTCTATAACTAATGACATAAACACATACTTATATTTTACAGTATCCAGTGTTACCCCCCCCCCCCCCCATCATACATACATGAATATCTACATGATAAAGCAAAAATAATACATACAAATAAAGAAATAAATAATAATAGGAATTTATGATTTGTATCACAAAATGAATAAAAAGGGACAAAGTTAGACGTGGAACACGAAGAGTATGAAGCTACAAGACTTCAATAGTGAATTCTGTTCCAACTACATATGAACAAGTCTTTAAAATGTGAATTCATAAACGATAACTAGAGCGACCGCTAGACCGAAAAATTGACAGCAGGCTCCCAGGAGTCCTCCCATTCTTTGCCACTGTGAAAAAGAGCACACATGGCAAGGATTAGTGAATACACAGAGCTTGAACTATCATGCTTTCACAGAACAGATTCACATGAAACCTTTGTTATGGCATCGTGAAGAAGATCCAACAGGATCGTCATTCTGTCTTCACTGTTCCTTTGTCATGGGATCGACATTCAAGATGTCATCATGTTTTATGAAAGTAAGCTCATCAAAGCTAAATCCTTTGATGGAGAGGCTTTCATAGCATGTTGTCCTATTCTCAAATGACTGAAGAAATGATGAGTCAGCTCGGCCTTCTGCACTGGGAAGAACAGATAGTTGAGTTCTTGAGTGGACTAGTTGGTCCCTCTCATTGAAGGCGTGATAGACACATTGTCTTCCTGCTCAGTGGAGAGGAAGCCTCCAGCCTGTGACGTGAAGGTCTGCTCCACCACACTGAACCCTCTCAGGTGATATCTAGGTCCTCACATGCTTTGGTACAGAGGTCAACACATGTGCTTCTGTTGCTTGATGACTTCATAGTACAGCAGTAATCTCATGGTGACCGTGGTGATGACTCCACATCTGGTTCAACAGGTTCAACAACTGTCCCTTCTGTACACAGGATCTATCTGCATAGAGTTCATCACCTCCATAAACATCACTGCTGTTCTCTAACCAGCTCAAAGCACCATTTAAAGAAATGTCCTCATTCCATATCAATGATTCCTCATCATGAAGAACAGGACTATGGCTCCAAGCTGTTTACAGTGAAGGACATAGCATGACTCCAACCTACAGCACAGTAGGTTCTGTCTACAAAGGCTAACAGAGTTTAACCTATCCATCCTATAATCTATGACATTCTGTAGCTAAAGAGGAAACATGGAACTTCCTACTTTCCCTGAACATTCAGGGTCACAGTGAGAGGAGTCAGTGTGTCGCTCTCAGCATTTCTACAACACTAGTAAGGCTTTGGCTGAACTCTTTCCACCACAGAGCTAAAGGCTTTTCACAGGGCGCTGTGATGATCATGTTTCTCATACTGTAGGTTGGACCGAGTAGTGAAGGTAAAGTAGAGTCTCTCACCAAGCTGAACAAGACTTCCAGTGCACTCTGACCTCCTCTATTCCCTGTAGAGCAAAGTAAGGACACAGTTCACAACAGTTCATTCAAAGGGCTGAGCGGACCAGTGTCCAGCTGCACACTTTGTCCCCACAATGAATCAGACAGAACACGTCCGTAGTGAGTATTGGAGTTGCCCCTCTTTGCTTCCGTTTAGCTAAATGACAGGAAGTGAAGACACCGTTCTGAGTCCTGGTGTTCAGCCCCACATTGACGATAACGATGAGATGAACACGTTGAGGTCTCTCAGCACTCGACAGGGTCACAAAGGAGGAGTCGTATTGAAGGATCATCTCCACAGGACTGAAGGAGTTAATCATGGACCATCACAGTTGTCCTTCACAATACGAGTGAATCATTTACAAGACATCTTGTGTTCATGTAGACCTCAACGGTCTGTAATGTAGCCCCACTGAAACAAACCAAACCAAATACAACACGTCTGATCTCACCTGGTTCGACCTCCTCTCTATTATCTTCTCAAAGAAGAAAAGCTTCTGCCAGGTGTGCTGTTTGCAGCCTGAGGATAAGCACATCAACAGAATAAAGAACAAACTACACGATCAGTCTAATGCCGAGCCTTGAGCTCCGTTAGCTTTGAATCAGAAGATGAGTGATGATGACCTGTGGGTTCATTCCTTTTTCTCTTTACGGTTCTCATCGGGC
Source organism: Leptoclinus maculatus (assembly GCA_032191485.1). Lineage (NCBI taxonomy): Eukaryota > Metazoa > Chordata > Actinopteri > Perciformes > Stichaeidae > Leptoclinus > Leptoclinus maculatus. The sequence goes on along the minus strand of JAVDOI010000029.1, from coordinate 2,728,820 downwards.
CTTCAGGAGGAGAGGTGGGGGGAGGAGTAGACGGGGATGGGACAGAGAGAGGGGGGGTTGCAGGAGGAGGTGAGGAGCGAGAGAGGGTTGTAGGAGTGGAGAGGGATGGAGTTGCAGGAGGTGAAGAGAGAGAGCGGGGGAGGAGAGGAGGTGAAGGGAGAGAGAGGTTTGTAGGAAGAGAAGAAAGAGAAGGAGTCGTAGGAGGGGAAGAGAGACAGAGAGCGGGAAGAGGAGGTAAAACGAGAGGAGGGGTTGTCGGAGGAGAAGAGGAGAGAGAGGGAGCAGTAGGAGGTGGGAGTTCCACAGGGACACGGGTTAAGACAGGGAGGGTCTCCTCCTGGGAGGAGGCTGCTGCTGCTTCATCAGATGGAGCTGTAGTCGTAGCAAGTAGCTCACTGTAGTCTGAGAGATGAAGAATAAGAAGAGAATGTAGCGTTAATGTCACAAAGACACGTCATTCCTCATGTTTCATCATGTTACAATAAGGCTTTATAAAGCAAAGCTAAACAAAGGTGTGTTCTCACTGGTGAGGAAGTACTCGTAGAGGGCCGTCATCCTCTGAATGAGCTCCCTCACAGGTCCCTCTGGTATGGGCCCGATGCCTGTGATGACCTCAGCTGAGCAGCCCCCTCTCCTCTCTCTCCCCATGAACAGCAGAGGCTTAAAGTCCAGCTCGTGCAGCTTCTTCACCTACAACAATAGACATTAACAGAGTTGGCTTAATAAGAAAATATATTTGTATTAATACGGTCACGCTGTTCGCTCACTCTCCCACAATATGGGAAAGAAGAACGAGCTTAGCCTTCCAGCAAAGGTTCCCGACATCCACTACTTTGCCATGAGCAATTGGGCTTATGGACCAGCAGATCAACACAAGTAAAGATGACATAAGGATTAGGGTTTAGCAGACTGTAGGGGGGTCCAGGAGCCCACCCATACTGCTGGGGGCCGGGGACCCTTAATAGATAATCCATGTAAAGACCTGAGCAGAGAACACGGTCCTTACAGATATACGGGCTGAATCCACCACTCGGCCTGCGTTGCGGTGCTCCTTCACTTTCCCCCCCCAGTCACCAGAGCGCAGGCTCTCCTCCTTCAACTTAATCCTCTCTTTTATAGAGAGGCTCGCAAAACATGACTGGCAGGTTTTGCGGTTCGCTGCATTCATGCCATGACAGTGGAGGCAAGCCTTGGTTTTGGGTTTGGTCATCTTCTGCAGATATAAACACATGGACATGTTGTAAGCATTACAGGTGGGACTATGAGGAACACATATATCATTATAATATCCACTCAGGAGTATTATAGTAGTTATTAACCTAGTGCTCCTGATGTGTGCTGGTTGGATCGACTCGTAGGGAAGAAACAGCAGGATGGAGATGGACGGCTTTCTGCTTCCTTGTTCCTAACTCACATGTGACTAAACTAACCAATCAGAAGTTAGGAGGACTTCGACTGTGAAGAAAACCTCAGAGGTAGATTCTGCAGATTATTGGAACAGTTTTAAAGTCACATTCAGATTTCCAATTCTTTTAAAGTTCAGATTTTCTTTCTGTAAGTGAAACTGTACTGACAGCAAGGCTCCAGACTCTGTTATTACCATCAGACTCTGTTATTACCACTAGACTCTGTTATTACCATTAGACTCTGTTATTACCATTAGACTCTGTTATTACCACTAGACTCTGTTATTACCATTAGACTCTGTTATTACCATTAGACTCTGTTATTACCATTAGACTGTTATTACCATCAGACTCTGTTATTACCATTAGACTCTGTTATTACCATTCGACTCTGTTATTACCACTAGACTCTGTTATTACCATTAGACTCTGTTATTACCATTCGACTCTGTTATTACCACTAGACTCTGTTATTACCACTAGACTCTGTTATTACCATCAGACTCTGTTATTACCACTAGACTCTGTTATTACCACTAGACTCTGTTATTACCACTGTCCCAACCAACCATCCCAAAGTCAGTGCAAACACTCATCATTACCCATATTGGTTATACAACACACAAGTCAAATTGTATTCAAAACATTTGCTTTGATTAAAGGATTTCGGAATATTTACATATTTGGGACATTTTTTGGAAATAATATCCATAAATTAACATCATGCCTTGACTCAGATCGATCAGACACCAGTAAAGTGCTAAAATCGGCTTATGAATGTGCCCCCAACGCGAGTACCTGTCGGCCGACTTCGAGATAATGAGCTAATAGGTCACGTGACTAGCTGTGAAGCTGTGACGTCATTTATTCTAACTGCCTGTGGGAGTACACACGCTGTGTACAGTGCAACACATAGTCGTAGTGAAGACAGCACGATGGAGGGCGCGGATATTTCTCTTGATTTCGATTTAGATATAGCACCATACCAATTCGAACCTCTGGCAAGGGATTGTCCGGCACATTTTGATTCAGATCAAAGCGAGAGTGACACGGAAGAAGCGTCCGGTGACGAGAGAAGTGTAGCCGATCTCTCGAACCAGGAAACGGATGTCGCTACACGAATTTGTAATTTAGTGAATAAAAATGTAATTCGTTGTTTTAATGTTGTCGTGGGGTACCGGCATACTGGCGATGTTGTCGTGGGGTACCGGCATACTGGCGATGTTGTCGTGGAATACCGGTGGACTAGCGATGTTGTCGTGGGGTACCAGGTGACTGAATGCATCATTATCATGTGAATCCACATCCTCATCGGGTACAGCAGCTGGACTGGTCTGCACAGTGTTCAGAAGTTCACTCAGCGTCTGTAACAAAAAAAATGTATAATAATCATAACGTGTGTTTACGTGCATAATACTTGTTACGTGTGTGTATGTATGTAACACATGTACATGTTATGTGTGTGTAAGTGTATAATAATTATAACGTGCGTGTACATGTGTATAATACTTTAGTACGTGTGTACATGTACGTATATCATACTTTGTACATGTGTGTACATGTACGTGTATAATACTTTAGTACGTGTGTACATATACATGTATCATACCTTATCATGTGTGTATGTGTACAATACTTGTTACGTGTGCAGGTATATACAGGGCGTGTAAACCCGGGGTCCCTGACTCATAAATTGCTCTCTGGGATGCAAAAATCGAGTAGATGAGACTCATATTTTGATAATGTATATTTGCTTCACATGTTTTTTTCAATTTCCTCATGTCAACCAAATGACATTTGATTACAATTTTGCATACCAGTAGCTCACAACAGATCTACAGGACATTTGAAACACTGGGACGCATTTTTTACAGGACAGTGGGTCCCATGGACCCCTAAAAATAATTCAATAATTGCTGAGATAATAATTCCTGTGTGTGTTATCGTGTATAAATACAAAACAAAATCCGAAAATTTAAAGGTGAAAATTCAGTGCCAAACACGTGCACACAAATATACTAGCTCTAGTGTGCATGGACTTGTAATAACGCAAGGGCTCATTTTTGTCTAAAAATAATTGACATCACAATAAGTAGTATAGTAAAAACCATATGAACTTCATTATGTAATATACTAAAAGCATATGTCCGTGTAGTTTTTGTATTTACTCTCGAACTAATCGAAGCAAACCAACTTCGTCGGTATTGAAAATAGGTGTCTAGCGGCAACACGCATCGCGCGAGGTGTCCGGGCGAGCCTCTCCCCAAATCCTTATATCTCTCCCGATATTTACCACGTTTTCTTGATCTCTAAATACAGAATTGTAAGTACAACACAGATTACATTACAACACAAACTCACCTCTCGTTTTCTTCTCTTGAGGTAGGCACCCCTCATCACACGTATGGGGGACGTCAGTGGATTTTCCTTCCCGGTCCCGGCTGCTATTTTTTCGGGATCTCCAGGTCGTATGCTAGCAAAAATGGTCGGCACGGCATCGGGATTCAGTGACAACTTGAACTTCCCATAATCGTATTTTGTCAACATGTCTGGGTCTTTCACATAACAAGTCTTTTCAAAATGAAGAGAGCAGAGTTTTGCCGTCTTACTCGGCTGCCAGTTCTGCTCACCACGCCGGCATCTATCGACCCAGATTTTCCTCCGTTTCTTGTCTTTCTCCGAGGGGAAACCAAAAAAACTTATGCCTGATCCTTTCTTAAAATCACTATTACACCCCCAGGCTACACAGTGAACCATTATTTCGGTGACAAAGACCTCCTAACTGATCGATTTATCGGCTGAGTGACTAACAATATGGTCAATGTACAATACAAACAAAGAAGCCGGTGCCCGTGCTTAGAACGAGTGACGTCACTTCCGGACTTGCATAGCGAAATAGACGGGGCGCGAAAATAACGCGTTGAAAAAATGCATATTGCAGACGGACCATATCAGGAGTATTAAAAAGCGCTGTAATTGCTTAAATAGGCAAAAAATGAGTTTGCATAATTTTGTTTATTAATTTCTAGGCATGAATCTTGATAAATAAGCCAGGAATTGGCAAATATTCCGAAATCCTTTAAAATCAGTTTTAGCTATATAATGATCAGCTGTTTAGAGTTAGTGTAAAGAAGATAAACAGGTCACTCCCTCAATAATGTCTGTTTTATATTACTGTAAACACATCTTCAAACAAAACTACATGTTACAAGATTGCATTTGGACACATCATGACTTTAACTCAATACTCCGTACAGAGTAGAGATCGAATGCATCATAATGTAAGTCAATGCAACCGTTAACGTTAGCTGTAAGCAGGACTGTGCTGGAGAGACTCGGTGCTGCCTCTGAGCAGCATGATGGGAATGAATTACAGTAGTTAGTTGTTCCTCCACGGCTTATTTTAGACACGCAGCTGTGACTAATTGTGAGCTTTGTGTCTTCGTCCCTCACGCTGAAGAACTTGACGACATGTGTGCGTGTGTGTGTGTGTGTCTGGGGCCAAAAACTATACTTTGGTACAAGAAAGTAAAAACAACTATGAGGGTAACAAACTAAACATCGTACCACAACTGCCCAGGATGGTGTAACAGCCGACTACATGGATCCTCACGGCAGCGTGTTTCCTGCTCGAGCTCCAGAACTCCGTCTGTTCTTCTATCTGCTGACAAACGAACGTGTATTAAGTACTACTGTCCATTATTCTGAACAGGACTGATGTTATAGAACCATTCATTTACCCAAAATACAGATCAAACACTTATTTTATTCATCATCTTGTCTTAAAAACAAAAACACAAGATATGAACCCCTATTTCTCAAATACCTGATGAGAACATTGAGGATTCCTGTGACAGCATCTCACTGAAGAGATGACGTAGGGATGGATGCTCTTCTTCATTTACCGTCTCTATTATTGTGTTCATCACTTTAATGTTGCAGCTGGTAAAGGTGGAGCTAATCCTAATTACAATATATACTAAAGAATTCGGCTGTATACTACTTCATTATTAATCATAGTGTATTAGTTGATTCATATTTAGTGTTAAGAATCTGAACCTGTGAAGTATAATCCAGTCCCTCATGATTCCAGACCATGACTGATGTATTTGAGTTCAGGACATCTCTGACCCCATACTGAAAATCAAACATTACTACTTTATTCATTTTTAAAGTAAAGATCCCACATTTGTACCGTGTATATTCTTTGACCTGCTTATGAGCAGCTCAGCTTTATCTCCTCCCAGCCTCCTCGCCTCTCGGCCGGCTACGCCGGTGCTAGTGGAGTAACGGACCACGGTTTCATTTACCTTAACCATCAATGTGTGGAATAAAATGTTACTGATGATCTTTATCCGCCAATAACAAAACAAACAGCCTGGAGCCTTGTAGACCAGCTGCTATAATGAAACAACAGTATGGATCATCAACGATCGGTAATTAGTATCCGCGGCAAAAGAAAACCTGATCAGGGATCTAAAAGTGATATGTGCTCCCTGTCTTCTTCTGTGCTGATCTGATCTGTGAGTTTTATGATTACTAGCTAGCACTCTCCTTTTATAGCCACTTATCCCGGCAATATTAGGACAACAAACTACCTATGGAGGAAATATGTGTTATCCCACATCAAAGTGAGGTGAAAAGGCTTCTTTTGGTCGTCTGGAAGGGACTCAGTCATCTGACAATGAGGTAGGGACCTCCAGGATCAGCAGAGCAATTACATAAAGCAGACTACAGGGCAGGGAGATTATTTTATTGAAATATTACGACGTTATAACAATTAAGTTACTACTTTATTCAATTAATATTACAACTTTTCCATTATATTTGTTATAATTTGAATTGGCACCTGGATTTAGTGTTTTCCTTTTCATAAGAAAAAAGATGAACACCATCATTTGGTGCAAAATAATTCACCAGCATGCAGGAAATAAAGTGTTTGATATTGATGGCCCCGGGTTAGGGTAGGAAATTTACATATTTTTTAGGGGGCAATTTTTGCCCCCACTGACTGAAATCCAGGAGCATTTAAAAGAAAATTGGGGGCACTTTTTGAAACTTGTGAAATAACATTTAACCTTTGTTCAAAATAATAAATATACTTAATTAGGCTTACAGTATATGAGCAATTGTCATCAAATGGCAATAATAAGACTATTAGGCAGTAGTCTACAGATTCAAAGTGTTTTCTTAGATTTAGTTTAAACAAACAGAAAACAGAAATCAGACAATCATATTCAATTTATTCTTATTTCTTTGTGGTTATTTATTGTTATTATTACATTTTTTAAAGAACTATTAACAATTATTAAGTCAACGATGCCTTGATTACATATACATCAGTCATTGTGTGGAATTATTGAGAATAAATGTTTGTAGCACCTCAAATATTGTGATATTACCCATTTTCGTCCTGAACATATATGCATTAGTCATTGTGTGGAAAGTTTGAGAAAAACATTTTTATAGCACCTTAAACATTTAAAAAATGTGTCATTTGAAGGTACAAATTCAGTTCAGAGTTTTTGCTTATGAAATATCTTAATTGATGTCAGTCAGGTATTATTCATTTCCAGCAACCCTCAAATCAAAGAATTTGATCTCACGAGATGCAGGTAGCATGTTTTATACTTAATGTGAATATAATTCATTTAATCTAATTTCCATTATGCAATATGTATACTTTGTTGGCATCTTATTCTGAAAACCGGATGTTAGTCTGAAGAAACCGGATGTTGTCTCACGTTAATCTTTCCGCTAACTTTCAAAGTCCTTCGCTCGCTCCCGATCTGTGCCGTTTGAATGTGTTTACCGTGAGTTTCAGCTTATAGGTGACTAACATGTGAGTGTCTGCTGACTTCACCGCAGTCTCACAGTCACAGGTCTGATTAAGAAGCTCCATTTATTGATTGTTTTAGAACGTTCGGTAAACATTATATGGCAACTGGACCGGGTCATATAGGCTACGATGTTTTTGACAAGTTCATTAAATTATCATTATTATTAGAGGAAGTTATGGGGGCATTTGTTGCCCTCTCCTCGTGATATCAGGGGCAACATTATATTTCTTAGGGGCAGTTTTGCCCTTTGCCCTCGTGTATTTCCAACGCTGCCCCCGGGTCTCCAGCTGGATGACGTGATTACTTGGACACAGCTGGATGACGTGATTACTTGGACACAGCTGCACACGGTACTGTTAAACCCTGCTGGTAGCACCAGCCGCTGTGAAAGCCCACTGACCTCCTCAGACTGCAGCACATGAACCGATTCACTCTCATCGTCACACATGGAGGGAGAAGAATGTCTGGTTCAAATGTCATAAAAATCATGAAAAAGGGGAAAAGCTGCAGAAATCCTTCATACCTCCAACTACTAGGAGCGTTCAGTTCATCAGCTGCTCTCGAACGGACAACAGTCCGGGTGCACAACAATGGCGATATCCACAGTTACAGGGACTACAAGTCACCATCTCCTGAACATATCACCAGCTAACACGGGGCTGTGTCTGTGGGGGGTGGGTCACTCCTACTGGGAACACGGCGCTGGATGGACGCGGAGACCAGCGCCTAACTGTTCTCCAGACTGATCCACAAGTTCACAACAACACTTCCTTGTTTCTACACGACACGTGACATAACTAACCAATCAGAAGCCAGGAGGACTGCCCGAAGTAAATGTGAGGAGAACCTCAGAGGTATATTCCTCACATGACCCTGTGTTCCTAACTCTTTAAAGTCGGTGATGACAGTATTTAACTACAGTATGATAACATTGTTAGGTCAAAGATAATATTTCAGAATTATGTGGCCAGCAACAAAATCAGAAATTATATATAAAAAAAAATCCTGCTCATGTTTATTTTTGTATTCTTAAAATGAACTAAATAATCAACTAATTAATTAATCACTTTGATTTAATTATTCAATTAATTATTAATTGATTACGTAATTAATTACTTTAATCAAATAAATTAAATTAATAAATGTACTGCAGCATTACATTAAAGTCTTTTAGCAGACGCTTTTATCCAAAGCGACTTACAATAAGTGTATTCAACATCGGTATTCAAGAGAACTACTAGTCACCAGAAGTCATAAGTGCATCTCCTTTTTTACACAAGCATCTAAGAGCATAAACCAGAGCATAACCCAGAGCATAAACCAGAGCATAACCCAGAGCATAACCCAGAGCATAACCCAGAGCATAACCCAGAGTATAACCCAGAACATAACCCAGAGCATAAACCAGAACATAAACCAGAGCATAAACCAGAGCATAAACCAGAACATAACCCAGAACATAACCCAGAGCATAACCCAGAGTATAACCCAGAACATAACCCAGAGCATAAACCAGAACATAACCCAGAGCATAAACCAGAGCATAAACCAGAGCATAACCCAGAGCATAAACCAGAGTATAACCCAGAACATAACCCAGAGCATAAACCAGAACATAACCCAGAGCATAAACCAGAGCATAAACCAGAGCATAACCCAGAGCATAACCCAGAGTATAACCCAGAACATAACCCAGAGCATAAACCAGAACATAACCCAGAGCATAAACCAGAGCATAAACCAGAGCATAACCCAGAGCATAAACCAGAGCATAAACCAGAACATAACCCAGAACATAACCCAGAGCATAACCCAGAGTATAACCCAGAACATAACCCAGAGCATAAACCAGAACATAACCCAGAGCATAAACCAGAGCATAAACCAGAGCATAACCCAGAGTATAACCCAGAACATAACCCAGAGCATAAACCAGAGCATAACCCAGAGCATAAACCAGAGCATAAACCAGAGCATAACCCAGAGCATAAACCAGAACATAAACCAGAACATAACCCAGAGCATAAACCAGAGCATAACCCAGAGCATAAACCAGAGCATAAACCAGAGCATAACCCAGAGCATAAACCAGAGTATAACCCAGAACATAACCCAGAGCATAAACCAGAGCATAAACCAGAGCATAACCCAGAGCATAAACCAGAGCATAACCCAGAGCATAAACCAGAGCATAACCCAGAGTATAACCCAGAACATAACCCAGAGCATAAACCAGAACATAACCCAGAACATAACCCAGAGCATAACCCAGAACATAAACCAGAGCATAAACCAGAACATAAACCAGAGCATAAACCAGAGCATAACCCAGAACATAACCCAGAGTATAACCCAGAACATAACCCAGAGCATAAACCAGAACATAAACCAGAGCATAAACCAGAGCATAACCCAGAACATAACCCAGAGTATAACCCAGAACATAACCCAGAGCATAAACCAGAGCATAACCCAGAACATAAACCAGAGCATAACCCAGAACATAACCCAGAGTATAACCCAGAACATAACCCAGAGCATAAACCAGAGCATAACCCAGAACATAACCCAGAGCATAAACCAGAACATAAACCAGAACATAACCCAGAGCATAAACCAGAGCATAACCCAGAACATAACCCAGAGCATAAACCAGAACATAAACCAGAGCATAAACCAGAGCATAACCCAGAGTATAACCCAGAACATAACCCAGAGCATAACCCAGAACATAACCCAGAACATAACCCAGAGCATAACCCAGAGCATAACCCAGAACATAACCCAGAACATAACCCAGAGCATAAACCAGAGCATAACCCAGAACATAACCCAGAGCATAACCCAGAACATAACCCAGAACATAACCCAGAGCATAACCCAGAACATAACCCAGAACATAAACCAGAGCATAACCCAGAGTATAACCCAGAACATAACCCAGAGCATAACCCAGAGCATAACCCAGAACATAACCCAGAACATAACCCAGAGCATAACCCAGAACATAACCCAGAACATAACCCAGAGCATAAACCAGAGCATAACCCAGAACATAACCCAGAACATAACCCAGAGCATAAACCAGAGCATAAACCAGAGCATAACCCAGAGCAGAAGTACTAAACCCCAGAACAGATTGGACTCATTTGATCTTTGAAGCAGTGGAACCAAAGCTGGATACCGTTTGTCTTGACTCGACATTCTGAGTGCTCCTCTTTTTGACTTCACTATCAAGAACAATATCCACTGTTGTTGTTGTATAGGTTATATATATACTTTTGGATATATAATTATATTTATACTGTACATAGTCGTTAAATGTTCTACTGTTTTTGTTGTCCTTGTTTTATGTTTTTTTTATGTTTCTCTTGTTTATTTGTAAACTTGTGTTTGTACGTTGAGTAAAGCTGATTCTGATTCTGATATGTGTAATTCAAATAACAAAACAGAGTCTATTCACTGCTGAAGATAAATATGAAACTTTCAACATCAGAGGGTTAGCGCGAGGACAGGTCAGGGTCAAAGGTGTCCCCGTGGAGACACGGTGGAGACACGGAGGAGACACGGAGGAGACACGGAGGAGACACGGAGGAGACACGGTGGAGACACGGAGGAGACACGGTGGAGACACGGAGGAGACACGGAGGAGACACGGTGGAGACACGGTGGAGACACGGAGGAGACACGGTGGAGACACGGAGGAGACACGGTGGAGACACGGTGGAGACACGGAGGAGACACGGTGGAGACACGGAGGAGACACGGTGGAGACACGGAGGAGACACGGTGGAGACACGGTGGAGACACGGAGGAGACACGGTGGAGACACGGAGGAGACACGGTGGAGACACGGTGGAGACACGGAGGAGACACGGAGGAGACTTGGTGGAGACACGGTGGAGACACGGTGGAGACACGGAGGAGACACGGTGGAGACACGGTGGATGGACTACTGAACACATGACAGTGCTCGTTGAACCCGCTAGGAGGCAGTAATAATAGATAAAGGATGGCAGCTGTCGGGGAAAAAAACAAAGAAGAAGAAGAAGGGGAAAAAAACAACAACACAAAAACAGAAGAAGTAGAGCAGCAGATGGCAGCACGCGCCGCTACATTACGGAGGGACGGGTAGAAGAAGACTTGATCAGGAAGTAGAGGAGGTCCCACCACGGTAGTACCTAGAGGAGGTATGGAGAGCCCGGAGCTATCCTTTACTCTGGCTTATGTCGTGTTCTCTCTCTGCTTCGTGTTTACGCCCAACGAGTTCCGTTCGGCCGGTCTCACCATCCAGAATGTGTTTTCGTCGTGGCTGGGGAGCGAGGACGTGGGCTTCATCCAGTACCACGTCAGGAGGACCAGCATCACCGTCCTGGTCCACTCCGCGCTGCCTCTAGGTGAGACCGAACATCCAGATACGGAACTACCGGATCAAACGTGTCACTATGTTGATCACCTTCACTGGTGGGACGGTCCAGTTTAACACGTCATGTTAGCTTAATACGTGACCAGAGCTCCCGTTAAAGACAACACGCACGCCTTCATGGTGAGGTGGGACAGGGGTGTAGGACACTGGTGTAGGACACTGGTGTAGGACACTGGTGTGGGACACTGTTGTGGGACACTGGTGTAGGACACTGGTGTGGGACACTGTTGTGGGACACTGGTGTAGGACACTGTTGTGGGACACTGTTGTGGGACACTGTTGTGGGACACTGGTGTGGGACACTGTTGTGGGACACTGTTGTGGGACACTGTTGTAGGACACTGTTGTGGGACACTGTTGTAGGACACTGTTGTAGGACACTGTTGTAGGACACTGTTGTGGGACACTGTTGTGGGACACTGGTGTAGGACACTGTTGTGGGACACTGGTGTAGGACACTGTTGTGGGACACTGGTGTAGGACACTGTTGTAGGACACTGTTGTGGGACACTGGTGTGGGACACTGTTGTGGGACACTGTTGTGGGACAGGGTTGTGGGACAGGGTTGTGGGACAGGGTTGTGGGACACTGTTGTGGGACAGGGTTGTGGGACAGGGTTGTGGGACACTGTTGTGGGACAGGGTTGTACTTTCTATTTCACAACTGTTTCGTGTAAAAATGAAGCTCAACACCTACAAATACACTAACTGCAGAGTGCAGATACATGAATACGCGCACGGGATGCTGCGTCATTAACGGACAATGCATTAAAAAAAACGGCGGAGCTAAAACACGTATTCCATCGCACACTGAAGAGCACGGGCCATTCAAATATTATTCACATCAGAGGGAACAATATTAACCATATCATAAAAATTACACCATAGACACATTATCACAGTAGTAACTCTCCTATCACTTCCTCCAGGAAATACACGACACCGTAGTTCTTGTTACTGACGGATTTATTCGTCTGTCAACACCGAGAGGGAAATGAGTCCACGCGAAAACACATGAATCTTCAAAAGATGATCACTTTAACACTTTAACTCAAACTTAACTTTAACACTTTAACTTTAACACTTTAACTCAAACTTAACTTTAACACTTTAACTCAAACTTAACTTTAACACTTTAACTCAAACTTAACTTTAACACTTTAACTCAAACTTAACTTTAACACTTTAACTCAAACTTAACTTTAACACTTTAACTCAAACTTAACTTTAACACTTTAACTTAAACTTAACTTTAACACTTTAACTCAAACTTAACTTTAACACTTTAACTCAAACTTAACTTTAACACTTTAACTCAAACTTAACTTTAACACTTTAACTTAAACTTAACTTTAACACTTTGCACGGAGTATATCGACTTCTGCCGCTTCACGTGTCTTCTTGTTGCTGTGCACTGACTAAATGTGTCCCCAGAGCAACAAAGTCCATCCTCCTTTCTTTGTTAATAAAGAGTTTAATCTCACGGTTGTTCAGTACATCCGTGCGTTTTAGTTCCAGTAAGAAGTCCTTCTCGATTCATGGACGCCAGTGAAGACAGTGGAGCCTCCCCAGTTGTAGTTCTTGAATATGTTTTAATGCGTTTGAGACAGAGGCAGCAGATATTGGGATTGTCACTGCCCAACATGTCAGGCTAGCCCACTGACCAATCACGTATGGCTAGGCCAGCTAGCAGGCTCTGACATGTCAAAGAATACGCCCAACATGTCAAACTAAAGATCTGATTGGTTGAACACTATGACAATCAACAATATCGTCCCCATTCACTTAAACTGCACATGGATTCACTTGTGAGTCTGCAGGCCTCGGGCCTCTCTTCTTACCTAGAGACACAGAGGTGAAATCTGATTGGATAAAAGCTCTACTTAAAACAAGCTGCACTGGAAGCAGAGCAACTGAGGAAGACAGTAGCTGTGCAATGAGAAAATAAGATAATGGGGAAAATATTTGTATAAATTATAATACATGTAGTGTATTTAAGAAAAATTATTAAATTATGAAATAGATATAACTTTGTGATTCTGTCTAGGCCAGCAGAGAAGGCCTTGCAGGCCCTGACAGCCCACCCGTGTTAGCTGGTTTAGTCTTTGTGTTGTTGGTAACAGGACTGTATCAGTCCCGTGTTAGCTGGTTTAGTCTTTGTGTTGTTGGTAACAGGACTGTATCAGCCTCGTGTTAGCTGGTTTAGTCTTTGTGTTGTTGGTAACAGGACTGTATCAGCACCGTGTTAGCTGGTTTAGTCTTTGTGTTGTTGGTAACAGGACTGTATCAGCACCGTGTTAGCTGGTTTAGTCTTTGTGTTGTTGGTAACAGGACTGTATCAGCCTCGTGTTAGCTGGTTTAGTCTTTGTGTTGTTGGTAACAGGACTGTATCAGCCTCGTGTTAGCTGGTTTAGTCTTTGTGTTGTTGGTAACAGGACTGTATCAGTCCCGTGTTAGCTGGTTTAGTCTTTGTGTTGTTGGTAACAGGACTGTATCAGCCCCGTGTTAGCTGGTTTAGTCTTTGTGTTGTTGGTAACAGGACTGTATCAGCACCGTGTTAGCTGGTTTAGTCTTTGTGTTGTTGGTAACAGGACTGTATCAGCACCGTGTTAGCTGGTTTAGTCTTTGTGTTGTTGGTAACAGGACTGTATCAGCCCCGTGTTAGCTGGTTTAGTCTTTGTGTTGTTGGTAACAGGACTGTATCAGCCTCGTGTTAGCTGGTTTAGTCTTTGTGTTGTTGGTAACAGGACTGTATCAGCCCCGTGTTAGCTGGTTTAGTCTTTGTGTTGTTGGTAACAGGACTGTATCAGTCCCGTGTTAGCTGGTTTAGTCTTTGTGTTGTTGGTAACAGGACTGTATCAGCACCGTGTTAGCTGGTTTAGTCTTTGTGTTGTTGGTAAGAGGACTGTATCAGCCTCGTGTTAGCTGGTTTAGTCTTTGTGTTGTTGGTAACAGGACTGTATCAGTCCCGTGTTAGCTGGTTTAGTCTTTGTGTTGTTGGTAACAGGACTGTATCAGCACCGTGTTAGCTGGTTTAGTCTTTGTGTTGTTGGTAACAGGACTGTATCAGCACCGTGTTAGCTGGTTTAGTCTTTGTGTTGTTGGTAACAGGACTGTATCAGCCCCGTGTTAGCTGGTTTAGTCTTTGTGTTGTTGGTAACAGGACTGTATCAGCCTCGTGTTAGCTGGTTTAGTCTTTGTGTTGTTGGTAACAGGACTGTATCAGTCCCGTGTTAGCTGGTTTAGTCTTTGTGTTGTTGGTAACAGGACTGTATCAGCCTCGTGTTAGCTGGTTTAGTCTTTGTGTTGTTGGTAACAGGACTGTATCAGACCCGTGTTAGCTGGTTTAGTCTTTGTGTTGTTGGTAACAGGACTGTATCAGCCTCGTGTTAGCTGGTTTAGTCTTTGTGTTGTTGGTAACAGGACTGTATCAGTCCCGTGTTAGCTGGTTTAGTCTTTGTGTTGTTGGTAACAGGACTGTATCAGCCTCGTGTTAGCTGGTTTAGTCTTTGTGTTGTTGGTAACAGGACTGTATCAGTCCCGTGTTAGCTGGTTTAGTCTTTGTGTTGTTGGTAACAGGACTGTATCAGTCCCGTGTTAGCTGGTTTAGTCTTTGTGTTGTTGGTAACAGGACTGTATCAGCCCCGTGTTAGCTGGTTTAGTCTTTGTGTTGTTGGTAACAGGACTGTATCAGCCTCGTGTTAGCTGGTTTAGTCTTTGTGTTGTTGGTAACAGGACTGTATCAGCCTCGTGTTAGCTGGTTTAGTCTTTGTGTTGTTGGTAACAGGACTGTATCAGCCTCGTGTTAGCTGGTTTAGTCTTTGTGTTGTTGGTAACAGGACTGTATCAGCCTCGTGTTAGCTGGTTTAGTCTTTGTGTTGTTGGTAACAGGACTGTATCAGCACCGTGTTAGCTGGTTTAGTCTTTGTGTTGTTGGTAACAGGACTGTATCAGCCTCGTGTTAGCTGGTTTAGTCTTTGTGTTGTTGGTAACAGGACTGTATCAGCCCCGTGTTAGCTGGTTTAGTCTTTGTGTTGTTGGTAACAGGACTGTATCAGCCCCGTGTTAGCTGGTTTAGTCTTTGTGTTGTTGGTAACAGGACTGTATCAGCCCCGTGTTAGCTGGTTTAGTCTTTGTGTTGTTGGTAACAGGACTGTATCAGCCTCGTGTTAGCTGGTTTAGTCTTTGTGTTGTTGGTAACAGGACTGTATCAGCACCGTGTTAGCTGGTTTAGTCTTTGTGTTGTTGGTAACAGGACTGTATCAGCACCGTGTTAGCTGGTTTAGCAGCAGGTTCCCTGGTTTCCAAGTTGAATCTTTGCACTACTACTAAGTTTCATGATCATTCCAAATACATTTTTCCCATCTTGTGTCTGTTAAAAGAGTTTTGGGTCCAGTTTTCTCAACTTCCCTAACAAACATGGATGGTACGAGAGTGGTCCTCATCAGGGATGGATTTAGACTTACTATAATAAATAGTTTGTCAAGATTTAAGTTAGTGGTGTTTTAAAAATATACATTTGATCTACCCAACAAACCACCTTCTGAAAAAATATAGAAATGATGGTTGTGAAATGTAAGTCATTTTTTTCTGGATTAATGTTGAACAAATTTAAAATGTCATGTGAGACGAAGATTAATTGAAAGAAAAGAGGTGTTTTTCTTTATTTTGGGGAAATGATCTGGACAGAAGTTACCTTTTATCTTTAATCTCATTTATATGGTAAGTTTTACATCTATATTGTTTTAACCAGTATTCACCTTCAAAGCCTCTTTAGTTAAGTATGTATGCACTGATTTTCCTCTTCTGGTTCCTTTGTTACAAATTGTATTCCTCATCTTCTCTGTAACCTTAAATGAACGTTGAATAAAGGGAAGAAGTACTGGGTGGCTCTTTTTTATGACCTTATGTTCATCACTTTGACAAAGATAGACGGCTGAAGTTCACATTCAATACAATACATCTCATATTTGTGAAACCAGATCTATTTATTATGCGGCTGAAGGCTGAAGTTTCAGGGAATATTTGATTTTATAATCCCCAAATCAAGATGTCACGATAAGCAAGTGAATGAAACTAATGTGCAAAAGAACAATAGTTGAATAAGACACGTTTTCTTTCTTCTTTTTTTTTAACTCAAATGTGGTTGTACATTTAAAACTAATAATACAAACTAATGACATTGATCCTGCAGCGGTAGCTGGGATTGAGGCGTTTTAACTTGCACTTTTCCAAGCACACTATTGGATAATTACTACTTATACGTCATTCATGCCGGACCCCAAACATACCTGCCGCTCTATTTGCTTGAAAAAGTAACTTTGACAAAGTTACGATAAACAAAAAGTCTGCAAGAATTCTGAGTAGCAACAATTTTCTTTCATATGTTAAACTGTAGAAGTTGTTAACATAAAAGGGTCCTTTATAATAACTGCACGCTATGAAGCAGTAGTATGAGTAAACTCTTAATAAAGCATTGTTCCTCATTAGTATGCAATTCATAAACGGTTCTAACTGTTTTAATCTTCATTAATAAGCGTGTTGAGTGCTGTTTCCCTCACTAAACCTGAATCAGCACTTATATGTGTATATGTACTAGGGCTACGTTGTACTTTTATTTTGCTATTTATTTATATTTTGAAATAATAGTATAAAAAATTATTAGTAAGAGAAAGTCACGGTGATACATTCTGAATTTGGGCCCCTACTGTGGGCATGGGCCCCTACTGTGGGCATGGGGCCCTACTGTGGGCATGGGGCCCTACTGTGGGCATGGGCCCCTACTGTGGGCATGGGGCCCCTAGCACTCACACGGCCTGAGTCGTATCCACACGATCATAATGATCAGATCCAATGTGCTGCAGTGCAGAGAACACCACTAAACAACCTCATCAGATGTGTGTACGGTGCAGGGAGGTCTGTCTGGTGGTGTCGTTTGGTGCTCTTCTTCATATCGTGTCTAAGTTGTTGTCCATCTCTCCAGGTTACTACATGGGGATGTGTATCGCTGCTCCAGAGAAGAACCTGGGATACATCCACCAGGTCAGCCTGTCTCTCTGTCTGTCTCTCTGTCTCTGTCTGTCTGTCTGTCTGTCTGTCTGTCTGTCTGTCTGTCTGTCTGTCTGTCTGTCTGTCTGTCTCTCTGTCTGTCTCTCTGTCTGTCTCCCGGTCTGTCTCTCTGTCTGTCTCCCTGTCTGTCTGTCTCCCTGTCTGTCTGTCTCTCTCTGTCTCCCTGTCTGTCTCCCTGTCTGTCTCCCTGCCTGTCTCCCCGTCTGTCTCCCCGTCTGTCTCCCTCCCTCCCTGTCTCCCTCTCTGTCTGTCTCCCTCCCTGTCTGTCTCCCTGTCTGTCTCTCTGCCTGTCTCCCTGCCTGTCTCCCTGTCTGTCTCCCTGTCTATCTCTCTGCCTGTCTCCCTGTCTCCCTGTCTGTCTGTCTCCCTGCCTGTCTCCCTGTCTGTCTCTCTGTCTGTCTCTCTGTCTGTCTCCCTGCCTGTCTATCTGTCTGTCTCCCTGTCTGTCCCTCTGTCTGTCTCTCTGTCTGTCTCTCTGTCTGTGTCCCTGTCTCCCTCCCTATCTGTCTGTCTCCCTGTCTGTCTCTCTGTCTGTCTGTCTCTCTGTCTGTCTGTCTCCCTGTCTGTCTCCCTGTCTGTCTCCCTGTCTGTGTCCCTGTCTGTCTCTCTGTCTCTCTGTCTGTCTCCCTGTCTGTCTCCCTGTCTGTGTCCCTGTCTGTCTCTCTGTCTCCCTGTCTGTCTCTCTGTCTCCCTGTCTGTCTCCCTGTCTGTCTCCCTGTCTGTGTCCCTGTCTGTCTCTCTGTCTCCCTGTCTGTCTCTCTGTCTGTCTCCCTGTCTGTCTCTCTGTCTCCCTGTCTGTCTCTCTGTCTCCCTGTCTGTGTCCCTGTCTGTGTCCCTGTCTGTCTCTCTGTCTCTCTGTCTCCCTGTCTGTCTCTCTGTCTCCCTGTCTGTCTCCCTGTCTGTGTCCCTGTCTGTCTCTCTGTCTGTCTCTCTGTCTCTCTGTCTCCCTGTCTGTCTCTCTGTCTCTCTGTCTCCCTGTCTGTCTCTCTGTCTCCCTGTCTGTCTCTCTGTCTCCCTGTCTGTGTCCCTGTCTGTGTCCCTGTCTGTCTCTCTGTCTCTCTGTCTCCCTGTCTGTCTCTCTGTCTCCCTGTCTGTCTCCCTGTCTGTGTCCCTGTCTGTCTCTCTGTCTCCCTGTCTGTCTCTCTGTCTCCCTGTCTGTGTCCCTGTCTGTGTCCCTGTCTGTCTCTCTGTCTCTCTGTCTCCCTGTCTGTCTCTCTGTCTCCCTGTCTGTGTCCCTGTCTGTCTCTCTGTCTCTCTGTCTCCCTGTCTGTCTCCCTGTCTGTGTCCCTGTCTGTCTCTCTGTCTGTCTCTCTGTCTCTCTGTCTCCCTGTCTGTCTCTCTGTCTCTCTGCCTGTCTCCCTGTCTGTGTCCCTGTCTGTGTCCCTGTCTGTCTCTGTGAACACACTTGGATTCTATAGACATGCTTTACACTAGTCCGTTCCCAGTAAGGCTGTAAGATGATGAACAGAATGACCAACACAACCTTTCATTGATGTTTAGATTGTACACATTCAGATGAACAGCGCTGCTTTCTCTGCTTCATTCCTGCTCGTGTACAAATGTCTGCATCAGAATCAGACGGTGCAGCTCCTACAGGAGGAGTCAACAGAGCACTGCTTTCACTGCCATGTGGTGCTACGTTCCTGAACAAACCTTTGTATCGAAATAAGTCTTAAAACAAGCTTCTTCCACCTGAATTAAGAGCATTTTCGTTTTGCCCATAAAATAAACCGTGTATTGCTCTTCTACTCTCGACTGCATCTGCAGCATTCAGGAGGGTTGAATGCTTTGCACACCGTTTGATATACAGCGGAGGTGTCAATAGTGCAGTCCATCAAACATCAATATTGCAGCTGCTCATGTTCATTTAATTGTGGGAAGTCAAAATTGTGATGAACAAAAACTGTTTTGTCAAAGTCAGTGGCTGATGCTGAGGACTTAAAGGCTAGAATGAGAGAAAATGTGCATAATATAACTCTATAGTTACAGTATGAGCAGCTACATGAAGGAAGTGCACCAGTGAGTGATCTGAATCGCTTCTATATAGTTTATCCTCTGTGGAAATAACCCAGTCCCACCTGCCATACGTTTCAGTTGGGACTAAAATCATTTAAACAAACAACTCAGCAATGCATTAAAGGGACAGTGTAACTTTTAGGGGGGATTATGGGCAGATATCGAATATAATATTCATAACTATATTATTATACTAAGAATCGCTTTTCGTTAGCATAGAAAAAGCCATTTATATCGACAGAGGGAGCGGGTCTTCTTCCACAGAGTCCACCATCGCCATGTTTCTACAGCAGCTCAGAGCGGACACTGGCTCTAGTGAGAGATATCTGATTTAACATGTAGCAGCCAAGGATCGAACCGCTGACCTTGTGGTTACCGGACAACCCTCTCTACCCATTGAGCCACGGCCGCCGATATTAACTATTTTATATAGTCACTTTACTCATGTAAACATAACTGTTGCTGCTCTACAAACAATATTTAGTTATATCTAAATGATAACTTCTAATTCTGTTCTTAATTCATTTAAAAAAATAACAATGTACTCATGTAGGGAGCAGAGGGCTATTTAATTGGTTGCAACCAGGCGGCAACCTCCGGTTCTGCCGAGTTCTCCAAAGCTTCATGTGTTAAAGCTGCATTCTCTCTAGTGACCACCAGGGGGCGACTCCTCTGGTTCTATAGAAGTCTATGAGAAAATGACTCTACTTCTCTCTTGATTTATTACCTCAGTAAACATTGTAAACATGAGTTCATGGTCTCAATCTCTAGTTTCAAGTCTTCTTCAATACAGCATGATGTTCATTTAGTACATTATGGTCCATTTAGAGTCAAACAGACCATAAAGCAGGGGATGCTTTAGGGCGGGGCTACACAGTGATTGACAGGTCTCTACCAGAGACGTATACGGTGTCTCTACGTCACTCCTCCACATTCCAAATATGGTAACTTTCGTTTATCGGTTGTTAAAAAACAACAAGATGGTGACGGTGAAATCTCCGGACTTGAGGCTTCAACAGGCCGTCCACAAACCAATGTGTGATGTCATGATGACTCCGTCCTCTTCTTGTATACAGTCTGTGTTTGAACCTGCCACAAACCTCTAGATGCCACTAAAACTTACACACTGTTCCTTTAAGTGCAATGCACTGTATCTTCTTTGAATAACCATTAAGGGAGGAAAATGATATTCCTTTTGGCCAATATTTAGTTTTGTCATAATGATATTTAATTTCAGTCCAAACTAAAGTTAGGGATTTTATGATACAGGGCTTTGAGAGATTAATTTCTACCTCAGCAATAAAATGTATGATCTTTGACTGACGTATGTCCTGATGAAGTGTGGAGCATCTCCGGTGTTTCCGGGGCCACCTTGTTGTCAGTAGTTCTTAACTATTGGTCTCAGCTGTGTTGTTGTGTCTCACCAGGTGAGTGACAGCTGGAGAGCATTTCTCCTCCTCTCTCTCTGCATCCAGTTGACCAGCTGGACGCTTGTCATCTACTGGTCTCGGCGTCACTGGCACAACCACCCAATCAGCCGGGCCCTGCAGGCCCACATACGGCCTCCTCACCCCGGCTGGGGCTCTGTGGCATCCAGCGTCAACACGGAGTTCAGACGCATAGACAAGTTTGCTACGGGGGCGCCTGGAGCCAGAGTAATTGTTACTGACAGCTGGGTGTTGAAGGTGAGTAACAAACTGTTTATTGCCAAGTACGTTGCATACGAGGAATTTGACTCGTGCCTACTGGTGCATAACAATAAACACAGTGCAATAGTATGTGACATCATTTAAAAATAGAAACATATTAACATTTAAAGAATTGTTCTGGGGGTGTAAGAGTCAGAGCCAGTGGGGGTCCCGGGCTTTGTTGATGAACCCGACTGCAGACCGAAAAAAACAGTTCATGTGGCGTGAGGTCTTGGTCCTGATGGACCTCAGCCTCCTGCCAGATGGAAGGGAATCAAACAGTTCATGTCCAGGGTGAGAGGGGTCGGCTACAATCTTACCTGCTCGCTTCAGGGTCCTTGAAGCGAACAAGTCCTGGAGGGACGGCAGATTGCAGCCAATCACCCTCTCAGCAGAGCGGATGATGCGCTGCAGCCTGCCCTTGTCCTTGGCTGTGGCTGCAGCGTACCAGACGCTGATGGAGGAGCAGAGGATGGACTCAATGATGGCTGTGTAGAAGTGCACCATCATTGACTTTGGCAGGTTGAATTTCTTCAGCTGCCTCAGGAAGTACATCCTCTGCTGAGCCTTCTTTGTGATGGAGCTGATGTTCAGCTCCCACTTGAGGTCCTGGGTTATGATGGAGCCCAGGAAGAGGAAGGACTCCACAGCGTCCACAGCGGAGTCACACAGGGTGATAGGGGGAGTCACACAGGGTGATAGGGGGAGTCACACAGGGTGATAGGGGGAGTCACACAGGGGGATAGGGGGAGTCACACAGGGTGATTGGGGGAGTCACACAGGGTGATAGGGGGAGTCACACAGGGTGATAGGGGGAGTCACACAAGGTGATTGGGGGAGTCACAGGGTGATTGGGGGAGTCACACAGGGTGATAGGGGGAGTCACACAGGGTGATAGGGGGAGTCACACAGGGTGATTGGGGGAGTCACAGGGTGATTGGGGGAGTCACACAGGGTGATAGGGGGAGTCACACAGGGTGATTGGGGGAGTCACACAGGGTGATAGGGGGAGTCACACAGGGTGATAGGGGGAGTCACACAGGGTGATTGGGGGAGTCACACAGGGGGATGGGGGAGTCACACAGGGGGATGGGGGAGTCACACAGGGGGATGGGGGGAGTCACACAGGGTGATAGGGGGAGTCACACAGGGTGATAGGGGGAGTCACACAGGGTGATAGGGCGAGTCACACAGGGTGATTGGGGGAGTCACACAGGGTGATAGGGGGAGTCACACAGGGTGATAGGGGGAGTCACACAGGGTGATAGGGGGAGTCACACAGGGTGATTGGGGGAGTCACACAGGGGGATGGGGGGAGTCACACAGGGTGATAGGGGGAGTCACACAGGGTGATAGGGGGAGTCACACAGGGTGATTGGGGGAGTCACACAGGGGGATGGGGGAGTCACACAGGGTGATAGGGGGAGTCACACAGGGTGATTGGGGGAGTCACACAGGGTGATTGGGGGAGTCACACAGGGTGATAGGGGGAGTCACACAGGGTGATTGGGGGAGTCACACAGGGTGATTGGGGGAGTCACACAGGGTGATAGGGGGGAGTCACACAGGGGGATTGGGGGAGTCACACAGGGTGAGTGGGGGAGTCACACAGGGTGATAGGGGGGAGTCACACAGGGGGATAGGGGGAGTCACACAGAGTCACACAGGGTGATAGGGGGAGTCACACAGGGTGATAGGGGGGAGTCACACAGGGGGATTGGGGGAGTCACACAGGGTGATTGGGGGAGTCACACAGGGTGATAGGGGGGAGTCACACAGGGGGATTGGGGGAGTCACACAGGGTGAGTGGGGGAGTCACACAGGGTAATAGAGGGAGTCACACAGGGTGATAGGGGGGAGTCACACAGGGGGATTGGGGGAGTCACACAGGGTGAGTGGGGGAGTCACACAGGGTAATAGAGGGAGTCACACAGGGGGATAGGGGGAGTCACACAGAGTCACACAGGGTGATAGGGGGAGTCACACAGAGTCACACAGGGTGATAGGGGGGAGTCACACAGGGTGATAGGGGGGAGTCACACAAGGGGATAGGGGGAGTCACACAGGGGGATAGGGGGAGTCACAGGGGGATAGGGGGAGTCACACAGGGGGATAGGGGGGAGTCACACAGGGTGATGGGGGGAGTCACACAGAGTCACACAGGGTGATGGGGGGAGTCACACAGAGTCACACAGGGTGATGGGGGGAGTCACACAGTCACACAGGGTGATTGGGGCATCTGTGTTTTCAATGTTTTGGTGCAAACTAGATGTGTCCAAACTACGACCATGTGCTGGCTGACACCTTCATTTATATGGTCCTGGAGTTCTTTTTAAATGACACCTATAGTTGGCCTGCTGGCTATATTAAAATGCAGTTCTTAATGTAAACACTAGGTGTCATCATCACTATATGTGTAGATTGCCAGATGCCATCCAGGAAGTCAATCTCCTGTGGGAGAAATTGTGTTGAGTTACAGCTGTTTGGCCGTGACAGGTGAGCAGAAAGGAATGATGTTCAGCAAAGTTCGGCAGTCTGAAGGAGAAGCCCTTAAATGTATTACACCTCAGCAAGCACTCTGCACCACAGCCGCCCAGCTGGACCCCCGCTGAATCAGCAGGAGTTTCAGGCTTTCCTCCACCACCAGCTCCCCGTCAGAGTACTACAGGGGTTTGGAAAAGTGATCAAATCATCTTACTGCAGAGTCAGGTGTTCAGCACAGAGTGCTTCCAACTCTCTTGTTAGTTAGTATCTGAAATGAAAAAGCACATTGCCCTGAGTTATATACTTTTTACTCCATGTGCATTAGCATTAGCTGTTTGCTCCGTATAAACAGGACTGTGCTGTCAGGGAATGAATTACAATCTAACAAGTGTCTGAAACAGTTAGTTTAAGGTTGTTCCTTCAGTTGTCGTAGAACTATTCCCCGCTAACGTTGCATGTTCAATCAATGAAAGTGACGCTGTGGGCCTCCCATCATGCAGTGGCCCAGGCCCGCATGAGGACGTGTGACACAGACGGCTGTGGTATTGTGATCTTTCACAATTGAATATTCATTTTTAATTGAATATCAATTTTTTCAACACTGAAAAAATGCTAATGTTGCTCTGTGTCTGCAGCATGTTTAAAGGCATTGAATGTTCCATAAAGAGTCGTCCTTCTGATAAACCACACTTTGATCAGTTTAATACCCACCTGTGACACAAGCACTACCAGGCATCATGCTACACTTGTGATGCAATGTGAAGGTAATGCAAATCAACAACTTCTAACTTAAAGAGTGCACACATAGCGAGGTGCAGTCCAGTAAAACCACGCTAAACATGTTCACTATCTTTCCGTCATCGGGTTGGTTGGCGTCCCGTTTACGTTTCAAATCTGAAGTTTTCTAAATTGGCAAAAAAAACAAAAAAATAACATTGTTCATCCACATGCCTGAGCATCTCTGTCCTTCTGTAGGTGACCACCTATCACGTCTACATGGCCTTACAGACTGACTGTCATGTGACAGTGACAGAGTCCAGGCAGCACCAGCTGACTCCAGACTTAGCCTCCCCAGCACAGATCTTGACCCTGAGAGTGGACAGCATCAACCCTGCTGTCAGACCCTTTGATATCAGGTAATGGTGTGTGTGTGTGTGTGTGTGTGTGTGTGTGTGTGTGTGTGTGTGTGTGTGTGTGTGTGTGTGTGTGTGTGTGTGTGTGTGTGTGTGTGTGTGTGTGTGTGTGTGTGTGTGTGTGTGTGTGTGTGTGTGTGTGTGTGTGTGTGTGTGTGTGTGTGTGTGTGTGTGTGTGTGGGGTCCTGAGCTACATGTCACTTTCCCACTGTTTCCAGGCTCCTCTCTACAGAGTATGCAGAGCTCAGGGAGAAGCTCCATGCTCCCATCAGAAACTCTCCCAATGTAGTGATCCACCAAACCATGAGTGAACTCTTCCTGGAAACATTCCGAGCTCAGGTGGACCTCAATCAACCGTACACGCTCCCCAGTGGACAGGTACACTACTGTCTGTGTGTTTGAATCCTGAACACTGATCACTAAGAACATGATTCAGAAGAATATTGTCTCTCCACACTCAGGAGGTGGAGCCATGTATAGGCTGTATGCAGGTTCCAGCAAACAGCAAGCTGGTCAGACTCTGCCAGGCAGAAGGTAAGAGAGAGTGTGTGTGTACCTTTTATTTTCTTCCCAGGTACCGATACCAAGTTCATATACAGTATATATGTACTCTGACTGTACCATCCCAAAGTCAGTGTTAACCTTTTACTTTATTGTCTTCTAAAGTGGTTCTTTGCATAAAAACACAAGATTCAAGTGATTAGGAAACATTATTGTATTTGCTTTGATAAAGAAAATAGTAGTTTTAATGACATATTCTAAGCTGCTTAGAGCTAAGGTTAGGAAGTTAAACAGGTCGAACTTCACTCTAATATCTATTTTATAGAAAACATCTCTTTAAAACAACTGGATTTATTCAGGTTTTTGCATTGCATTTGAGCACATCATGATAAGGTTATACTGGACCTTTGCCTACTACTCATTTGACTTAATAGAGTAAATAATGTAGCTCATTGGAACCACTGGTAATGTTAGCTGCTAGCTCCGTTATCTCGCCAAGCTGCTAACAGCTAACGCTAACTAGCTCTCCTGCTGCTGATTTAAGCACAAATTTATTGTTCACAGTAATTATCAAGGGAAAATAGGATCCATGAGAGTGAGGGGCGGCTGTGGCTGAGGCTACATCCACACTACTCCGTTTTCAAACTAAAACGATCTCCGTCCACACGGCGTTTCAGCATCGTTCAGCATTGAGCATCTCCGTCCAGACTAACACGCTTGAAAACGAATATCATTTGACTCTTCACTACACTGGGCGTGCACGTGGGCTCGATGTAAACAGGAAGTAGATTGGTTGCTTAGTTTAATAATGTCTTTAATAATGAAAGGTGGTGTTTGATACTTAAGATCTTCTCTAAAATCTTCCTCTATGAACTCAAACAGTTTTAAACAGTGAACATCCGGGTAAGGGTCACGTGATAGAGGTGTGACCAATCAGGGAAGGACATGTCATGACTGCTAAGAACCAATCAAGTAGTGAACGTGAGTGTGGGCGTCATCGTTTCTAAACGTATCCATTTTCGACCGTCCACACGAAGAGGCAACCCGGAGTTTTCAAACTTATCCGTCCTCGGGAGCGTTTTCAAACTCCTCCGTTTTCGGTGCTCGAAAACGCCGGCGTAGTGTGAACGCTCGGTGTGGACGCTCGGTGTGGACGCTCGGTGTGGGCGCTCGGCGTGGGCGCTCGGTGTGGACGCTCGGTGTGGGCGCTCGGTGTGAACGTAGCAGAACATACGAGTTCAAAATGGAAACGGAGTAGTGTGGATGTAGTCTTATTATGCTGCGTTCACACCAAACACGGCACAAATTCATCGCGCCGCAAATTCGCGTCAATCGCGCCGCCGGTCTCGCCGGGGACTATTTGTGTTCATTCGCGTGAATCGCGCTGGAGAGGGGGCGGGGCTTATCGCCCTGAAAGCCGTTCAACTGTTCAAAAAAATAACCTCTATTTCTGCTTAGTACGTGTTGTGGAAGTCCCAGATATCACGGGAAACTAAACGCCGTCATGTCTGGGTTAATAACATCATCCGGAGCAGCTCCGTGTCTTTGATCGAGATGTATTCACTGTGTCTAGTGAGCACGTCTGCTGTTTACTACGGCTGTAAGAGCCCCAAATAAACTGATTTAACTGCAATAAACGGACAAAAAGGGACTCCGAAATAACTACGTAATGATGCCGATTTGTCTGAATTCATGTTTTGTTAGTTCTCTCCGCAAGACGATAAGCAAATAACTTTTAAAATACTTGTTTTCTCAATGGAGCTCGGATGGATCGGTGCTAGGCTCTGCTAACATGGTAGCAGCTCCATCAACACTCACAATAACGTCATCTAGACGTAAATACGCAGCGTCTTTTTCATTGTTTGTACCATCTGGTTTACACACACACATTTATACACATAGTGTGGTCCGGTCTCTACTGATACGAGGTATCGTAGAGCTCTGGGTGAACACAGACGGATACAGGATTTATTTCCTGATTCAACAACGGCAGGAAGTCAGTGATGACAGGGGGAGGATCTCAACGCTGATAGGCTATCGCGCTGGGGCGTAACGCAAATATTTCGGCGAAGTTGAAAAATTTCAACTTGTGCGTTTGGGGCGATTTGGCGTTGGACGCGAATTCGCGTCCATCGCGACGCAAATTCGCGTCCATCGCGCCGCGCCATCGCAAATTCGCGTCACTCCAGTCTCATCGCGTCTGTGCATAAACTTTGTATGTAATCTACTTGCGCGAATAATTCGCGCCGCGTTTGGTGTGAACGCAGCGTAGTAGAGCGGGTCGTCCTTCAATTAGAAGGTAGTTCGATCCCTGGCTCCTCTAGTCCATGTTGACGTGTCCTTGGGCAAGACACTTCATCCCAAATGGCTCCCGTAGGCTGTGCCTGCCGTGTGTGAATGGGTGTGAATGGGTGAATGATGACACGTAGTGTTGAAGAGCTTTGAGTGGTCAGAAGACTAGAAAAGAGAAATACAAGTACAGTCCATGTACCAGTTTAACTGCAGGTGTGTAGTACTAGTTTGCACATGTGCAGTAATGTCAGTGAAGCTGTGTAGCCTAAATGAGCTGATACATGATATTATAACTGGATATCAGATCAGTGCATAGACTCGATCCAGTATTTTAGGCAGTATCGGAGGCATTTCTGATACTGGTGTTGGTATCGGAACAACTCTAGTGTGTTAGTTCATTAATGTGACGATGTCTTGTGAACATGATAGTCCTGTCTATTCCTTGCCTTGTCTAGCTTTGTTGTCCTTATTCATGGCTGTTCTGTCCTGTGTGATTCTAATTGTGACCTGTGACTGCTGTGTGTTTATAGCAGCCGATAACGAGTCCGAGTGCCAGCAGTGTTTCTGCAGACCTATGTGGTGTCTGTCCTGTCTAGGTCGATGGTTCGCCAGCCGCCAAGACCAGCAAAGACCTGAGACCTGGTTGTCCAGCAGAGTCCCTTGTCCCACCTGTAGAGCCAAATTCTGTATACTGGACATCTGTGCGGTCCACTGAGACGACTAAACGGATCCAAACGGACTATTCCCGCTCAAAATAACGTGTGTTCATGAGCAACATTCAGAAGCAAACCTCTGAGAGAGAAGCAGTGGACGGGACATTGGACTGAACTTATTCTGTGCTTTCAATGAGGAGTGATCATGAAAAACAATTGTTTTGAACCTCAACATGCGGAGGGTTGGTATCAGTTCCCCTGGTCTCTGTGTGTCAGTGAGACGTCCACAATGTGTTGAGGTTTGCATAAAGACGTCCAAGTGAACAATGAATAAACATGCCGACTGTATGACAAGAGCCTGTATCACTGTACAACTCACTCCTACTCTACATCAACATGTGAAAGCAACTCACGTGATCACGTGGTTATTCACAGGAATAGCCAATCACAGCCAAGGATTCAACTTCCATCATATGTTCACAGTGATTAATGTGTGCACGAGCACAAGCAGAAGTATTGATTCTTCCCCATGACAGAACTTAAAGGATTTGAATTTGGGTGATAATCACAAAGCCTTACTGTATAAAAGATATTTCATGCAGTTAAGATCAGATAGAGTTTCTGCATTATGGGCTCGGCCTGCAGGCAGCAGCAGCCTCATAACAAGCATTCTGATACAAACACAAACTATTCAATGTTCTTATATTCATGACTTGACAATAAGGCACATATTTCATCTAATAGATATATACATATGATACTGGTGAGTGGGGGGTCTGGGGTCCTCCTGAATCAATTTAAACTGAAAACACGTCATTCAGGTGACAAAGAAATAAACAGCAGTAAAGCTCTCAGATGTTCTCTATTGCTTTCAAACATGTATTCTGCTGTAGATCTACTTTTCTCATGTGGGCATGATTTACTTCCCTCTTTAGTGTATTAGTTTAGAGAAGCGACCTCTTCCTGACCTTGGTGCCTCTCTAGAAGGTGAAATCGGTTCTCTCCTTTCACATCGAGCCTGCTGAAGTAAAGCAACATACCACTGTACAAGAAACCATTAACACCAGTAACATTTTGATTTCAATGGGAAAGATTATACTCGTCATTCATTCCCGGGACAGATGACTGCAGTAGTTCTGGTACGTATCGGCTCCAGCTCCGATGGAAACATGCAGTGCTATGTGATGCACATTGAAGTGGATATATGATAAATAAAATCAACAGGGATTTGGACAATTATCAGAATTTATTAACATACAAAACATAGAATTAATATGATATCGTCAAAGCCACCAACTGTGGCTAAGTGGAGAGCAGGGTCATCCTTCAATCATAAGATCGGCGGTTCAATCCCCGGTTAGTCGCATCTCGATGTGTCCTTGAGCAAGACACTTAACCCCAAATGTGCTACGGTGTATGAGCGTTAGATGATCTGATGGCGTGTGAATGAAGTAGTGTGAAAGCTTTGAGTGGTCGATAAGAGAAGTCCAGTCCAGTACCAGACTCCAATCAGACAACAGTCATTTCACATTGCTGATCATCGACACAATGAAATACAACTGTTCCAACAATCAACAGCTCTGGTTTGAGAGTTTGAAAGACAGACTGAATCAGCAAAAGATATTAGAAGAAGAAGTAACCACCTTAAGATCGTCACTCTTCTCCTAACCCTGCTTCTGACGGCGGAGGTGACAGAAAGGAAAAGAGAAAGGCTAAAGGTTCAATACCCTTCTATCAGGTACTGTATGAGAGGAACTTTGAGGCTCATAGGGATGTGTTGTCAACAGACTTATTCTCTCACCCATGTGTCTGTATTGGAGTAGCAAGCTATGATCTCCATATACCAGTGGTATTCTTATTGTTGTGAATCATTGAATCATTGGTTATCTAAGATGAAGACTGCTGAGCAGCTCTCTCTGCTGCTTTCCTTTTCTTTCCTCACTCCTCATGATGAGCTGTACTACTCCGCCTGTGAAGGTGTGAGATGTTTTCTGTGGCTCTGGGGAGCTTGGTCCAGTCTGATCAAATAACACTGATGATCAGAAGATCACAGCTGAGGAGGTTGTGGTGTTTGAAACACACAAATAATCTATGGAGGAAGACAGTGACGATAGAATTTGGCATCAAAAATAATATTTGAAAGAGTGCCGTTCTCTCCTCATGATGCAGATACATATAAATATATAGATTATAGATCAGTGGGAGAAAACTATTTCTAATGCGTTTTATTTCTTTTTTCATTGCCAATAAATCTTTTTTCCTACACAAGAGTCTCAATGTTTCCTTTTGTCAATGCCAGAATTGACTGTCACAGCTTCATAATCAGACGGAGGTTCTAATGAAAGATGCCATCAAGTTGTATTATTAGAGATCCAATGGATCCAGTGTCTTTTGTCACTAGTCCCCCGCCTTCACAGAGGTGCACTGTAGTGTTCCATTAACATTTGTGTTAGAACAGTTTATTGCGGCCTTTAAAGGAGCAGTGTGTACGATTTAGTGGCACCTAGTGGTGAAGTTGCAGATTGCAACCAACTGAATTCCTTTCACTCCTTTTGTAAGCGTGCTGAAGAACTAGAGTGGCCTTCAGGTAACAAACAGAGGAACGTCTCTAGAGCCAGTGTTTGGTTTGTCCCTTCTGGGCTACTGTAGAAACATGGTCGATATGTGGAGTGGACCACATGGACCCATCCCATGGAGATATGAAGGGATCATTCAGCAATACAAGCCTTCTTAGTTTCAGATGATTATATACTAATAAAAACATGGTTGTGAATATTGGATTCAATTTCTGCCAATAAATCCCCGTAAATCATACACACTGTTCCTTTCATATGAATACATATAGAGAAATATAATGTATCGTAGTTCTATTGTATTAACGAAGTGTTTGTGAAAAATCACAATGGTTAATATGTTTTCAATTATTTTTATTTGTACTGAATAAACATAATTGGCATATTTTGAAATATAACAGGATTATAAACTATAAAACATCTAGTATTAAAACTGCTTAGTTAATATACTGCTTGAACGGCAGTGACTGTTCAAATGTTTTATCCTCATCAAACTGATGTTTCAGAGCTCTTTACACCTGCGACCAGATGAGCTTCATGCTCACGATGATGCGTGTTCTCAGGAAATACATTCTTACATACATACTGACGAGGCAACGGTGGCTCCAATGCACAATTGGAGCGAAGTAATGTAGTGTTATTAGCTGTATGCATAGTTGAGTGGAGGTTGTTGCTGAGGGATCCCACGGGCTGATCCTTGAAGTCCCTTTGTCTGTTTGTCGGTTGTTGTCCGTGGGCCTTTATATACAAAACTCCACAATTCCACCTCAGAGTCAAGTATTGATGCTAGTTATTAATGAGTGGTTTCACTCCTTCATGTATCCACCTCCTCAGCTTTCCTCTGGTCCTCATCTCGTCAGTATTCTGCTGTCAGAGGTTTACATGTTGGACCGGTCCTCTGCGCTCAGCTTCACTCCTGAAACACAGAGAGGAATGAGTCCATCAAAACAGTCTGAGCTGAGAGTCGGGAGAGCTCAGCTCTATCAGCTCCAGGTTTGTCTATCAGACTGTGATTAGGACGTTTACACATCATACGGTGATTAGGACGTTTACACATCATACTGTGATTAGGACGTTTACACATCATACGGTGATTAGGACGTTTACACATCATACTGTGATTAGGACGTTTACACATCATACTGTGACGCTGGAGCTCATCAGATTATTCATTATTGGTAGTACAACGTCATACGACATCCACAATATTAATATCACTTACAGAATGCATATTTTCAGTGAAATTGAAATGACAGAAGTGTATCATACAGTGCACAGTGCTGTGTACGTTATTGAGGCTGTATGACTGGACTAGAGGCTGGAGGCTATGTTCATGTCATGGTGGAAATCTACAGGGAACAGAACCACACAGTAATCACTCCACATGATGACCTTCAAAGAAACCCTGTCTGAAGGGAATGTATCAACAATACAATACACAGAAATCAAATATCCACAAATAATCAAAAAGTATGCAAGAAAATAAGAATACAGCTTTTGTATCCATCTATTTATGCTCACTAGATAACTCTACAGTCCATCCAGGAAGTAGTCACACTTTGTTCATGTTGTTGTTTATATACATCAACCTTGACTCAATACCATAAGGACAAAGCGACAACAGGATTTTACAAAATTAAATGATTATTATATGAATGATTATTACTTATGTCCCTGTGATATTTCACAGGGACATAAGTATTCAGACTCTTTGTTGTGACAGCTGGAATTTAGCCTCCTGTTTCTTCACCTAGATAGGATTCCACCTGTGGTCAATTCTACTCCACATGTTTAGGAGAGACACACATCTGTCTGTAGAAAGTCTCATAGCTGACAATGTAGATCAGTACAAAACAAGCCAGGAGGTGGAAGAAACTGTCTGTAGAGCTCAAAGACTCAAAGGATTGTGTGGAGGCACAGATCTCGTGAAGGTTACAAGAAAACACGGAAGTGTTCCAAAGAGCGCAGTGGCCCTCATACTTCTTTAATACAAGAAGTTTGGAACAACCACGACTGAGCAGTTGAGGAAGAAGACTGGTAAGAAAGGTGACCACAAACTAGATGGTCGCTCCACATATCCTGTGGAAACAAGAGAAACTTCCAGGACAACAATCACTGCAAAACTCTGCCGATCTGGCCAGACGGAGGCCTCTCCTTAGTGAGAGACGCATGAAAGCACCTAAAGGACTCTCGCTGTGAGAAACAAGATGCTCTGGTCTGATGCGTCATGTCTGAAGGAAACCAGGCACCATTCATCACCTGCACAATACCATCCACATGGTGAGGATGGTGCTGCAGCATCATGTTGTGGGGCTGTTTCTCAGCAGCAGGGACTCAGGGACTGACCAGGGTTGAGGGAAAGCAGAACAGAGATATTCATGAAATCCTGGTCCAGAGAGCTCGAGACTTCAGACTGGGCCGAAGGTTGACCTTCCAACAGGACAACGGCCTTAAGCGCAGAGCCAAGACAATGCAAGAGTGACTCTCTGAGAATGTCCTTGAGTGGCCCGGCCAGGACCCGGACTTCAATTCCATCATGTTCGATTGGGTTCAATCGGCTCTGGAGAGAGCTGAAGATGGCTGTCCACCTTATCTTGTTTTCACTTAGCCAGTATGGAATGTTGTAGTGTAGACTGATGAGGGAAAAATCGATTTAACAACATTTTAGCATAAGGCTGCACCAGATACAAACATGAAGTGTCTGAATCATTTCTGAATGCACTGAATATCGATCTATCGACAGTTTGCACTTGTCCTAAGGTGTTATTATTCCAGTTCATGGATGTGTATACAAAAGAAAAATTGGGAGATGTATGACGGAAAGTAAGTACTGCTTGTAGTTAAGGTACTTCGGATGTTTGGATGGAGCGCAGTGAAAATCATGTTTCTGAATCTGAACACAGGTTTAAAATGAACTTAGAATGACAGGAACCAAGACACAAACTGACAACACTTGAAGTAACAAACAGCACGGTGAGAAAATCAACCAAGATAAACACGAAGCATTCAGTGAGACCACAGACAGAACTCTAACTGATTCAGTTATGGGTGTCACTACAGAGCTGTAGCCATGCTGTTATCAAGGCGAAGATGATCCTAAATATCTTAAGCTCTGAAGCGATCACAACAGTGTGCCTGCCCAAGCAGACACGTTTCATATTTAAGATCATTTTGAGCAGGAACATAAACTATGAGATTATGTGTACAGCGCAAAAAATTGTTCCTCTTTAATTAAGTACAATATATACTTTCTTCACTTCAACTACAATGTGAGTAGTGGAAACTCTTTGTGTTGAAATGAGTTCGTTGGGATATTTGGGAGCACAAATACAAATCACAATGAAGTAAAAAAACATATTTTTTCCTGCCAACTGTGCACACAGACTCAGTGGCTCTGAGGAAAATTTAAAAAGTGTACCCCCCCCCCCCCCCCAAACACACACACACACACACACACTACCCCCCCCCCCCCCTGTCTTTCCACCAGCTGCTGATGTCTGACAGGCTGATGATGACTGTGTTTTTTCCCCTCCTTGTTTCAAAGTATGTTGGAGCAGATGGCCTGGAGAGGCAGAGTGGGGGAATGTGTTGGAGAGACTGCTGGGGAATGTGCCAAGTGTGTGTGTGTGTGTGTGTGTGTGTGTGTGTGTGTGTGTGTGTGTGTGCACGTTTGTGTGGTTTCAGTTCGCGTGCCTTCTCGCTGCCCTCTGCCCTTCATGGCGCCAGCTCCACTTCCCTTCCACTCTAAACATCTGGTGTCTGGAACTTTGAGAACACACACACACACACACACACACACACACACACAATGCAGGCATGCACACAGAGAGAAACAGCCAGCAGGGAAAAAGCCCTCAGCTAGTTAACATCTAAAAGAGCAACATGACTGCAATAGTGTGAAGCTGGATGTGAAAACACTTTGACTGTCTCATAAATGAACATCTTCAATCCAAGCTTGCTCACTTTAAAATATATTTATTTAATCAGGGTGTTGAATGTGTGTGAAATTACATTTCATATCTTTTTGTAGCAAAAAGTAATGCCAGTGTGTTCTTCAAATGTTGTGTTAATAGTTATGTATTAAAAGGAAGAAAAAAAGGAAAAAAGACTTTTGGGAAGTCAAAAAAACAACAGATTTTATTTGAGCTAAACAGGGCAAATATATATTTTTTCTAAAGAGAATGCATTACGCTTCTGTAGCAGGCTGTGTTATACATATATATATATATATATATCATAGGGAGCACGGAAGTGAACAAACTTGTGCAGTAGCCTACTTGTTAATGGTACTGAAGAGTAGAGAACACATCTAACATGCTGTTTAATGTGCTACAGCTAGCAGCTAGCCTGCAAACGGACGTTAGCAGTGCACTGTTCCCTGGTGAATGTTTGTTTGGTGGCTCGTTCAAGAACAAGTAGTGTTCATGTTTGTAAGTTAGATAAGAAGGAGACTTTAGTGAGCTAATGTGGGTTGTTGGTCAGAGTCTGTGGCTCTTGTGTTGTGTAGCTGCTGTCTGGCTCAGTGTGATAAAAACGCTGACATTACTGCTTCATGCACACACTCACTTCTACTGCACAAAGGAAGTGTTTGGCAGGTGATACCAACCTAACCTTTAAGAAGCTCTTAAAACCGGGAGAGGACCCAAAAACTGTGTTTTATTTAAAGTTACTACAAGGAATGTTTAATGGGTTAAAAACAATGCAATACTGATGATTCTATATGACCTACAGAAGTAAACAAGAGACGCAGCAGCTGCTCAGTGGGTAGAGCGAGTTCTCCTTTGACCACCAGGTCAGGAGTTCAGTCCCCGGCCCTACAGTCTGCATGTCAAGTGTCGTTTGTGATATTTGTGATGCACTATTGATCTCAAGCGTTACTGTCATCATTTTTCTCTTTTCCGTCTTCTCACTTGTATCATTCATCTGACATAGAGATGAACCTTATATGAAATGCCATTTCATCATTTACCATAGGTTTGATGTGACTTTAAAGGGGACATGTCATGTTCAATCCAGGTTCATACTTTTGGGTTTCTACTAGAACATGTTTACATTCTTCATACGGTCTGTCTGAGTATGCCTGTATTCACCCTCTGTGAACTGTGTTGCTAGGCAACAGCTTGGGTCCATGTTTACTTCCTGATTCACACAACGGGAAATTAACTGGGACACATTCAGAACGTTTCAGCAGTGGTGGGCCGTCAGGGCCTGTAAAGCCTTCTCTGCTGGCATAAACAGAATCACAAAGTTATATCTATTTTATAATTTAATAATGTTTCTTAAATACACTACATGTATTATAATTTATATAAATATTTTCCCCATTATCTTATTTTCTCATTGCACAGCTACTGTCTTCCTCAGTTGCTCTGCTTCCAGTGCAGCTTGTTTTAAGTAGAGCTTTTATCCAATCAGATTTCACCTCTGTGTCTCTAGGTAGAAGAGAGGCCTGAGGCCTGCAGACTCACAAGTGAATCCATGTGCAGTTTAAGTGAATGGGGACGATATTGTTGATTGTCATAGTGTTCAACCAATCAGATCTTTAGTTTGACATGTTGGGCGTATTCTTTGACGTGTCAGAGCCTGCTAGCCGGCCTATAGCTATGTCAGCATTACGTGCAGCTCAGTGTCCATGTGCAGCTCTGCCGCGAGGTGACGTGACTATCGTGAAACGAAACTTAACAGCAGAGGCTTAGTCGGCGTTGTGAATCACATCACGTGATGCAGCTCAGCCAATCAAATATGGGTATTCTGACAAGTTTCCTGACTTGAGTACCAAACACCGTGACACAGGGGGCTGAGACGAGGAAAGAGATTGCAGAGCAGTACGTTTAATGTTTGGGTTGTGAAAGTAGGTCTCCTAAAGAGATGAATGGGCCGCGGCTTGTCGTTAAGAGATGATGGTGGGTCCCACAGCCAGACCAGCTGAGAACCACTGTCCTACATGAGCACAGAAAACATTATATTTTCCTGAATTTAAGCTTCTGCATTTTCGTATTGTAAGCCTCGTACCGAACGGTTTAATACGAGTAGTACATAATTACAGCCTTAGAAACGAATAATAGCTGTGGCGCCATCATGTGGTTATAAGGTGGTATTTCAGCTGCATGACAGCAGTGAAGGCCTGGGTATAAAATGCACGGCCCGCCACTGTGTTTCAGGGTATTTTTTCCATGGTTGATGGCAGAAATAAATGGCGGACAGTTGAACGGCTTCCAGGGCGATAAGCCACGCCCCCTCTCCGGCAAGTGAACGCGGCGCGAATTACACGATTAACACGTGTGAAGGCGGCATAAGACATGAATCTCTTGTTGCATTTGTCAAGACAACAGGTAAACATGAAGAATGTTTTAGGTTTGTACTAGGAGTGGGTCAGAAAACAGGGAGGGCTCTAACTGAAGGGGAAATAGAACTAAGGGCCTGGTTCATGTGTTTCTTTCTGTAGTCGGGGCCCCAGCCACTACTTCAGAGTGTACGTGAGAGAAGGAGTGCAGTCTCACCTTCCTCTTCTTGCTCCTGCCCTCGGCCTGCAAGGTCCTGGTGCACTGCTCCACACACTGAGAGAAGTTCAGACTGCCGTCATCGGGACTGTAGTCCAGCTCAGCCAACTGAGCCAGAGACAGGATGTAGTTGCAGGCTATACGTAATATTGCCAGCTTGGATAGCTTCTGCCCATAAGAGTAACAAGGCACCTGGAGAGAGGAAGAAATAGAGGGAGTTGGGAATAGAATTTTGGTACGTCTCTGCAAACCACAGATATGTTGGATGTGGACGTTTTTTAAGCAAGTGACGTAGTCCAACGAGCGATGCACTGAACAGGTGACGTAGTATATCAAGTCCCTTTTATTAAAATGTACCTGGTATAATAAGATTATTGAAAGTTAGGTGGTATAATAAGATTATTAAAAGTTAGGTGGTATAATAACATTATTAAAAGTTAGGTGGTATAATAACATTATTAAAAGTTAGGTGGTATAATAACATTATTAAAAGTTAGGTGGTATAATAACATTATTAAAAGTTAGGTGATATAATAAGATTATTGAAAGTTAGGTGGTATATTAACATTATTAAAAGTTAGGTGGTATAATAACATTATTAAAAGTTAGGTGGTATAATAAGATTATTAAAAGTTAGGTGATATAATAAGATTATTAAAAGTTAGGTGGTATATTAACATTATTAAAAGTTAGGTGGTATAATTAGATTATTAAAAGTTAGGTGGTATAATAACGTTATTAAAAGTTAGGTGGTATAATTAGATTATTAAAAGTTAGGTGGTATAATAAGATTATTAAAAGTTAGGTGGTATATTAACATTATTAAAAGTTAGGTGGTATAATTAGATTATTAAAAGTTAGGTGGTATAATAACATTATTAAAAGTTAGGTGGTATAATAATATTGTTAAAAGTTAGGTGGTATAATTAGATTATTTAAAAATTAGGTGGTATAATAAGATTATTAAAAGTTAGGTGGTATAATAACATTATTAAAAGTTAGGTGGTATAATAACATTATTAAAAGTTAGGTGGTATAATATTAAAAGTTAGGTGGTATAATAACATTAAAAGTTAGGTGGTATAACATTATTAAAAGTTAGGTGGTATAATAACATTATTAAAAGTTAGGTGGTATAATAACATTATTAAAAGTTTGGTGGTATATTAACATTATTAAAAGTTAGGTGGTATAATAACATTAAAAGTTAGGTGGTATAATAACATTATTAAAAGTTAGGTGGTATAATAACATTAAAAGTTAGGTGGTATAATAACATTATTAAAAGTTAGGTGGTATAATAACATTATTAAAAGTTAGGTGGTATAACATTATTAAAAGTTAGGTGGTATAACATTATTAAAAGTTAGGTGGTATAATAACATTATTAAAAGTTAGGTGGTATAATATTAAAAGTTAGGTGGTATAATAACATTAAAAGTTAGGTGGTATAACATTATTAAAAGTTAGGTGGTATAATAACATTATTAAAAGTTAGGTGGTATAATAACATTATTAAAAGTTTGGTGGTATATTAACATTATTAAAAGTTAGGTGGTATAATAACATTAAAAGTTAGGTGGTATAATAACATTATTAAAAGTTAGGTGGTATAATAACATTAAAAGTTAGGTGGTATAATAACATTATTAAAAGTTAGGTGGTATAATAACATTATTAAAAGTTAGGTGGTATAACATTATTAAAAGTTAGGTGGTATAACATTATTAAAAGTTAGGTGGTATAATAACATTATTAAAAGTTAGGTGGTATAATAACATTATTAAAAGTTAGGTGGTATAACATTAAAAGTTAGGTGGTATAATAACATTATTAAAAGTTAGGTGGTATAATAACATTATTAAAAGTTAGGTGGTATATTAACATTATTAAAAGTTAGGTGGTATAACATTATTAAAAGTTAGGTGGTATAATAACATTATTAAAAGTTAGGTGGTATAATAACATTATTAAAAGTTAGGTGGTATAACATTATTAAAAGTTAGGTGGTATAATAACATTATTAAAAGTTAGGTGGTATATTAACATTATTAAAAGTTAGGTGGTATAATAACATTAAAAGTTAGGTGGTATAATAACATTATTAAAAGTTAGGTAAGGCAAGGCAAGGCAAGTTTATTTGTATAGCACATTTCAACGACAAGGTAATTCAAAGTGCTTCACATAAAACCATTAAAAGCATCAAAACATAAGGCATAAGAAAAGGAGATTTAAAAACAATTAAGAACATTCATTGAACATTAAAAACAGTCATTAAAACATTAAAAAGCAGTGTAAGAAATAAAATACAGTAGTAAAATGCAGAAATGCAGCTGATTGATTAATATCCTTGAATCTGGTTCAATTAAAGGCAGCAGCAAACAGAAAAGTCTTCAATCTTGATTTAAAGGAGCTGAGGGTCTCAGCAGACCTGCAGCTTTCTGGACTTTGTTCCAGATATTTGGGGCAGAAAAACTGAACGCTGCTTCTCCATGTTTAGTTCTGACTCTGGGAACAGAAAGTAGACCAGTCCCAGACGACCTAAGGGGTCGGGATGGTTCATAAGGTAGCAGCAGATCACAGATGTATTTTGGCCCTAAACCATTCAGTGCTTTATAAACCAACAGCAGGATTTTAAAGTCAATTCTTTGTTGGACAGGAAGCCAGTGTAAAGACCTCAGAACTGGAGTGATGTGATCCACTTTCTTTGTCTTAGTGAGGACTCGAGCTGCAGCGTTCTGAATCAGCTGCAGCTTTCTGATTGACTTTTTACAGAGACCTGTAAACACACCGTTACAGTAGTCCAGTCTACTGAAGATAAATGCATGGACAAGTTTTTCCAAATCCTGTTGAGACATAAGTCCTCTAACCCTTGATATATTCTTCAGGTGATAGTAGGCTGATTTTGTAATTGTCTTGATATGGCTGTTCAGGTTGAGGTCTGAATCCATAACTACACCTAGATTTCTGGCTTGGTTTGAGGTTTTTAACATCAGTGATTGAAGCTGAGCGCTGACTTTCAATTGTTCGTCCTTGGTACCAAAAACAATTACTTCTGTTTTTTCTTTGTTTAATTGAAGAAAGTTCTGGCACATCCAGTTGTTGATTTGTTCAATGCATTTACCCAGCCCTTGTATGGGATTATAGTCCCCTGGTGATATAGTTATGTAGATTTGTGTGTCGTCTGCATAATTATGATAACAGACTTTGTTGTTTTCCATAATCTGAGCTAGTGGAAGCATGTAGATGTTGAACAGAAGAGGCCCCAGTATTGAACCTTGGGGAACACCACATGTCATTTTAGTCAGTTCTGATGTGTAATTAGCTACAGACACAAAGTATTCTCGGTCCTTCAAGTAGGATTCAAACCAGTTAAGTGCTGTGCCAGAGAGTCCCACCCAGAGTTTTAGTCTTTCTAGTAGTATGTTATGGTCGACCGTGTCGAATGCAGCACTGAGATCCAGTAATACTAAGACTGAAATTCTGCCATTGTCTGTGTTTAAGTGGATGTCGTTGAAAACCTTAACAAGAGCAGTTTCAGTACTGTGGTGCTGTCCAAAGCCTGACTGGAAGACATCAAAACACTTATTTACGGCCAAGAAGTTGTTCAGCTGTTGAAAAAACGCTTTTTCAATTTGGTATAATAACATTATTAAAAGTTAGGTGGTATAATAACATTATTAAAAGTTAGGTGGTATAATAACATTATTAAAAGTTAGGTGGTATAACATTATTAAAAGTTAGGTGGTATAATAACATTATTAAAAGTTAGGTGGTATATTAACATTATTAAAAGTTAGGTGGTATAATAACATTAAAAGTTAGGTGGTATAATAACGTTATTAAAAGTTAGGTGGTATAATAACATTATTAAAAGTTAGGTGGTATAATAACATTAAAAGTTAGGTGGTATAATAACATTATTAAAAGTTAGGTGGTATAATAACATTATTAAAAGTTAGGTGGTATAATAACATTATTAAAAGTTAGGTGGTATAATAACATTATTAAAAGTTAGGTGGTATAACATTATTAAACATTAGGTGGTATAATAACATTATTAAAAGTTAGGTGGTATAACATTATTAAAAGTTAGGTGGTATAATAACATTATTAAAAGTTAGGTGGTATAACATTATTAAAAGTTAGGTGGTATAATAACATTATTAAAAGTTAGGTGGTATAACATTATTAAAAGTTAGGTGGTATAATAACATTATTAAAAGTTAGGTGGTATAACATTATTAAAAGTTAGGTGGTATAATAACATTATTAAAAGTTAGGTATAATAACATTATTAAAAGTTAGGTGGTATAATAACATTATTAAAAGTTAGGTATAATAACATTATTAAAAGTTAGGTGGTATAATAACATTGTTAAAAGTTAGGTGGTATAATAACATTATTAAAAGTTAGGTGGTATAATAACATTAAAAGTTAGGTGGTATAATAACATTATTAAAAGTTAGGTGGTATAATAACATTATTAAAAGTTAGGTATAATAACATTATTAAAAGTTACGTGGTATAATAACATTGAAAGTCATTATTTGAACACTAACCATGATCTTTTTTTTCTGAAATGCACAATGCAACATTTTTGCAGAGCTCGTTGAACAGGTGTGATGTGATCAGATTTGTTTGTTGTAGTATTTTGGATTAGCTGTGGTCTGCCCAGTCTTCTTAGGTAGACCAGTAAGGAGGACGATGTCTATGATGCATTATAAACATACTTATAGTGAGTTACTATCTGCTTATTAATGTTATAAGCACTGACAAATGTTCAAAATGCTTTATAACAATAATTATAACAACACATTATAAAGCACTTTATATAATATACTACTTCATAAGTGCTCTTCACTAACTCGAGGATCATATTGTATTATAATTCTCATAGTTGTAATATATTACAATCTTTTAATAATGATCACTTTTATAATACATTATAATGTGATAACAAGTTACTCTAAGTGGTCATTCTTTTTGTATATTGCAATGACGATATCATCTGGGGTATTATTACATTATTATCATAATTATTATATTAAGACCTGTATATTAGGATGAGCAGACTCCATTTCCTGAGGAAGCTCAGATCCTTGGACGTGTGCCAGTGTACTTGGCTGTAGTCTGCTGGGGGAGCAGCACTGAAGCCGGTGACACCACTAAACTTAATAAAGTGATGAAGAAGGCCGGCTCCTTCCCTGACCATCCTCTCCACCATAGTGGACAGATTCTCTGATTCAGACTGATTACAGAAACTATTTCCTCTGCACCACCTCTCCTCTGTCTGACAGAAAACTCTCAGATAGTTTCTGTCCCAACCATTAAGCTCGCTTTCTGCACATTGTTTTTCTCTCACTCTACCTCATTTCATTAAAAAAAAATAAAAAAACTGCAACAAGTTTGCAAACTTATGTCTAATGTATATTGTATTTGCTTTGTTATTCTATGTTTATATTTTGTATTCTACTTGTGTTTTCTTATATCTAAAGTGTATTCTAATATATTCTTTATACTGTGTATTCTATAGATATAGATATCTGGTGTTGATATGAATATTTACTGAAATGCTTGAATAACCTGCTGCTGTAACACAATACTTAATGAAGTACATTTTATTAAAAACGTACCAACATGATTATGGTGTGGTTTTTGCAGGGATCTATACCAAACTAAGTTTCCTTTAGTCTGTAGAATCTGATGTGTAGGCCAGGACAGAAAGTCAGTTATTGCTTACCTATACAAATTGTTTTATTTATTAGTGGTTATGAAATAAGGACACAAACTTATTGTCACTCACTTTTTTACCACTTGCTCGATTTACAAGCACAACGTGTCTTTGTACTTGCTCAGTGTGCTCAGTATTGTGCTGACACTGCATTGCCGGTTTGAGAAGCTGAGAGGAATAAATCTCTGTTTTTATTAAAAATGAAGAAACATATGGCTCTTTCAAGTTTCTATCAGTTTTGGGTGGCAGTGGAGTTTTATGGCATGGTGGCAAAAGATTGATGAGGCTTTGTGTTCCTATAAGCAAGACTACAGCAGTAAAGTGATGCCATCAGCCTGACTTTTTAAATGTGATCAGACAGAATCTCCTGTTGGCGCTGCCCCATACAGCTGCTCTGCATGTGGCCTTGATGCTGTCTGCTATAAGAACATCATACAGCGCTTTAAATGAGAAACTAAGTGAACCTGTATTCACTTCACTTACAGACCTGCAGTATATTGTCAGCATCTGCATATTGAGGCCACCTTAAACATATTTACTGAAAGACAAAACAATCTGCGCAGTGTTTATGTGTACAGTATGCATGTGTTGTGTTATCGGTATAGAATGTGAGTCTGACCTGTTTCCTAAGGGCCTCAAACGCAGCACTGATGGTGTGGACCCGGGTTCTCTCTCGGGCGTTGGCTAGAAGCCTCCTGGTCTGCTGGATGGCTTTGACCTCTGGGAGACGGCCAGGTCCATCAGCACTCCCCCCAGCCCGCTTCCTGGGAGACTCCTGAGAGCACAAGGACATTTGTTTTTCAGTTTCACTGAACTAAACAACAGCACCATGTTATTGAACAGAGCTTGTAACCCACAAATCCCTCATGGGGGTTTTCCACAGGACAGCAAGGTGACCTTCTTCACAATAACATCATCCCACCAGTTCATCAGTGAATAGTTGTTAATGTGAACAGCAGCAGTAGGACATATGATCATGAATATACCCTGCTGGTTTGGCACGCCGTGGCTGACCCGGGCCCATGGAAAACCCCTATCAGAACTAGGAGGCAGCAGTTAAACCTCCTAACCCAACCCTGATTAACACCTCACCATGA
This sequence comes from Leptoclinus maculatus, assembly GCA_032191485.1. Classification (NCBI taxonomy): domain Eukaryota; kingdom Metazoa; phylum Chordata; class Actinopteri; order Perciformes; family Stichaeidae; genus Leptoclinus; species Leptoclinus maculatus. The sequence continues at coordinate 2,684,408 of JAVDOI010000029.1, read as the reverse complement.
TCCACCTCAGGACTACAGCACATGATTCAGATTCATTCTTAACAATTCAATGTATTGTTTGTCCTCGTGGTGTTGTTAGGAATGTGTTACCTCACTGGGTTTACTTTAAGAAAACAAGATTTGTGGATGTTTTAAGTTCAACAAGGCAGCTTGACGCAGCACGAGGACGGTTCAATCCCGATGCTGTGCTACATGTTCCACAGGTCAGCAGAATGATAGCAGCAGACATTCTCATTATTCATTTGGCATAAATGAATGTCCCATTGAAAAGTCCTGATTAATAACTGCTGATGAGTGTTGCCCATACCAAATGATCACAATGATCAATGAGACAAATCATCTCACAAAGAGGTCAAATGCACTTCATTCTAGCAGTAATTACTGATTATTAATATATTGTTTTTTTTCAATTAAGGGCATGTTTTTAAATCTCTTGTTTTGTAAGATATTAAGTTTACATACAAGTCAATGGGATTTAATACATTTAGCTCAAATCAATTAAAAGTATTGCAATTCATTTTCAGTCGATTGACTAATGATGAATTAATTCCATTACATCAATATTTCTCCACGTTATTTCCTTCATGACACTCCACACATTCACCTCAGGTGACTGGTCCCGGGGCTCCACATACTCGTGGCACTGGGAGGTCTGGGAGGCTCTCGGGACAGGCAGAGCTGAAGTCTGGGGCTCCAGCGAGAAGGCCTGGTGGTTGGGTGAATGGCTGTGGCTGCTGCTGGATGATGTGGACAGAGGGAAAGTGGAGCAGAGGCCCAGTTTGAGTCTGTTGGACAGAGGCTGGGAGATGGCGGTGGGCCAGTGGGAGATCTCAGAGTTAGAGAACGGAGAGGCGGGTAACTGGGACAGTTTGGAAGTGATGGCGGGCACGTTAATGCCGATTCTCATGTCTATGGCGCCGCTCTGAGCCGGAGCCACGTTACCTTGTGGTAGTCCGGACAGCATCCCCGTAGTACTGGCCATCCCCTCCTGTGACATCATC
>JAVDOI010000029.1:2403407-2678407 GCA_032191485.1 Leptoclinus maculatus | reverse complement strand
TTATTCATTCAAACACTTAAACATTACGTAAATATGCGTTAGTATAACCTGAATGTAATCAAATCAAGTAAACTTTACTTGACTGAATCATAAACTGACGCTCTGCGTAAGGAAACGTCACTTCACCGACGTGACACGTGACCTCTGAGCCGTGGACTTGGCATTTGAATCAGATTTTGACTGACCGAGCAGGACCAAGTTATAAGGTAAGTCCAATCATTTGCCATCTTAAGTAATATGTTATTTTAGAAGTATTTGTTTTACGAAGACGGATATGGTTCTTTTGGCAATTATATTTGAGAGGTTGGTGAATTTAGAATGGCCTGCTATGTGATTTAGCACGAGCTAGCGGCTTTGGCGCCGGTTAGCATCGTTGCGCTGATTGTGAAATACGTCTGGCTTCGTCGCGACGTTGCTTCCAAAGCAGACCTACGGTAGAGAACACTCTGCATGCCAAGCTGCTGCCGCGTTCGTCAATAGCTAACTTCCACCATGTGGCTATGTGGCTAGTCTCACCATGGTTCGCTAGCACTTGCTATCTGGCTCAGCACTAGCTAGAAACAGTTTTACGTGCTGACTCGCTTGACAGCGTGAAAGGTAACAACACTGGTTGTAGTGCACTGCGGGGGTTGTCGCAACCCGCGTCTGATACAAGGCGTCGTTTCACGATGCCCGAGGCGGAACGCCCTTCTGCTACTAATGGTTAGGCTACCGCCGGTTATGCTAATGCCGCTCAGGCTAGCTAAACTGCGTCACTCACTGGCTCGTTATACTGCGGTGGCCTGAAAATATAAATACAATAAATGTCATGTTAACTTAAGATCAGAATCTGATTAATTGCCAATTAATGTTAGGGTTTCTCAGAAAAATTAACCATGGCATAGTTTATCTAGTTAGTTAGCATAGTTTTATTTTATAAGTATTTGCAACCATTTCATTTTATTTAAATACTTATATTTTTTTAAATATAACTATTCAAATTCCTTAAAATCAGCATAAATCGGTTAATTGTGAAAATAATTAAATTGAAACAGTTAAAGACGTGTGTATATGGTTTGAATATGCTTTGCTGGGTAACAAGCAAGATTCAATTAGTTAAAATGTGTGAGATTGGTTTACATATACATTTCAGTAAATGGAATGGTTCAGAAGCGGAAGTGACTCAGGACTTCTGTCGGCCAGCTTACCTCAGAACAACCTGCAGCCTGGATTGTAACAGGTAAATTACATCTGCTCTCATCTGATAGAATCTGCCCGTTGTCAGTGTATGTACATGTTTTATGAGTGCAGTTGATATTGTGTCACACCATTATTGATAAATTGACTGTCAAATCCATTAATTCTAACATTGCAAACATTTTAGTCCTGCCAGCTAGCTAGCTTACTTGCACGTGTTGTAATAAATATCAACTAACTTTAGCTAATTAGCATTTTTTTCCATTAGCCAACGTATTACTAATTAAAACGAGTCAGTAATTAAAATTAGGCGATGGACTTTTGCGCAAACGGGGCTATAACGTTAAAAGGCACTTTATTAAAACAGACACTTATCCGTTAACATTTAGCGAACGTTAACTTAGGTTAACACCAATTACAGCCCACAGTTACTCTGAAATGGAGACATAGAAATGCTTTGTGTGTCACTGAAATTGGTAACAGAGCTAACTTGTAGACTGATATTAGAGTGATAACGTGTTTTACGTCTCCTGCTGTACAACTTGTCTGACTTTCGGTCAGGTTGAGTTTTGTTTGTGTTTAATAACGGCCAGTCAGTGACAGGTTTTAACGTGTGTGTGTAACGTAAGGGTAGGTAATATCCCATAACTGTAACGTTATATTACTCTTTCTGACGGGACGTAACTTGTAGATTTTCCTTTTAGTTACCATGATTACAAATATGTTCAGCCCATTTTATTGCAGTGTCACCTAATTTAAAGTGCTTGCGGGTTCATTAGTTGCAATTTGACGAACAGACGATGGCGTTAACCATCTTTTTGTAGCAAGTAGGCACATGCACAGTAGAGCAGAGCTGCTTTTTGGCGGAGGAGAGGAGGCAGAGCCCGGAGGACAGATTGCAAACTGTTAATAGGGTTGTGAGGGAGGTAAAATGCTGTGTCCTGTACTTTACCCAGATTAAGGGAACTGGTTATAGTGAGACATTGTGGTTTATCTTGAGATTCATATTTCTTAATCTATCAGTGATTTCAAAACTGTACATTTGGTATTTGTTTCAGTGCAGAAAAGTATCTCATTGATTGTAAAATATATTGTATGGAGATCACTGGCTTACAATTTAGAGCAGGCCTACTGTGTAATTAGGCACAATATCTTTTGAATTATGAAAAAACACAATTGCCAACTGTCACATGTGTACAGATTGTAAATTCCTCTGAGGCAAATTTGTAATTTGTGATTTTGGGCTATACAAAAATAAATTGAATTGAATACTGTCTTGATGATTTCATAAGCAAAATAATGTCACACAATGCATTTTGTTTCTAACTAGAACCATTTGTCTCTTACAGATACCTAATTCTTTGAAAAATCCTTCTATCACGCTGTATGTCGGGGCAACCTCTTAGATTGTGTAAGTATCTAGGCTACAAAGACATTGATTCATAATATACTGGAAATTCAATACATCAGATGACGAACAATGAAACTCATGTTGAAGTTCAGATAAATCAACATAAAAATCTGTAACTAAGTTACATGACCCTTTGTCTGAGGTATTCATCTATAATATGATTTTGTAGGTAATGTCCTGTAAATCATATTTGCATTTTAAAAAAAGTAGCTGACTGTAGTTTTAATGTTTAACAATACAGCTGAAAGACAGCACTTGTTAATACCCCACAACTAATAATCTGTTCTTTGTCTTTTTTTACAGATATGTGAATGTGGCCATGTAAAGTGTGTAACATCTCATTATCTACCAGGTATGAGTTACTAAAACATTTTAGGCTGAAACATATTCACTGCCGGTATCCATGTATATATGCAGATTGTCCATGTACATTCACAAGTTGGAAGAACCTTTTGAGTCACGCATATCAAGTGCACAGGAAGCTAGCAACAGCACATGTTCAGTTAACTACGTTCTCATGTCAGACGTGTGGATGTAAGGAACTTTCAACTGAAAAGGAGTACTTTAGTCATGTAAATCAACATCTTAAGCAGTATGAAACCATAACTTGTATGTTTTGTGATGGAAGATTTCTATGTTAATCGGGAGAAGAGAGTTTTGTTCACAAATCAATAATAAAGTCTTCAGAAGATTCAAAGTTGTCTTTTTCTATTTATTCACTTGCAAGTGGGAAGAGAACACAACAGATACGTATTCAGCAGTCTGTGGTATTAACTTCAACTTGGTTCAACATCCAACATCATTTTATGCATACAGAGGTTCACACCTTTAGATAAATCATACAAAGGGGAGTAGAGGGTCTTATGACACAGACTGTCTTGATCTTCTCATTATCTGGAGTCTGCCAGTTGTGTTCAAATAGGAGTCGGTTACGGTTTCAAGGTAAGATGAGACTTGATGAACTACACTACCTGTTAAGTACTGTGTCTGTGCCTGTAACTTGTAGCAGTCTTTCTGAATTCTTCAAAAACAAAAACTTAGAAGTTGATAGCTTAATTATTAAGGAACTAGCTGATGTACTGTGTAAATCTAATCCATTGGTGAAGGCAATAGGGAAAGGTGGCCCCCTTGCTACAGCTTATAAGAGGAAGGATTACTTTAAGGAATTGTTAAATGTTATTGAGCCAGTGGAGTTTATTCCGGACCAAAAAAAGAGCAGGACCTTTCAATATATCCCAATATTGCAGTCTTTGCAGCAGTTACTTGGCTGTACTCCAGTGTTAAATAGTATCATCAATAGCCACAGAACACAGGGAAGTAATACAGAGCACCTTGACAACCAGCATTATTTCTCTATAAGGGACGGTGTGTACTTCAAGGAAAACACTTTCCTGTCAGGTGATGAGTTGAAAATTTGTTTAAGCTTATACATTGATGATTTTGAACTTTGTAATCCCCTGGGCACATCACGAAAGAAGCATAAATTGTGTAGTGTATACTGGATTCTCAATAACTTGCCACCAGGCTCTCATTCAGCACTCTCTTCAATTTATTTGACTGTTTTGTGCAAGAGTGATGATGTAAAAGTATATGGCTATGGTAAAGTATTAGAGCCACTTTTACAAGACCTTCGTACTTTAGAAGAGCACGGTGTGTTCATCTCAAAACTTGGAAAGTTTGTCAAAGGAACAGTCAACAGTGTTATAGCTGACAATTTGGGAGCCCACGGATTGGCTGGTTTTGTCGAGAGCTTCTCTGGGCATTATGTTTGTCGATTTTGTACTGCTCACAAAGTAGATATTCAATCAAAAGAGGTTCAGTCAGGTGCTTTTTTGCTTCGCACCAAAGAAATACATAAAGCACATGTAAAGTCTGCACAGGAAACTGAAACAAATTGCTTTGGAGTGAAGAGAGCGTGTATTTTAACTGACCATCTTCACCATTTTCACGTTAGCACAGGCTATCCCCCAGATATAGTGCACGATTTATTTGAGGGTATTGTCCCATCTGAACTGGCATTGTGTTTGAGTTTTCTGATCTCTAAGAAGTATTTCAGTCTTGAATGTCTTAACACGCTAATCCTCAAATTTCCTTACAAGTGGAGTGACAAAAGAAATCGATCTCACATCATACCACAGAGCTATTCAAGTAAGGAGACAATAGGTGGTAACGCTCATGAAAATTGGAACTTAATACGATTGCTTCCATTTCTAGTAGGAGACTTGATACCAGAGGGTGAGCTTGCTTGGCAATTGATATTGGACCTAAAGGAAATTGTACAATTAGTTGTGGCACCAGTTCACTCTGATGAGACAATTGCCTATCTTGATGTCAAAGTGTCTGAGCACAGACAGAGACTACTTGAGCTTAACCCAAGCGTAAAGCTTTTACCTAAACACCACTATCTTGAGCATTACCCGCACTTGATTAGGTGCTTTGGGCCTCTCGTAGGAGTGTGGACGATGAGATTTGAAGCTAAACATAGCTTTTTCAAACAAGTTGCCCGACGCACAAATAATTTCAGGAATATTGCACTCTCACTGGCAGCCAAACACCAGCAATTGATCAGTTATCACATACATTCATCCAGTCTCAGTACATCAGATTTGGAAGTTACACATGTCTCCACAGTCCAGGTTGATGTTCTAAATAAGGAAGTTGTGTTGGCTCTAAGGCAGAGGTATCCAGATATCAGTCAAGTTCATCTTGCAAAAAATGTCACCAATAGAGGAATTAATTACAGAAATGGAATGCTTGTTGGATGTGGTTCAACTGCTGGAATGCCAGAATTTGCAGAGATTCTACAAATGTGCATAATAAGAGATAAGTTGAGTTTCATTGTTCGTTCATTTTGTGCTTGGTATAGAGATCATTTTAGAGCCTTTGAGTTGACTTTGTCACCGGGTAGAGAGGTTGCCCTGGTTCAGCTTGAGGAGCTGACTGATTGCTATCCACTTGTGGCCTACACAGTTGGATCCAAGGGTATGGTAACCCTGAAGAGAGACATCATCATCAAAGGTTTGACTTGGATAAGTTACATAAGTATTGAGTAGCTTCAACACTTCTCAGTTTTTGTTGTGAAGGCTCTCCTGGCACCACCAACAGGCCAAATTGGCCCTTCTCTATTTTATAACACTTACTGGTGATGAGAACATAACAATCATGTTAACTTTTTATGTGTTAACATGACTAATACCTGTCTTCTTTGTGGTTGTGTCTGCACTCTAGCTTGACAAAGCAGGATGGCAGGACCAGTTAGCTTCAGAGTCCTTTTTGGAGGTGAAGATGATGCAAGGAAAATAATCATTCAATCAGGGATGCCGACATCTGTGGATGAATTGGCTCTTGAAATTAAGACTTTCTTTGGAGTGATGGAGCAGTTCAGGCTTCAGTACAAAGATATAGACTTTGGGAATGAATTCATGAACCTCTTGTCAATTTCAGACATTCAAGATCGAAGTACTTTGAAAGCGGTGTACTTACTTTGTGAGGCTACCAGCTCTGTAATCTCCTCATCACCACCCTACCCCAAAGATACGTGCTTCACAGTCCCAGTGAGTCCCTCCAATATGTCTACCAACTCCACATCGCAAGAACCAAATGATTCAGTATCCATTGACTCCCATAGCAGCAATGATACCATCATATTGTCATCTCCTGAGTCCCGGTCCTGCTCTTGGCCTGAAGCCTTTGTCGTGCCACGCTTTTCATATTGTGCCGAGATGCTTCTCCAGAAGGGAAATGATGATTTCAGTGTGAATGGGGCTCTCCTATCTCTTACCCCGAAAGTCAGATCTGATGTTCTTGAAGGCCTTGCAGAAGAAATTATCAAGTACACAGCATATCCAAGAGACGGTCAGTTTGAAGAAGTTGCTGAGGCCTTGGTAAAGACCCACCCATGTTTGCGTGAGAAAGGAACTCGCACTGGATATTGTGGATGGAAACACTACATTAAGATCAAGATGATGAACTTCCGCACCAAGCTTGGCCGAGCTGGACACCCAGAAGTCATTGTCAACTCACTTAAGAACAAACGGAAAGGTCAGGGGAAACCAGCTGCAAACATAAAGAAGCCCCGGAAGGCAGAGGTTAATTTCTGTCCAAGCCATCCAAGAGGTGAAACCACAGAAAGCTTAGATGTGGAAAGGGTTGCTCTATTGCTTGAGGTAAAAAAAAAGAATAATGAGGCAGTGATCAAGGAAAAGATGCTGCGTACCTTTTCGTACAGACGACAAGAAGTTCTTCAGGAGCCAATGGTTACAGAGGTCCGAAACAGATGGCCAGCACTGTTTCAAGTTGGTGAAGTAAGTGTAGTAACCCATTTGTTTCAAATTTAGATGCAAATCTTGCTGCAAATTGCATTCAGGATAAACTTTTGACAAGATGTTGAATACTGTCTTTTCTCATCTCTTTCAGGTCAACTTGGAGTTCATGCGTATAACAACTGTTCCTCTGATGTAAAAATTCATTGGACAACTGGACAGATACACCGATGACCTGTTGAAGGTTTTCCGTGCCAAAGGTGGATCTGCAGGACAGAAAATCCGCACTATAATGGCACTGACATCTCAAGTAAGTGTGTATTTGTTGTTTTCTTTCCTTTTTTTGGGGGGGGGGTGTTGCGGAAAGTACAGCCCTGGCTGCTGTAGTCTTAAAATACTACTTTATACCGTATATTAAAAGGTAAAATTAAGCATTACTTAAACTATAAAAACAATACACTGGCTAATGTAGTTTTTTGTGGGGGGGATCTTGTTGGTATGCTTGTTTCAGAATGAAGACATCAACGTCAAGCGCGACTGTATCCTGAGGAGCCTAAGTGTCTACCTCAATGAAGACATGGAGACACTCGTCAAAGAATACGTGGTAAGTGTATGTCAACCTAGTGTTACATTATAAATTGGTTGTGAATATACAGTATTTACATTGATAGTTAACGTTAATTGTCTCAGACATTGCCATCTAGCTTTGCCCACGTGTGTGTAGTCTACACTCTTAAGATTAAACTATGCAGCTATCAGTGTGGAGTATGATTCATTTTACGAGCCAAATAAGAAACTTGCCAGCTGTAAATTACTCTGGTAAAGTATGAAATGGTAAGCAGTACAAAGTATAGAAATTATGGAACATAATCATGAAACACTCATGTTACTTCTGACAAATTAAAACCATAACACCTACAGTACACTTAAACATTTTAAAGTGAAAGTTTGGATTCTTGTCCATATAGTTACATTTACTGCTCCATGTGAGTGTAATAGATCCTCCAAGTTCGACCAGTCAGCTCATGATTGTAAACGATTATGTGGGAGTGTGTTTCTCCAAAATGAATGAAGTGGATCTGGACCGGCAAACAATTTTCAGTTGCGACTCAAAGCAAATGAAAATATTTTTAAGAATGCACAACAAAACTCTTTCCGAGCCCTCTTGCTTCCAAAATGGCGGGACTACTTTCTTTCCTAAAACTGCCACTGTGTAACCATGCAGCTGAAACGAGTACTGTAGATTTGTTTATACACCTGTTAGATGAATGAATATGACACCATAGTGTCGCTGCATGGTGATACAGTGGCAGTTCTAGGAACCAAAGTACTTCCACCATTTTTGGAAGGGAGCTGTAAAGGACGTCTAATGATTCAGTGACAGTGTGTCGAGAATCCTTCAAAACGTTTTTCCAGCTTTGGGTCGCTGCTCCAAATTCTGTTTGTTGAACAAAATGCACTTAATTCATTTCGGATGAGAGCAATCCCAGTGAAGTTGTTGTGACAATCAAGAGGTTGACGGGCCACATTGGGGGATTTATTACACTCATACCATGGATAAGAACCCCAACAACCACTTTAATTACTTTACTGCAGCAATATGAAAGAAACATTCTGCAGCAAAAAACAACTGAGAAACACTTTTAACTTAATGTGCACAAATTTCACTCAAATATTGAAATTTCCAGCAGTTAACATTCACTTAGATATTAGATATCAGGGTATCAGGTCAGTTAATCACAACCACTGGAACATAACTTTCAGTGCTTGCACCTTTTTTAAAGCATGTTTGTGTCCTATTATAGCTGGATTTTCGTCTTCACCTTTGCTAGTTTTGAGTTTCAGTCAAACGTATTTAAATTCAATTGGACTTATTTTTAATTATGATTATAGTCAAAGTAATTAACAGTTGACTGTGGAGTATTTGTAACTCTTGAAGGATTACAATCCATGTAGATTGGTTTGATGGCTTGCAGGTTTACAAAAGTAGCCTACTACTTAAGAGGCAAACTTACTAGGCATCGATGGTCAGTTGAGGTCATTTTATGAAAACTGTCCCGCCTATGCATAAAGGCTGGCTGGTCATTTTTCTAAACTGATGAGTGATTTTTAGATTTTTTGTCCAAACTGGTTGTTTAGACAGAAATGGATGGTCAGTTTTCTGGTCTTCCTGTTTATTTATTCTTTTGGAAAGTTTAAAAAAAAAAGATCTATTATTTTACATGTACCAACATGGGGACACATCTCATTGTTCTCTTTGTTTATCCTCCAGGACGGCGAACCTACAGAGGCTGTGTCTGGGATTGTACAAACAACGATGTGCATCTATGTCATTCGGAGGGAGGGTGCCGGTCCTGAAGAAGAGCCTGCAAATCAGAAGTTCCACGCCTTCAAGTACAACATGTGTGATGCTGTTCGGACTGATATATGCGCTTAACCTAAGCTACCCCAAGGACCTCAAGTGCACTTTCGAAGTGTTCCAGAAAATCCTGATGGAACTGGACTCCAACAAACTCTCACCGAAAGTGTAAGGACTGAAAATTCAAGAAGTCTAGTAGTAGTAACGTCTCTGTGTAGTCAACAACTGTCAAATCAAATAAAGAAAGTACACATCAATTATATTTTAACAATTATTATTCTCAGTTTTCAAATTTAACTGGATGGATTATAAATAATACATAGAAATACATAAATAAATGTTCTTCTCTCATTTCAAGTAAAATAATGGCTCCATCTAAAAATAAAATACACAAAAAAGAACTTTTGAAAAACTTACATCTTAAAAGAAAGTGCTTGATTTTAGAAAGATGAGCCTTGTGTCTGAGGCTGCTGACAGGTATTTGCTTGATTTTTTCACATAACTCTTCTTTTTGTTTCCCCTGAAGTAAAGTTCCAGCTACTGCTCTCATGCCCTCCTTGACAACCTCTCCATCAGTGAACGGCTTTATGTTGACCCAAAATCAAAGCAACTTTCAGGGAACATTCGTAAGCACGTCGTTGGGCAGTGAATGAATGTGTTAATATTCTGGTGGAACGTTCATATTGGGCTCTTAAATGGTTTATTTTCTGTGCCCTCAGTTCAGATTGGAGTGGGTATGTTTGGTCTCGTTTCACATCGGCGCTTTGAATAATGGCCACGGTATCTGAACATATGAGACAGAGTGGTTTAGTAGCGCCAGCAGGAAGAATGAACAAATACGAGTCCGTCCATTCTTTGTTAAAGCTGTTTTCGAGGTCCACCTTTCTCTTTTTAGAGCACGCCATGTTAACTTGCTTCTCCGACTTACTCACTTCTCTCACTGCTTCTCTCTCACTGCTCTCGCTCCGTCTCCCGCCTGTCTGCGTAATCTCACTCGACTCACGATGCATTTTGGAATAAACATTCGATTGGCTGAGTAGCGTCACGTGAGATTATTTACAATGCATGTGATTGGTCGGTGTGTTTCCTGAACTGATGAATGAGTGAATGAATGAATGAATGAGTGCCGTAAAGGCCAGAAAAGCTGCGCAGGTTGAAACAGAAGCGCTCCGCCAAAATGTATAACTCTCAATTATCCATCAATTATACGTCCGGGTCCGGATAGGACAGCGTCTGGGTCCGGATCCGGACCGCGGTCCGCCTATTGGCGACCCCTGGCTTAGTTGATAACGGTTTCCATGGAGATAAGCCACCCCTCCTCTCACGCGAAAGACGCGAATAACCACGAATGGTCCCGTGAGTAACGCAACGAGAAAATTAGCTTTGCGTTTTGGTGTGAACGTTTGAATGAGGCAAATGAGGCGAATTTTAGTATTTCGCATGTAATCTACGCGTTTGGTGTGAACGCGGCACAACACGACTCTGATCCCTCACCTGGGCGTGTGTTCTGTGTATTTATGTTTATATTGACAGAACCAGTGATGCCTGTGATGTTGGGGGCCATGATGACACTTCCACCCTGTGCAGAAGCTGTGGCTCCAGCAGCAGGAGTCCTACCAGAGGAGGAGGAGGAGGAGGAGGAAGGTGTCGGAGGGGGGTTTTGTGCAGCTGTTGATCCAGCTGTTGATGAAAGACACAAACAAACAGGTTTATTTCCTGAAATACATCAGAGTTCTTTCTAACACCACTCTGATTCCCCACCTGGGACTGCCAACACTCAACAACAATCAACACAGTGCAAGAAATGGAAACATATTAAAATTTACAATAAAATATAAAATAAAGTATATATATAAAATGCACGACAAATCATCTCGTAGCAATCGTCTCGTTACAGGATCGTGACAATATTAAAATACATATTGTCGTGTTTTTAAATAAACATATAAGCACGAGAGAACAAACTGCTCTTAACTCAACCCTCTCCTAGTGATATCAGTTTTGCCCTTTGCCCTTGTGTATTTCCGACGCTGACTGCTACTGTGTAAAGCAGGGGTATTCAATTAAATTTCCAAAAGGTCCAGATTGAGAAAATCTCCTCGAGCAAAAGTCCAGAACATTACAATAATATCTAACTTGCACTATGTAGTGCCATATATATATACACACCAGTGGTGGGCCGTCAGGGCCAGCAAGGCCTTCTCTGCTGGCCTAAACAGAATCACAAAGTTATAGCTATTTTATAATTTAATACTTTTTCTGAAATACACTACTATAATATACTTATAATTATAATACTGTAAGAGCCATTTTGTAGTTTTTGTTTTGGTACAACCTCCCACCACATGGGGGCGTAGTGGCGGTGTGAATCAGGCCACAGGTAATATAATCAGTGGGTTCATTGGACACAGGTGGTTGCTAATAGGCAGAAGCAAACAGTTTTTGACCGTGCACACTGTATGAATATAATTGTTATGATTTTTGGTTAATGTAAAGAAAATGGATTACAGCAGAGAAAGTGGTTGGCCTCTGTTTATTAGTGATGGCGAGATGAAGCTTTATGAAGCATTGAAGCTTTCCATCCAATTGCTTCACTCATGGGCCGAAGCTTCATGGTGCTTCATTTGCTCTACTGCGCCATCAAGTGGACAATAAATGTAAAACAGCAGAGTGATTAAAATGACACCATGGCTTTGGTGTGAAGCATTGAATTGAATAAATGAATGAATGATGTTTGTGATGCCAATACATAACTTATGAACTTATTAATATGGTGTCTGTCTTTATGATACAATGGCGGGGTCAAAAGGGAAAGTGGAAACAAATTGCGGAGAGGGTTGTGATGTGAGAAGTTTAAAAAAATAAATAATTAAAGTTAGGAACTTTGACTTCTGCATTTAACCCATTCCCTAGCTTAATGGGAGCAGTGGGCTGCTGAGAAGCGCCACGTGAGCAGTTAGGGGTTCAGTGTCTCACTCAGGTTCACTTCGGCACAGGACATCTAGCAGTCAAGGATCGAACCGCCGATCTTGCAGTTACCGGATAACCCTCTCTACCCACTGAGCCACGGCAGAATGTGCTTGTGATATTTGGTCTGTGACTGTCCTTATTTTACTAGGGACAACATGTAACACGTAAAACATTTTATTCATTTTTATTTAAAAAATAACAACTACAAAGAGGCTCTTTCTTGCTGGTTCCATCGCAGAAAAAAGAAGCTTGAATAGTTTGCAAACAAACGCGCAGTAAAGTCTTAAGTACACAAAATGTGACCGGGGATTCATTGCGTTTCGCTGCCCCTTTTATTTCGAATCACACGCCAAACCCGTGAACCATTTCCTGAATCAGTCACGTGGTACCGGCGGTTCGCGAGGCTTCGAACGTCACCACCTACGTCATCAACACAAGCCTCGATACGCGCCTCATAAAAATCTTCCTGGATTACTCGACACAAGCTTCGAAGCCTCGACACGAAGGACACATCACTACTGTTTATATAGAAAATAAATGCCTATATTGGAAACTGGACTTTGTTATTTGTGGCACGCGTCAGAACAAACATTTCAGCAACCATAGTGACTTTTTATTGGGAAGCAACGGTCACTACAATAAGTCAAAAACTGCTTCATTGAGGGCAGCGTGGGAGCTCTTCTGGCGTTTGACTACGTTCCGGGACCAGCAGCTGTAGGCTACTCATCATCTTATCTTTTGGACCGGAGCTGTTGGAGTGCCGGGGGCAGTCGGTGAGGCGGCGGAGCTGGTGGAGCCCGGAGCTGGTTGGAGCGCCGGAGAGTCGGTGAAGCTGCGGAGCTGGTGGAGCCCACCGGAGCTGGTTGGAGCGCACAGGAGCGGGTTGGAGCGCGGTTGTCTCACGGACAAAAAAGAACGTAAGAACAACTGTAGGCCGTTCAACGCCAAGGTATGTGTAGCGCTACCTCCAACAAAGGAGTGGCCATTGTTGTAATTGTGCACACATGACTTTGTGCGTAAAATCCAACGCATTGGTGGTGACAGTATGAATGAACGAAGCGCGTATTCACAAAATTGAATTTGCGTAACTGACAATGAAAGAAGATCAAGCTGGCGATTCTGAACTCTTAACCGAGACAGAGCCTCGGGTTGAATCTGGTGATGTGGACTACACTGTAAAAAAGCGGACTGTTAAATTGACAGAAAAAGCACTTATGGAAAAAATTGTCAACTTGCAAAAACAAAGAAAGGTGAAATTCCAAAGAGCACACAATCTCAAAGAGATAATTGTAGATTTGATGGGTGATACAGGTTATGTAATAGAGGTAAAAGGTACATTTGAAAAATATAATGTTCTCTGTGGTGAAGCAAAAGAAATACATGAAGTGTTGATGGGGTTGTTACCTAAAGAGGAGGTGGAAAATCATGAAATGTGGTATAAAGTAAAGATGCTCAGTGTCAATGACTTTATTGCTGATGTAAATAAATGGTTGTTTTGCAATGAAAGTCACCTAAAAAATGAAGGTGTCGATCCTCATAATGAGGGGGTTAATGTGGAGCCTCAGGACAGCATTTCAAATGTTGAATCAAATACTTCCAACAAGTGCTCAGGTCGAAAAAGTAATGTCTCAAGAAGCAGCAAGTCTACAACATCATCTGCACGGCTTCAAACGGAGGCAGAAAAGGCTGCACTCATGGCACGTGCTGCAGCGCTACAGAAAAAGCATGTCTTGGAGGAACAAGCGGAACAGCTGAGGAGGACAAAAGAGCAACACGAAATGGACACTGAAATAGCAGCAACTACAGCAAAACTAGCAGTATTGAATGCCTCGTGTCATAGCAGTGTTTCAAATGCACATTCGGATGGAATGGAATCCTATTTCAAAAAAGGAGCAAAACTCAATCCTCATGCTGAACAATACAACCCACAGCAAAAAGAGTCATCTCGGCAGAAATATTCATGGTCTGCCAACACTAAGGCAACAGTGGAAAAACTAATGGAAGCGGACAAGTATGAAAGTAAAGGTGCAACTATGCAGACAAACTTCAAGTGGCAAACTTCTGAACAAATAAAATCACATCAATCAGATGTAAATCCTGGTGGTCAGCAAGCAACACAATCCCAAGGCAATCCTCAAGTACCTGGAGATCTCTACAGTCTGTTACAAAGACAGAATGAAGTAACCGCACTCCTTGTACAGACACAGAACTCTCAGTTCCTACCACACAGAGAAATTCCTGTTTTCGACGGAGATCCGCTCAAATTTAGAACATTCATCAGAGCTTTCGAACATTGTGTGGAAGCTAAAACAAACAGAGGAGATTGTTTGTATTATCTTGAGCAATTCACTAGGGGCCAGCCTAGAGAGCTGGTGCGTAGCTGCCAGCACATGGCTCCAGAAAGAGGTTATGCTGTGGCCAAAGACCTTCTCGGAAAACATTTTGGAAGTGAAATAAAGGTCACAGCTGCCTATGTGGATAAAATCATTGGATGGCCTGCTGTTAAAGCAGAAGATGTTAAAGGGCTACAAGCATATGCATTGTGTTTACGAGAGTGTTGCAACGCTATGAAGGAATTGCAATATTTAGACGAACTCAATATGCCAGCAAACATGAAAACAATAATGCAGAAACTTCCTTACAAGCTCAGAGAGAAATGGCGAGTGACTGCGTGTGACATCTCTGAAACCAAAGGTCGCAGATCTGGCTTTAAAGACATTATCAAGTTCATCGAGTACCAAGTCAAGATCGTTTCGGATCCAATCTTTGGCGACATTCAAGACACTCAAGGTGGTGTAAATAAAGGAGGCAACAAGGCAAAGTCGCAGTTCAAAAGAAACAGCTTCGCAACTGCTGTCTTTATGCCTACTGAACCAGCTGTGAATACATCCAAGAAAAGCATTCAGACTCAAACGCAAAGTATGTCACCTACAACTTCAAATGTTGGTTCCTGTCTGTATTGTATGCGTGGACACGCATTGGATCATTGTCCACAATTGCAGAAAAGAACTCATCGGGAAAAATTGGACTTTCTGAAAGAGAAAAGAGTTTGCTTTGGTTGCCTGCGCATAGGACACATGAGCAAGGATTGCAATAAACGCATATCTTGCAAAGTTTGCAACCAAAGTCATCCCAGCATTCTTCACATTGAGAAAAAGGAAAGAAGCAAAGGCGAAGATCAGCCAAAGGAATTGTCGGTGAGTGGCACGGCTGTCTCTACTTGTGGTCATATAGGGGCCGGGGGCAGTAACGGCATCCTTTCAATCTTACCTGTCAATGTTAAGTGTACAAAGGGAAACAAAATCGTGCAAACTTATGCATTTCTGGATCCAGGAAGTACTGACACTTTCTGTTCTGAAAGTCTAATGGAAAGGCTGAACATCAAAGGAAGAAAAACAAAGATTAATCTACGTACAATGGGTCACAGTACTACTGTACCAAGTTGTATTGTCAAAGGTTTGGAAATCTCTGAATTTGCTGGCAAGCAGTTTTTTGAGCTTCCTAGTATGTTCACTCAGAAGGAAATGCCAGTGTCGACAAACAATATCATTCCTGAAGAAGAGTTGTCTAAGTGGACTTACCTGAAAGATGTAAACATTCCCCGTATTAATGCTGATGTTGATTTGTTGATTGGCACAAACGCCTCAAAGTTAATGGAACCGTGGGAAGTGATCAACAGCCGAGGAGAGGGACCATATGCAGTAAGAACTCTACTGGGCTGGGTGATTAATGGACCTCTTCATGGAAACAGTGCAAAGCAGTGTGAGAGTGACTACCCTGCTGTTACTGTTAATCGGATTAGTGTTGACAAATTGGAAGAACTGTTGATAAGACAGTACAATCAGGATTTCAGTGAAAATCTATCTAATGACAAAGAGGAGATGTCGATAGAAGAAAGAAAGTTTATGGAAATAGTGAAAGGTTCAGTAAAACTTAAAGATGGCCAGTACAATATTAAGTTGCCTTTCAAGACACCCCATGTAAACATGCCAAACAACTTTTCTGTTGCTAAACAGCGTGTCAGTTCACTGAAAAGGAGACTTCTGAAGGATGAAAGTTACCACAAAGAATATTCAAACTTCCTTACTGATGTCATTAGCAAAGGATATGCTGAAAAGGTGCCAGAACATCAGTTGGAACGCACTGATGGAAAAACTTGGTATCTCCCTCACCATGGTGTATACCATCCACAGAAAAGAAGCTTACGTGTTGTGTTTGATTGTGGAGCAGAATTTAAAGGAGTCTCACTGAACAGTCAGCTTCTGCAAGGACCAAACCTGACAAGCTCTTTGTTAGGAGTTTTGTCACGGTTCAGGCAGGAACCTGTAGCAATCATGGCTGATGTGCAAGCAATGTTCCATCAAGTAAAAGTTGCAGAAGAACATTCAGACTTTTTGAGGTTTTTGTGGTGGCCAGAAGGGAACCTGGAGCAAGAACTGGTACAGTACCGTATGACTGTCCATTTATTTGGAGCAGTATCTTCTCCGAGTTGTGCATGTTATGCTCTAAGGAAAATTGCTGATGATAATCAAAACAGGTTTCCAGCAGAAGTAATTGACACGGTCACAAGAAGTTTTTATGTGGATGATCTTTTGAAAAGTTTGCCGTCTAAAGAAGATGCTACTATAATGGTCAAGAACCTCACAGCTATCTGCAAATTGGGAGGTTTCAATCTCACCAAGTGGATCAGCAACAGTCGTGAGGTGCTATTGGAGATTCCAGAAGAACATAGATCCAAGACCTGCAAGGAGTTGGATCTTGACAGAGACAAATTGCCAGTTGAACGGGCTCTTGGACTACAATGGTGTATTGAGACGGACACCTTCAAGTTCAAATTTAACATCCGAGAACAGCCACACACAAGACGTGGGATGTTATCTATGATCAGTTCCGTCTATGATCCTTTGGGTTTCTTAGCACCCTTCACAATCCCAGCTAAGATGATTTTGCAGGACCTGTGTCGGTTGAAATGTGGTTGGGATGATCCAGTACCCCAATTCTTTCAACAAAAATGGAAAAAGTGGTTGGAAGATCTTAAAAGAGTGGAACGTTTCAAGGTCAGCAGATGCTTCAAACCGAAAGACTTTGGAGACACAACATCGGCTCAATTGCATCACTTCTCTGATGCCAGTGAAGATGCATATGGAACTGTTACATACATCAGGTTGCAAAACGCCAAGAACAAAGTACATGTTGCTTTCATACTTGGCAAAGCCAGGGTGTCTCCACTAAAACAAGTGACTATCCCTCGCTTGGAACTGACAGCCGCTGCTCTTGCTGTTAAAGTGGACAAAAAGCTACAATCAGAGCTACAGCTTCCTTTGGAGAAGTCACAATTCTGGACCGACAGTACATCAGTACTAAAATACATAAAAAATGAGGACAAAAGGTTCCAAACATTCGTTGCAAACAGAATATCAACCATTAGAGAGGCATCACACACTTCACAGTGGAGATACATTCCTACAGCACAAAATCCAGCAGATGACGCCTCAAGGGGACTGAAAATTGAACATTTGGTTCAAAAGAGATGGATTGAAAGTCCAAAGTTTCTGTGGAAATCAGAAAATGAGTGGCCAGCGCACATCTTGGATTTGGACATTGCTGAGGACCCGGAAGTTAAAAGGAACTTCACAGTAAATGCAATCGTCACTGAAGATAATGCAAGTCCCACGCATAAACTGATTATTCACTTTTCCAGTTGGAAAAGACTGAAAGTTGCAGTAGGTTGGATTCTCACATTGAAAATGAATTTGCCGACTTTAAGTAAGAAAAGGAAGCAGCTGATTACTGCGAACGCCAGTGGCAATGGTCGTCAAATAATGGATGTCAAATTGGAGA
Source organism: Leptoclinus maculatus (assembly GCA_032191485.1). NCBI lineage: Eukaryota > Metazoa > Chordata > Actinopteri > Perciformes > Stichaeidae > Leptoclinus > Leptoclinus maculatus. Next base: position 2,660,388 of record JAVDOI010000029.1, on the reverse strand, counting down.
TGCAAAAATGTAAAGCCACATTAGGAGTGACAAAGATTTGTCTGCTTTATGACGCAACTGACGTGTAGGAATAATGGTGAAACCCCACAACCATGTTTTCAAGACATGGAAACATACTTAATCGATTGTAGGGAATTCTTCTGAAACTGACTGTTTAAAACAGTACATTTTTTGTTTCTAATGTAATGGCTCCTTATGTAAATTTGTAAATAATTGTTTTGTCTCCTGCCACAACCAATTAGGGGCCGGTGTGTAAGAGCCATTTTGTAGTTTTTGTTTTGGTACAACCTCCCACCACATGGGGGCGTAGTGGCGGTGTGAATCAGGCCACAGGTAATATAATCAGTGGGTTCATTGGACACAGGTGGTTGCTAATAGGCAGAAGCAAACAGTTTTTGACCGTGCACACTGTATGAATATAATTGTTATGATTTTTGGTTTATGTAAAGAAAATGGATTACAGCAGAGAAAGTGGTTGGCCTCTGTTTATATAGAAAATAAATGCCTATATTGGAAACTGGACTTTGTTATTTGTGGCACGCGTCAGAACAAACATTTCAGCAACCATAGTGACTTTTTATTGGGAAGCAACGGTCACTACAATAAGTCAAAAACTGCTTCATTGAGGGCAGCGTGGGAGCTCTTCTGGCGTTTGACTACGTTCCGGGACCAGCAGCTGTAGGCTACTCATCATCTTATCTTTTGGACCGGAGCTGTTGGAGTGCCGGGGGCAGTCGGTGAGGCGGCGGAGCTGGTGGAGCCCGGAGCTGGTTGGAGCGCCGGAGAGTCGGTGAAGCTGCGGAGCTGGTGGAGCCCACCGGAGCTGGTTGGAGCGCACAGGAGCGGGTTGGAGCGCGGTTGTCTCACGGACAAAAAAGAACGTAAGAACAACTGTAGGCCGTTCAACGCCAAGGTATGTGTAGCGCTACCTCCAACAAAGGAGTGGCCATTGTTGTAATTGTGCACACATGACTGTGCGTAAAATCCAACGCATTGGTGGTGACAGTATGAATGAACGAAGCGCGTATTCACAAAATTGAATTTGCGTAACTGACAATGAAAGAAGATCAAGCTGGCGATTCTGAACTCTTAACCGAGACAGAGCCTCGGGTTGAATCTGGTGATGTGGACTACACTGTAAAAAAGCGGACTGTTAAATTGACAGAAAAAGCACTTATGGAAAAAATTGTCAACTTGCAAAAACAAAGAAAGGTGAAATTCCAAAGAGCACACAATCTCAAAGAGATAATTGTAGATTTGATGGGTGATACAGGTTATGTAATAGAGGTAAAAGGTACATTTGAAAAATATAATGTTCTCTGTGGTGAAGCAAAAGAAATACATGAAGTGTTGATGGGGTTGTTACCTAAAGAGGAGGTGGAAAATCATGAAATGTGGTATAAAGTAAAGATGCTCAGTGTCAATGACTTTATTGCTGATGTAAATAAATGGTTGTTTTGCAATGAAAGTCACCTAAAAAATGAAGGTGTCGATCCTCATAATGAGGGGGTTAATGTGGAGCCTCAGGACAGCATTTCAAATGTTGAATCAAATACTTCCAACAAGTGCTCAGGTCGAAAAAGTAATGTCTCAAGAAGCAGCAAGTCTACAACATCATCTGCACGGCTTCAAACGGAGGCAGAAAAGGCTGCACTCATGGCACGTGCTGCAGCGCTACAGAAAAAGCATGTCTTGGAGGAACAAGCGGAACAGCTGAGGAGGACAAAAGAGCAACACGAAATGGACACTGAAATAGCAGCAACTACAGCAAAACTAGCAGTATTGAATGCCTCGTGTCATAGCAGTGTTTCAAATGCACATTCGGATGGAATGGAATCCTATTTCAAAAAAGGAGCAAAACTCAATCCTCATGCTGAACAATACAACCCACAGCAAAAAGAGTCATCTCGGCAGAAATATTCATGGTCTGCCAACACTAAGGCAACAGTGGAAAAACTAATGGAAGCGGACAAGTATGAAAGTAAAGGTGCAACTATGCAGACAAACTTCAAGTGGCAAACTTCTGAACAAATAAAATCACATCAATCAGATGTAAATCCTGGTGGTCAGCAAGCAACACAATCCCAAGGCAATCCTCAAGTACCTGGAGATCTCTACAGTCTGTTACAAAGACAGAATGAAGTAACCGCACTCCTTGTACAGACACAGAACTCTCAGTTCCTACCACACAGAGAAATTCCTGTTTTCGACGGAGATCCGCTCAAATTTAGAACATTCATCAGAGCTTTCGAACATTGTGTGGAAGCTAAAACAAACAGAGGAGATTGTTTGTATTATCTTGAGCAATTCACTAGGGGCCAGCCTAGAGAGCTGGTGCGTAGCTGCCAGCACATGGCTCCAGAAAGAGGTTATGCTGTGGCCAAAGACCTTCTCGGAAAACATTTTGGAAGTGAAATAAAGGTCACAGCTGCCTATGTGGATAAAATCATTGGATGGCCTGCTGTTAAAGCAGAAGATGTTAAAGGGCTACAAGCATATGCATTGTGTTTACGAGAGTGTTGCAACGCTATGAAGGAATTGCAATATTTAGACGAACTCAATATGCCAGCAAACATGAAAACAATAATGCAGAAACTTCCTTACAAGCTCAGAGAGAAATGGCGAGTGACTGCGTGTGACATCTCTGAAACCAAAGGTCGCAGATCTGGCTTTAAAGACATTATCAAGTTCATCGAGTACCAAGTCAAGATCGTTTCGGATCCAATCTTTGGCGACATTCAAGACACTCAAGGTGGTGTAAATAAAGGAGGCAACAAGGCAAAGTCGCAGTTCAAAAGAAACAGCTTCGCAACTGCTGTCTTTATGCCTACTGAACCAGCTGTGAATACATCCAAGAAAAGCATTCAGACTCAAACGCAAAGTATGTCACCTACAACTTCAAATGTTGGTTCCTGTCTGTATTGTATGCGTGGACACGCATTGGATCATTGTCCACAATTGCAGAAAAGAACTCATCGGGAAAAATTGGACTTTCTGAAAGAGAAAAGAGTTTGCTTTGGTTGCCTGCGCATAGGACACATGAGCAAGGATTGCAATAAACGCATATCTTGCAAAGTTTGCAACCAAAGTCATCCCAGCATTCTTCACATTGAGAAAAAGGAAAGAAGCAAAGGCGAAGATCAGCCAAAGGAATTGTCGGTGAGTGGCACGGCTGTCTCTACTTGTGGTCATATAGGGGCCGGGGGCAGTAACGGCATCCTTTCAATCTTACCTGTCAATGTTAAGTGTACAAAGGGAAACAAAATCGTGCAAACTTATGCATTTCTGGATCCAGGAAGTACTGACACTTTCTGTTCTGAAAGTCTAATGGAAAGGCTGAACATCAAAGGAAGAAAAACAAAGATTAATCTACGTACAATGGGTCACAGTACTACTGTACCAAGTTGTATTGTCAAAGGTTTGGAAATCTCTGAATTTGCTGGCAAGCAGTTTTTTGAGCTTCCTAGTATGTTCACTCAGAAGGAAATGCCAGTGTCGACAAACAATATCATTCCTGAAGAAGAGTTGTCTAAGTGGACTTACCTGAAAGATGTAAACATTCCCCGTATTAATGCTGATGTTGATTTGTTGATTGGCACAAACGCCTCAAAGTTAATGGAACCGTGGGAAGTGATCAACAGCCGAGGAGAGGGACCATATGCAGTAAGAACTCTACTGGGCTGGGTGATTAATGGACCTCTTCATGGAAACAGTGCAAAGCAGTGTGAGAGTGGCTACCCTGCTGTTACTGTTAATCGGATTAGTGTTGACAAATTGGAAGAACTGTTGATAAGACAGTACAATCAGGATTTCAGTGAAAATCTATCTAATGACAAAGAGGAGATGTCGATAGAAGAAAGAAAGTTTATGGAAATAGTGAAAGGTTCAGTAAAACTTAAAGATGGCCAGTACAATATTAAGTTGCCTTTCAAGACACCCCATGTAAACATGCCAAACAACTTTTCTGTTGCTAAACAGCGTGTCAGTTCACTGAAAAGGAGACTTCTGAAGGATGAAAGTTACCACAAAGAATATTCAAACTTCCTTACTGATGTCATTAGCAAAGGATATGCTGAAAAGGTGCCAGAACATCAGTTGGAACGCACTGATGGAAAAACTTGGTATCTCCCTCACCATGGTGTATACCATCCACAGAAAAGAAGCTTACGTGTTGTGTTTGATTGTGGAGCAGAATTTAAAGGAGTCTCACTGAACAGTCAGCTTCTGCAAGGACCAAACCTGACAAGCTCTTTGTTAGGAGTTTTGTCACGGTTCAGGCAGGAACCTGTAGCAATCATGGCTGATGTGCAAGCAATGTTCCATCAAGTAAAAGTTGCAGAAGAACATTCAGACTTTTTGAGGTTTTTGTGGTGGCCAGAAGGGAACCTGGAGCAAGAACTGGTACAGTACCGTATGACTGTCCATTTATTTGGAGCAGTATCTTCTCCGAGTTGTGCATGTTATGCTCTAAGGAAAATTGCTGATGATAATCAAAACAGGTTTCCAGCAGAAGTAATTGACACGGTCACAAGAAGTTTTTATGTGGATGATCTTTTGAAAAGTTTGCCGTCTAAAGAAGATGCTACTATAATGGTCAAGAACCTCACAGCTATCTGCAAATTGGGAGGTTTCAATCTCACCAAGTGGATCAGCAACAGTCGTGAGGTGCTATTGGAGATTCCAGAAGAACATAGATCCAAGACCTGCAAGGAGTTGGATCTTGACAGAGACAAATTGCCAGTTGAACGGGCTCTTGGACTACAATGGTGTATTGAGACGGACACCTTCAAGTTCAAATTTAACATCCGAGAACAGCCACACACAAGACGTGGGATGTTATCTATGATCAGTTCCGTCTATGATCCTTTGGGTTTCTTAGCACCCTTCACAATCCCAGCTAAGATGATTTTGCAGGACCTGTGTCGGTTGAAATGTGGTTGGGATGATCCAGTACCCCAATTCTTTCAACAAAAATGGAAAAAGTGGTTGGAAGATCTTAAAAGAGTGGAACGTTTCAAGGTCAGCAGATGCTTCAAACCGAAAGACTTTGGAGACACAACATCGGCTCAATTGCATCACTTCTCTGATGCCAGTGAAGATGCATATGGAACTGTTACATACATCAGGTTGCAAAACGCCAAGAACAAAGTACATGTTGCTTTCATACTTGGCAAAGCCAGGGTGTCTCCACTAAAACAAGTGACTATCCCTCGCTTGGAACTGACAGCCGCTGCTCTTGCTGTTAAAGTGGACAAAAAGCTACAATCAGAGCTACAGCTTCCTTTGGAGAAGTCACAATTCTGGACCGACAGTACATCAGTACTAAAATACATAAAAAATGAGGACAAAAGGTTCCAAACATTCGTTGCAAACAGAATATCAACCATTAGAGAGGCATCACACACTTCACAGTGGAGATACATTCCTACAGCACAAAATCCAGCAGATGACGCCTCAAGGGGACTGAAAATTGAACATTTGGTTCAAAAGAGATGGATTGAAAGTCCAAAGTTTCTGTGGAAATCAGAAAATGAGTGGCCAGCGCACATCTTGGATTTGGACATTGCTGAGGACCCGGAAGTTAAAAGGAACTTCACAGTAAATGCAATCGTCACTGAAGATAATGCAAGTCCCACGCATAAACTGATTATTCACTTTTCCAGTTGGAAAAGACTGAAAGTTGCAGTAGGTTGGATTCTCACATTGAAAATGAATTTGCCGACTTTAAGTAAGAAAAGGAAGCAGCTGATTACTGCGAACGCCAGTGGCAATGGTCGTCAAATAATGGATGTCAAATTGGAGATGCAAAAATGTAAAGCCACATTAGGAGTGACAAAGATTTGTCTGCTTTATGACGCAACTGACGTGTAGGAATAATGGTGAAACCCCACAACCATGTTTTCAAGACATGGAAACATACTTAATCGATTGTAGGGAATTCTTCTGAAACTGACTGTTTAAAACAGTACATTTTTTGTTTCTAATGTAATGGCTCCTTATGTAAATTTGTAAATAATTGTTTTGTCTCCTGCCACAACCAATTAGGGGCCGGTGTGTAAGAGCCATTTTGTAGTTTTTGTTTTGGTACAACCTCCCACCACATGGGGGCGTAGTGGCGGTGTGAATCAGGCCACAGGTAATATAATCAGTGGGTTCATTGGACACAGGTGGTTGCTAATAGGCAGAAGCAAACAGTTTTTGACCGTGCACACTGTATGAATATAATTGTTATGATTTTTGGTTTATGTAAAGAAAATGGATTACAGCAGAGAAAGTGGTTGGCCTCTGTTTATATAGAAAATAAATGCCTATATTGGAAACTGGACTTTGTTATTTGTGGCACGCGTCAGAACAAACATTTCAGCAACCATAGTGACTTTTTATTGGGAAGCAACGGTCACTACAAATACTATGTATTATAATTTATAAAAATATTGTTTCCATTATCTTATTTTCTCATTGCACAGCTACTGTCTTCCTCAGTTGCTCTGCTTCCAGTGCAGCTTGTTTTAAGTAGAGCTTTTATCCAATCAGATTTCACCTCTGTGTCTCTAGGTAGAAGAGAGGCCCGAGGCCTGCAGACTCACAAGTGAATCCATGTGCAGTTTAAGTGAATGGGGACGATATTGTTGATTGTCATAGTGTTCAACCAATCAGATCTTTAGTTTGACATGTTGGGCGTATTCTTTGAGTGTCAGCACCCGCTAGCCGGCCCACAACTACGTCAGCATTAGTGCAGCTCAGTGTCCAGGTGCAGCTCTGCCGCGAGGTGCAGAGTGTGCTGTGATTGGTCAGTGGGCGAGCACGTGACTAAAGTGAAACTTATGCTTGCTAGCAGAACTTAGGTTGTAGCAGTCAGAGTTCAAGTGCAAAGATATGGAAGAAATTATGGCATTTTTAGTTTTTTTTTACCTAGCTTTGTTTTTTAAACATCAAATGGCAGAAGGAGGAGAAACTGATTTAGTGGCGGAGTTGCCTTTCTCAAGAAGGACATTTCCGGATAAACTGGACATAGTAAGAAATGGCCGTCCTACTCCACAGCTAGCAGCCCTGACCCAGCCAGGAAAAGGATTTGTGCACCACTTTCAGTCCGCAAAACTATGAAAGGTTATTCCTGGCTGACAGGGTCGGGAGAAGAGCTGCAAATTGTATTGATGGGAATGCCTGTTATTTGCGACTGAACGTCTTGGTGTATGGAGCCATGCTGGATTTCATAACCTGAGCTGCCTGAGCAAGGCCGCTACACAACACCAAAGTACGGTGGGACACGTACAAGCCACGGTGCTCTTGAAAACGTTTGGAGGGACCCGAGTGGATCTCCAGATCAACGAACAAGTTCGCAGGGAAACGGAGCTCCACAATGAAAAAGTTAAGAAGAATAGGGAAATACTGAAAAGACATAGATTGTCATCTGTGATAGATCTGATACATTGTGTCATCTGTCTGGGTAAACAGGAGCTCTAATTCAGGGGACACGACGAACGTAAGGAGTCCACAAATAAGGGAAACCATGTGGAGCTACTTTCCTTTGTGGCCGAGCACGACACAGACTTCCACTTCCACCTTTCCACGAACAAAGTGTTTACCGGGACATCAGGCAAAATACAAAACGACCTGATCAGTGCGATAACAGAAATGATGGGAGAGGAGATCAGACGGGAGATAAATCAAGCGCCCTTTGTCGCTGTTATGGTGGACGAAACGACTGACGTGAGCAATAGAGCGCAGCCGGCACTGGTGGTCCGTTATGTGACAGATACCGGCGTCAAGGAAAGGTTTGTCCGATTTGACGATGTTACCGGCAACAAGAGAGCCGATGACATTGCTGCTCTTCTCATCCGATTTCTGGAGGACCACGATTGTCTGGACAAAGTCGTGGCTCAGTGTTTTGATGGCGCAGCGGTCATGGCATCTGGACTTAATGGAGTGCAGGCTAAAGTTAAAGTTAAACTGACTGTAATGTATGCCATGGCTGACTTTGAAGGAAAAAGCCCTGCTGATCTACTGGCTTTCCTTCAGCAGAAAGATCTGGTGGAGAGCATGCGTCAACTTTACGCACTGGCATGTTTGGCGGTGACGATCCCGATATCGACTGCGTCTGTCGAGCGGACATTTTCAGCCCTAAAACGCATCAAAACCTATTCCAGAAACGCAACTGGGGAGGCTCGACTGGCATCACTGGCATCCATGGCAATCGAAAAGGACCTCTTGCTGGAACTGAAACGCAGGGATGTACTGCACAGCCGCGTTATTGAACTCTTTGTAAACAAAGACAGGAGGATGGACTTTGTATTTAAATAGAACAGCATTTGGTAAGTGAAACTGCTTTTGTTTTCTTTACATCTGCAGTGTGTTAATTTTGCCTATCGTGTCGTTTATGGATATTGTTCCCTGATGTAAATACTATTTGAATGGCCCTTGCTCTTTAGTGTGAGTGTTGCTGGATTGTTTTGTTGCTTTGTTGTAAATATATGTGTCTGGTTCTTGTGAGTTCGCTCTTGTCATTGTGTTAATTACATAGATTTTGACCATATGCATTGTCCGTTGATTACGAAGCATCCCGTCCTACGTGGGTTTAGGGTCCGGATGATTGAATCTGTTTGGGCTGTTTTCTTTTACAAAGCAAGAATGATGGTCTGGAGAAATGGGGATTGTGTGGCGATTGCTTAGCCCTGTTTGAATCAGTAGGGAACAGCTGCCTAAACGCTGCGGGGAGAATGTAGCGTGAGTTTGTGCGTGTTGTTTTCCTTACTAAGCTAGTTTAGCATAGCATCGCAGAACACACAGCTGTGTTCGGACAGACCGACCGTTGTCTCCACCGAAAACATTATATTTCCCACAATTTAAGCTTCTGCATTTTCCAAATGCACTAGTATTATTCGAACGTATTGTTCGGTTTGTAAGCCTCGTACCGAACGGTTTAATACGAATACGTGATGTTACACCTCTAGAAACAGATAACCGTAGCTGTGGCGCCATCATGAGGTTATTAGGTGGTAAGACAGCAGTGAAGGCCCAGGTATAAAATGCACGGTCCGCCACTGACACGAGAAGCTTAGTAGTAGTTACGTCTCTGTGTCGTCAACAACTGTCAAATCAAATAAAGAAAGTACACATCAACTATATTTTAACAATTATCATTCTCAGTTTTCAAATTTAACTGGATGGATTATAAATAATACATAGAAATACATCAATAAATGTTCTTCTCATTTCAAGTAAAATCAGAGCTGGATTAAAGAATAACTGACATACCAGAAAGCTTTTGAAAAATGTGCATCTTAAAATAAAGTTCATAAATAAATTCATTTTAGAAAAATGTATTTCACTGATTTGTTCTGCAGCTTTAAATTCAGTTCATTCAGGTGTGAAGTGATGTCAATAAAAAGCCACGATATTATATTCTTCTCATCTTCTGAAAAGATAAATTAGTGTTCAGGACTTCATCTGTGGTTATTAAACCACTTGTTGCTCTATTCTCTCTGTTAACATCATTGTTGAACAGTGAATTAATTAGTGTTAAGATTCTGATCATATTGGGCTCTTAGGTTTATTTTCTGTGTCTTTATTTCAGATGTGAGTGGGTACTGGAGTGGTTTACTCCAGATGAGACTTAGTGTTTTTAAAACAGGCCGTGGGAAAATTTCACCTAAATGAGTCTGTCCATTTTTAATTGAAGACTAGTCTCTCAGAACACTTCTCACTTTTTGGAGATAGTCTTATGACATGACATCTCCTACTCACGTAACAATGTCCCTGCTCTGCGATCTCTTTCCTCGTCTCTCCCCCTTGTGTCACGGTGTGTGAACACCTTACCCTAGTCAGGAAACTTGTCAGAATACTCATATTTGATTGGCTGAGCTGCATCACGTGATGTGTTAATTACAATGCATAAAAGTGCACAATACACTACTTTTGAATTAATTATTGAACTTTGCGCATAACAATGTAATTAATCGCAAAAAAATCAAAAATTGTAATCGCTGCCCAGCACTAATATATATATATTATATGTATATATAGTTCCCAGTAGTGTTACATGTCAGTAGTGGTGTAAAGGACCATTGTCGATCTGTAGAAATATACAATCAGGACATCAACATTTATGCTTTCTGTTCTCTGATCTCTGGTAATGTTACATGTAAACAACAAATCCATGTTGAAATTGAAATGAGAAATAGTAACGTTAGCCGCACCGCTAACGGCTAACGTATGGAGGTTCCATTCAGTTACATTATGATGCGTTCAGGCTCTGCTCAGGTAAAATGATGATGTGTTCGTGATGTGTTCTAATGTAGTCTGTATCTCCGAATCATTTGAATTGTGTGAAAGGATCAAATTGAAACATGTTGATGTTTACTCTGACTTCAGAGCGGTTGAATAGATTTCTTTGGACGGTGGAGTCTTGTAGACCAGCTGCTATAACAAAACAACAAAAACGTATCTGCCAACATGGATCATCTATGATCGGTAATCTGCAGCAGATAAATGTGATCAGGGATCTCTAAACGTTATATTTGCTCCTTTCTTCTGTTGTGCTGATCAGATCCGTGACTCCGATCTGAACCGTGAGCTTTATGATCCGTTGCACCCGTACATGTAAGGCAAGGCAAGTTCATTCATTGAGCTCATTTCAGCAAGAATTCAAAGCACTTCACATGAAACATCAAAAGCCCAAAATACAAAAGAGACATTATAAAAAGACATTTAAATACATTAAAGAGCCAAAATAAAAACAAGCTAAAATAGCATAAAACGGGTATAAAATACACTAATTAAAGTTACAGCACAGTGTTAACACACAGCCTAAATAAAGAATGATATGAGATGTGGAGCTCCCTGAATGTTCATGAGAGCCGCACACATCTGTTCTACTCTCGTCCATCACTGGGTGTCTGATAGTCTTTACCTTCCAGTAATACGAGACGCTTCCAGACTACGTTCCTCTCTTCATCCTGGACCGACAAAGTCACTGTCTCCATGTTGAGGTTCAGGAAAACTTCAAATGTTGGATCGAAATTTGGTCCATATGTTGAGTCAAATTCCTCAAACTGAAAACAAGAACCAGAAGTCAGAATGTGTATCTGCTACCTCCCTGATTGTGAATCATAGCATAGCGTCTTTTTCTGGCAGGTCTCTGGGATCCCTTCATCCCAGCGTTTCATCAAAAAACACTCAGAGACGTTTGTTTTGTTTCTATGACAATATCTTGACAACATTTCACCACTCTAACCACCATTGTATGATCCACTAGCATCGCCCCTTTGCTTGTTATTATCTATTTGGGCTTCTATCTATTGGTTTGACTTTGTTTCTCATCATGAGCACCATCATACTTTGTATAGATGAGCTGGAGAATGCTCAATCTGTCGTAACGTTAAGAGACGAGGAAGACGATCCGTCAGAGACGACGTGTACAGTGATGAAATCACTCTCAAGCTATAATCTGTGAATAAAGTTCAGGACAGACAGACAGACTAACAAGCTTCTCTTTCATCTTCTACAGTGACGTCACCAGCATCACCAGTTCAGAGGTTTTTAACTTCAAGCACCCGGAGCGGCCGCACAAAAAATGTCAAATGATTGTCAAAAAAAAAAAGACGCTAAGTGCGGCCATTTTTCATTGGGAACAATTAAAAATAGACGCTGGCACTCTGAGGACAGAGTCACAGTGGAGGGATAACAGTTCAGTGTTTCGCTAACAGCTAACGGAACTACCAGTACATCCACTGCCTCTCGATCACTGCTCTGCAGCTCACTTTTATTGTTTTGGATGGTGTGTTTGGCTAACAGCTAACAGCTAACAGCTAAGGGAACTATCACAGACACAAACTGAAAAAAGGCGTTCAGGAGAAAAACTGAATGTGGACACAGACCCTTAGAAGGGTAGAAGTGATCTGACTCACCTCAGGCTGTATAGGGAATCCCTCAGGTTCACAGTGGACATGGTAACTTTTACCAACGTCCAGCAGACATTTGGAGGAGATCTGGATGTACTTTGCACGTCCTTGATCTCTGGCAACCTTCGTTAACGGGACATTTTTATTAGTTTAGTTTAAGCTCAGATAGTCAGGGTAATTTATGTGTAGAGTACATCTAAACATGAGAATTAGAGTCAATTAAAAAGATAGTTATGAGGATATACTGTAAATAAATGAATAAAAGTGTAGAACACATGTTTCTAGATAAAGACAAATGCTACAGCACTGCAAACAAACAGGTCATGTCTTCATGGTGACTATTAAAAGGCTGAAGAAAAGAGACGAGTTATCAAATGTTCATCTTCATCATTTGAATTCAGAGTGCCTTTTCCTTCATATCTTTACAGACTGTTCTGAGTATTTTCTCACATTTCTTTTGGTCATGCAGCATTAAACAAATCATATTCAATGATGTGAAGTTCAGTTTGCATCCAGGAGGGAGATTCTCATCTTCAACCCAGTAAAATACTGGTTTCAACTGGGACGCCAAATACTGAAAGTCCAGAAGCCGTTCTCTCTCTGTCTGTAGATTCTAAATTGTTCTTTAAGTTTTGGAACTAACCGAGTCCATTTTTCAAAAAAGGGACTGAGACACAAGTTAACTTTAATAACGTTCACTCTGCCTGTAAAGCCTCTCAGTTGAGTGATCCATCTCAGAAATCTGTTTCCATTGTTCTGTGTTGTGTTTACTATTCATGCCATCTGGTAGAAGTATCACGAATGTTACTGGCAGATGGAAATACATGCTGAGAGAGAATCAAAAAACTACAAAAACAAAACAAAGCAATCTGAAGATTTACAGTTCAGATAGATTTGGTTCTTAGCACAGCACGAGGAGTGAAGTGTGAATCGTCTTTGTGGAAACAGCTGTGGCTTAAAACAAGAGTTTAAGTTGCTGGTGAGCACATATGACAGATAGCTTTACCTCATGCACAGGGATGTTGTCCTGCAGCAGAAACACATTGAGAACTTGAACTCTGACGAGCGGAGGTCGGAGGAACAGCAGAACTTTGCACTTTATTGGCAGCCTGATGTTCAGAAACCTCCTGACGTAATCCCAGACCAGGCCAAAAGCGGAGAGGTTCGAGACCTTCACCACCACATGAGTATCCGTAATCTCCAGCGGCTCCAGGATTGTCATTCCATCATCAGTGATGTGGACGACGGACAACAGGCCGTCAAAGACCAACGCTGTGGGAGCAAAGAGCTGTTAAACCTTTATTTATTATTGATAAAACAGGTTCATCCCAACCTAATTCATTTCTTACCAATTGAGTTCAATCATGCGATTGGTCTCATGCGTGTCTGTGATTGAGTGAGTGTGCACCTCTGTGTCTGTCCACGGCTAATCTCACCTTCTGCTACAGCTGACTGCATAATATTTCAGTTATGGCTGCATTCTCAAGGACCTCTTGTGGTTGCAGTGACTCACACTTCCTCAAAACAACTTTTATTGCCCGTTTCATACTGCCATTGACTGCCTGCTAACCCACCACTCTTAACAAACCCTAGTGATACCCCAGCTGAGTGCATCACCGACCCCCCAAGCAACTACTATGCAGCAAGAGACACAACGGAGGGATAACAGTTTGCGGTGTGTTTGGCCTAACGGCTAACGGAATGGACGATGAGTTTGGCAGCTAACAAAGCTACCAGTACACACACTGCTGAGTACCTCTCTGCAGCTGCTCTGTGGCTCACTTTCATTGTTTTAGACAGTTGGTAACCGCGAACAGCTAACAGAAGATTGAGCTGATTTCCTGCTTAGATCACTGCTTGTTTTTGAGGTTGCATGAAGTGTGCTAGCCAATTGACTCTGGAGCCTCCCACTCCGCCCCTATCCTTTACCTATTATTTTTGAATTCATCATTATTTTCCCACATGTGATCTGTCTGGATCTGTGCATTTAGTGTTACCACCATTATAATTTATGTTTTTGCATGTCACCAGATGCAGCTAGTTTTACGCATTAATACAACTCTTTGTAGTTTTGGTAATTTATTCCTTAACACTGAAGACAGCCATGTCTTTACCGTCCTTTGTTTCACAGTGGGGGAGGTGGAGCTGACAGACTGCAGCATCCTCAGAACTCTTGATGTCGAACAGCGGCCCTGCAGCCTTCTTGCCAGCTGGTTGGAGGAGGCCCTCATCCCATTGGACAGTCCTGTACAGCAGCTCTGCCTCTTGAGCCATAACAAACACCAGTCCAGTCAAAGAACACTGGAACACACCTGGACCAGGACACCTGAACCTGTAGGACACGGAAAGGACGAATAAATATAAGAAGCATCTATTGGCCTGTTAGTCACATGATCTGTTTTCACTCACAGGTGTCCATGTGCAGCACAGGGAAACTGATCGTAGTGTAAAGCGTGATGACACCCAGGGGACAACTCCACTCTTATTTAGGGCGTTTTCAGACCCGTAGTTTGTTTGCTTTGTTGTCGATTCAGAGACTAACTTCGTACAGTGGTTGCATTTGCCCCTCGGTTTGTGTTCACACAGCGAAGTTCAAGACAAATGCCATGTGAGAGAAAGCTGTTCTGTCATTGGTCAGACACATTACCGAGAGGATTCTTCTTGATTATGGAGCATCAGCAGCATGTATTACTTATTGTGAACATACTCACAAGACAATTGTTCTTGAGATGTTGTTCCCACTTCCCTCATCCCTGCCCACCTCCTCACCTGCATCTCATTCCCTCATCAACCTCTCTATTTATATACCGGCCCAGACTCTTTGTTCTTCCGTCAGTTCGTCATCGTTTCAATGCTTTTGTGTTCAAAGCCACCTGAACCAGTACCTGAACCAGTACCTGAACCAGTACCTGAACCAGTACCTGAACCAGTACCTCAGCCGTGAATGAATGCATGCACAGTTTTATAAATCCGATTCTTGTTTTTTATATGGATTCTACACAGTTTTATAAATAAGGTCCAGGTCCTGTTTTGACTTGCTCCCCACAGACAACAGACCTTTGTTTAGAATCACAACTTGATGAACCATGAAAGAAGCTGGAATAGTGAATGAGAATGAGAATGGAGCCTGGAATTAAGAAGGCACAAAGTTAGTTATTGTAATATAAATCAAGTAACCAGCCACAGTTCTCTGCCCTCTGTTCCCCTGGTACACAATCATTACATTTACTCAGTAGAGAAACCTCAATAAATGAACTTCACACTCTTCAGCTGCTGCTCCCTCACCTCTTTGTCGGGCACATTTGTTTTCACATCCAGTTTGCCGTCGGCGTCACCTGATGGAGAGAAGAAGAGAAAGAGAAACATTAGCAGACACAATTCTTCAAACAGCTCTAACAGAATAGAAAAATACTTTTTGTTACGATGAGGCTCATTAAGATCAGATTTTAATGTAGAATAGCTTGAATGGGGGACATTCTTTCAATACTCACATTGTTTGTGTTTCTTAGTGATCGACCTGTTATCCAACCTGTCGGGAGGAACACAATCCCAAAAGTTATGGATCAAGTTTTAAATAATTGTTCATTCTTTGAGTTAGCCAGCTTCATAGTCCTAATATGAAGCAACTAATCTGCTTTTTGATCACGTCTCATTCATGTTGTGAGCGTGCATTAGAGGAAACAACAGTCTAGATGCAAAAAAACATCACAGGAAAACAAAACCAACTACCTTTATTCACTCTACTGTGAAATCCCACGACTTCTAAAGACTTGCTTGGCTTTGCTTTGTCAGCTTTTATTTTATTGTTTGTGGAGAAATAAAATAAAAGAAACATCAGAGGAACTGAACTCGATGGTAAAATCTCAGATTCTTTGGTCTCGAAGGGAGAGAAAGGAGGGAAACCCTCACTGTGAGTAAACCGCCCTGTGTTTTATTAACAACACTGCTGAACCAGCACGGACTGACTCGGACCCCCTCACTGACCTCAGAGTCTCCAGTCTGCAGTCTGGACTCTCCAGAAGGTCACACAGCAGCTTCTCTCCTGAATCCTTCAGGTCGTTTCCACTCAGGTCCAGATCTCTCAGAGGTGACGGGTTGGACTTCAGAGCTGAGGCCAGAGAAGAGCAGCTGACCTCTGACAACCCGCAGTACCTCAGTCTGAATGAAGGATAAATGATTTAGATAAAAATATGTTTATAATCCAATCAGATGTGAACAAGTTTTAAATGTGGAGCTGACTTTATCATTCTGTTACTGCAGATCTTCATCATCATATCCGCCCTCTATTTTATTATTAGTAGAAACACACACCACAATAAATACTTCCACTTCAGAGAGTAAACTTTATCAAGTTAAATATGAGTTCAGATGATCTTCTGTGTACAGATTACCGTTTACCAAACATGTAATGTACTTTAACAGCTAACGTTGGACATTTTCTGCAGTTTCTTTACGAGACAGTTGACTATATATATATATTGCACGCACCACTAAATACTACAAATCCCACAATGCACTGCCAGTGCGTTGCCACGTGAGGGCCTGCAAGCGCGAGCCCTTGCACTACTCGCTCATCAGCAGCTTTATGGAGCTAGTCACCTGTGGCCAACTTTCAGCTATCCCACTCCCCAAAAAATGTCTAAACGAAAGGTGGACTTTGAAAACAGAGGTTTTCAAGGCAGGTGGGAGGCAGAGTATATGTTCGCGGATATAAAGGACAAACCTGTTTGTCTTGTGTGCGGAGACGGTGTGGCTGTAATGAAAGAATATAACGTAAGAAGACACAATGAAGCGAAACACCACGACAGGTACAAGCATCTGGACATGAAACAGAGGCTCCAGGAGGTAGAAGAGTTCAAAAGAAGTCTGGTGTCACAGCAGGCTATGTTCACAAAAGCCAAATCACAAAGTGAGGCTGCTGTAAAGGCTAGTTTTATTGTGGCAACAGAGGTCGCTAAATCAGCCCGGCCCTTTACCGAGGGAGAAGTTGTCAAAAACTGCATGATGCAAGTTTGCGACGTCGTGTGCCCAGATAAAAGACAAGCATCTTCAAATGTGAGCCTGAGCAGAAACACCGTTGATGATCGTGTACGTGAGCTTGCCACCAATCTACAACAACAGCTGGTGGGAAAGGGAAAAGATTTCATCGCATACTCCCTTGCTGTGGATGAGAGCAGCGACACTTCTGATACTGCCCAGCTGTCAATTCTCATCCGTGGAGTGGACTCAAGTCTGTGCGTAACAGAGGAACTTTTGGGATTAAGATCAATGCATGGCACGACTACGGGAAAAGATCTCTTTGAAGAGGTATCCAGATGTGTAAATGAAATGGGGCTGCCTTGGGATAAACTTGTGGGACTGACGACAGATGGAGCGCCCGCGATGTGCGGTCAAAAGAATGGATTGGTGGGCAGGATCCGGGAGAAGATGCGGGAGGAAAACGGCGCAGGTGAGCCGACAGCTTATCACTGCATCATACACCAGGAATCGTTGTGTGGCAAAGCCTTGAACATGGAACATGTAATGAGCACCATAACACGAGCGGTTAACTTCATAAGAGCCAAAGGTTTAAATCACCGCCAGTTCAAGTCTTTTCTGGAGGAGTTGGGTTCAGAATATGGTGACTTGCCCTATCACACAGAGGTGCGATGGCTAAGCCAAGGAAAAGTGCTGAAAAGATGTTTGGAGTTGCATGAGGAGATCTGTCAGTTCATGGAAAGCAAAGGGAAAGACACAACAGAGCTCCGGGATAAAAAGTTGCGGTGTGAAGTGGCGTTTCTGTGTGACATCACGAGCCATCTCAATGCGCTCAACCTGCAGCTTCAGGGGCGAGGCCATGTGATCACAGACATGTACGCTGCAGTGAGGGCTCAGCATACTCGGTGCCGACTTCACACGGCGATTTGCCGACTTTGAAGCCCAAAAAAGCAGGTTTGAATTGCTCAGCAATCCATTTGCAGCTGACGTGGAAAGCGCACCAACCAACCTCCAAATGGAGCCGATTGAACTCCAATGTAGTGACACACTCAAGCATGACTCTGTGGGCGCTGCACAGTTTCCACGTTTCATCCCCGACACAATGCCCCAGCTGCGTACCCAAGCTGCTCAAATGCTCTCTATGTTTGGCAGCACATACCTGTGTGAACAACTGTTCTCCTTGATGAAGATGAACAAAACATCACACAGGAGTCGTCTTACTGATGAACACCTTCACTCGATCCTGAGGATGTCCTCAGCTCAGAGCCTGACCCCAAACATTGATCAACTTGCATCCAAGATGAGATGCCAAGTATCTGGCTTAGACTAGTGTGCATCACAGAGCAGCAAACTGAGCTTTAATGTACGTTTCCTTTTTGCACTTTTTTTCTTGTACCACAGGGCATGTTTGGTTTTTCTTTGGAGGAAATCATTTTTTGTCTGTTGTTGGCCTGTGGACAAATGTCTTCATTAGAAATGACTCTGGAAAAGCTGCAGATAGAGCCATGAGAAATTAATGCAACAGATTTTTCAATGAGTTTTGCAATAAACATTGAACCAGTTCGGCCCTCGACTTGTACCAATGTTTTAATTTGGCCCACTGTGTATTTGAGACCCCTGGTCTAGATTGTAGAAGAAGAAAAGCCGATCCGTCCGATGTGTTCTCTAAACGATATAAACAACGAGTTCCATTTTGTTTTCTACTCTCCTGTCTTACCGTGAACACTGCGATGCTTTGTTTGGTAAGTCAAACATAGATTTTATGAATATGGATGATGCACAAAGACTGAGATGGCTGTTTAAAAGTGTAACATATAACTTAGCCAGGTATCTGCAGAAAGTCTGGAAGAAGAGGAAAACAATAGATCTTTACCAAGTTTTAGTTTTTATTTTCTTCTACATGTTTTGTTTATTCAAGACCAGGGCCCCGTTCCTCGTACGTCGCTAACTGAGTTCGCCGGATAATTTCGAGGATGAGATTACACCAGTCAGGCTTTTTGGTTCCACGAAGAAAGTTTGGCAAAATCACCATAGCAACACATCAATAAGCGTGAACCTGCTCCAGAGCAGCTCACTGAAGGAAGCTGGATAAGTTCACCACTCCCCCGGAAACAATGTCATCTCCCTTCATCATCCCATTGATGAAGGAGCGATATTAGTTAGATTAACGTTTTATAGGAGAGAGTTCTTCGAGATCGGTCCGTGTACGTTTTGATCGTCTGTTTTACCGTTAAAATACGTAAATGTCCGTATTTTAACGGTAAAACAGATGACTAAAACGTTCACGGACCGAGATCGCCAAGATCCGTTATCACATCATGATGACTTCCTATACGAGCGCTATCGATTCTGCCGACAAGGAATCATTGATGAACAAGACCTTCTGGAGTCATACATGGTGAACACACAGCCGAGCATTGACCGTCTCACAGACTGGATCAGAGCCGTGAGCTGTGAGCGAGTGGTACATTATTGTACAGTGTGGGCGATGCCGTGCTGTTCGTAAAGTTTATTTGGTGCTTAAGAAGCTTCTGGATGTGTTCAATACATTACCGTGGCACATATTGTATGGACTCACCATTCTGAATCATGTTGGTGTGCTTAGGTTTGACTTGCTCCCATGTCCTCTTGATGGTTAAACTACATGGGGGTTAAAGCTCTCATCATGATATGACAGTGTTATTAGTACACCATAGCATATCATTACTGTACTCATGATGAGAAGAGAGAGAATCACACACAAGTTCTCTTCACTGCTTCAATTGATTGAATGTCTGATTATGAATAATATACATACTGATCCATACACAGATTCACACACACATATTCAAACTCCTAGTTCTATATGTAATCTACACATACATGTATATACACATGTATAGTATGATACATAAGCGCATACAGTACATATATCCTCATAAGTATCTATTAATTCCTATCAATTAGATACTCGTTGGGCTTGTTTTATCTACTTATTCTGAAAGAGTTGAGATCATTATTTTCTCTATAAGATCTCATTGATGATGTATTCCATTAAGCCTACTGACGCACATTTAAAGACATATCATCTGATTGATTGGGGTGATGAGGCACTTCAGATTAGCCGATACATTTCCCCAACACTTACGTATTTAACTTGTCTGATATTTTATATGATATATATATTTCTCAGCGGTGGCTGTGTTAGATTTAGACATGATTATGGTCTTGACTTCCTCATAAGCGTTCATGATCATCTCCTGCTCGCCAGCGGAGAAAAAAGACGCTCTTTCTTTGACTTTATTCGCCGTACTGTTAGAAAATCATGGTTTCGGTGATCGACGCTTCCCCCCTTTTGACGTAAAACGGGCACGCCCACTCATCCTGATGACTGAGGTCTGGTTCAACTTAACGAGACTGTTTGAGCGCTGATCAGCCTTTGAGGAACCGAGATATCCTGCCTTCAATCATCGCGGTAATTTAAGCTGGATAATTGGACTTCAGAGCTGAGGCCAGAGAAGAACAGCTGACCTCTGACAACCTACAGTAACTCAGTCTGAATGAAGGATAAATGATTTAGATAAAAATCAGGTCATGGACAACGTGAGTCTGTGGACATTCACTGCCTCTACTTGTTGTTTTGTTCAGTCATTTGGAACAACAGACACATTTCTTTGTGCTCACGCAAATCCTGAAAATCTATCAACCAAAAATGTGAAACCCACAGACTGTATATAAGAAGTGGACGTAGTCGTCGTGATGTCACCCATTGGTTGGTGGACTGATGTTTTGAAGAGAGATGAGAGATCGTCAGGTGTGCCGTGGGAACATGTCCAATTTCACTTAATCAGTCCCAAAAAATATTATTTAGTTGCTGCAAATACTAATTTGCCATTGTTCAGCGTCTGAGCTGCAATATAGTGGCTGGCTAAGTAATAAATACTCTTCTATGGTCAGTGGGTGGCAGTAGGTAGCGCAATAAAGACCTTGTTAATTTAAGACGGTAGAATTAAATGATGGGAGAGGTTGAGGTGACAAGACGAACAGCGATGGAGAAATATTTGAAAAGAAAAAAAATGCAGACTCTGAACTGGGCCCTGGACAACATTCTAACCCAGAAGAAAAGCCTCGTAAGGACCAACACATTGAGAGACTTGTCATTCAATTGTCAGCATATATCCGGCCCTCGGTACAATTATATCCGGCCCGCGAGAAAATATCATATGTTTATCATAACTGGCCCGCCACACCACAGAGCTCCGGGACAAAACGTGGTGATGTGAGCTGGTCTTTTTGTGCAACATAACGAAGCATCTCACTGCGCTAAACCTCCAGCTTCAGGGACATGTGATCACAGACATGTGTGATCACAGACGTGTGTGATCACATGTCTGTGATCACAGACATGTGTGATCAGACATGTATGATGCAGTGAGAGCTTTCCAAGCCAAACTGCGCCTGTGGGAGACTCAGATGCAGAAAGGAAACTTGGGTCACTGTCCGTGTTGCCAAACCGTGTCTCCACCGCTGTGTTCCCGACTGCGCATTTTGCTGATAAACTGGGCGCACTTGGAGTTCACTCGGCGATTTGCCGACTTTGCAGCTCAGGAATTTAAATTTGAACTGCTCAGCAATCCGTTTGCAGTTGACGTGGAAAGAGCACCTGTGCACAATAGAATGGAGCTGATAGACCTCCAGTGTATGACTCTGAGGGCGCTGCACAGTTTTCAAGCTTCAAACCCCTGAAACGATGCCTTAACTCCGCCTACATGCTGATCAAATGCTCTGCATGTTTGGAAGCACATACCTGTGTGAGCAGCTTTTCTCTGTGATGAAGATGAACAAAAACCCACACAGGAGTCGTCTCACTGATGCACACCTTCACTCCATCTTGAGGGTTTCCACAGCACAGAACTTGCACAGAACCCCAGATATTAATGAACTGACAGCCAAGAAAAGATGCCAGACATCTGGCTCTGATACATATGGATAAAATAATGTAACCTATTTATTTTTTCACTTTGTCCAATATTCATTATATCCTGTTTATTAAATGTTGACCCTATCTGGCCCTCAACATAGTCCCAATTTTTTGGTCCTCTCTGTGATTGATTTTGACACCATGGCATATATGCTGTATTATGCTAAAAGGTGTCATTTTGTAACTTTTTTGGTTGTTGGTGTGCCGCGGGATCTTTTTAACGTAAAAAATGTGCGGCGGCTCAGAAAAGGTTGAAAAACACTGGTCTGTTTGACTCAAATGGACTATAATTTACTAAATGAACATCATGCTGTATTGAAGAAGACTTGAAACTAGAGATTGAGACCATAAACTCATGTTTACAATGTTTACTGAGGTAATAAATCAAGAGAGAAGTAGAGTCATTTTCTCATAGACTTCTATACAACCAGAGGAGTCGCCCCCTGGTGGACACTAGAGAGAATGCAGCTTTAAGACATGAAGCTTTGACTTCACGTTTAGAAACTGGAGGTTGGTGCTTGGGGAAACCTCAGTCAAGGATTTGTAGATATACAAAAACAACGAGACCATGTACAGTCAGTGAACTGACCTCAATGTTTCCAGTCTACAGTGTGGACTCTCCAGTGCAGCAGACAGCAGCTCCACTCCTGAATCCTTCGGGTCCATGTTGTAACTGAGGTCCAGCTCTCTCAGATGTGACGGGTTGGACTTCAGAGCTGAGGCAATGACTTCACAGAGAGTCTCCGAAAGTCGACAGCCTTGAAGTCTGTCATGGCATAAATATGTTATATGTAAACAATGAAAGAGGACACTTCATATTTAATTCATGCATTTGATGACAATGACAAAAGAAGTTCTCGTATTCGAGATTAAAAATTACAACAAATTACAAGAAATGGAGGAAAAACGTTGTCTGTTACCAAGAGCTCTACATTACCTCAAAGCAGACAAGATGTGTACAAATATATGTTAAATCCACAGACTATAGCTGCTGCTATAATGTTAGCATAGCCTAGCACGAATCGAACTGAACTCCATTCAGAAAACAAGCATTTAAAAAGTTGTTTACCTGTCGTACTGCTGCCAGACCTAACAAGGCATGAGTTCACACTTTTTACAAATCAACATCATTATGTTGTTATTTCGGCATCATCGTTATCTGGTTATTGCAATTGAATTTCAGCAAAATCTGTTTATTTTGGGTTCATACAGCTGTAGTAAACCAGGCAACATGTGTCTTGCTAGATACAGTTCACCGATCACCGCCGGATGATGTTATGAACACAACGGCGTTTGGTTTCCCGCCGTATCTGAGACAAGGGGTCTAGATCAGCACTGACTAAATATCTTGTAAAAAAGCTTAGTAATAGTGTAATAGATTTATTTGGTATGATTTAAAAATAGTGTCATATTTAATCTCATTATTATGTACCCAAGATCTTCCTCATTGCCAGTTTTTTTATTCATTTTGTAAAAAAAAAAAAAGTGAAAATGAAACACCAAAGTACGGTTTACATGTTGTACTATCTTGTCATTTGCAATCACCTTCATCTTTTCAAGTGTTGATTGTAAAAATAAATGTTGTTTTTCAGTAAAACACATTGATGTGATAGTTTGTATATTTGAAGATTTAAACTACTTATCTAAACTGATTTATTAAGTTAATCACATCTGGACTTACACAGCTTTCCTGCAGTTCCTCACAGCTGGAATGAGTCTCTGTCGCCCCGCTGGTGAGGTGTTGAACTTCTGCAGGTCCAACTCATCCAGAACCTCCTCTGACATCTGCATTACGTAGGCCAGAGCTGAGCAGTGGATCTCTGAGAGTTTCTTCTCCGATCGGTTCTCAGACTTCAGGAACTCTTGGATCTCCTGATGCACCGAGTGGTCGTTCATCTCCGTCAGACAGTGGAAGATGTTGATGCTTCTGTCAGGAGACATTTGATAACTGTTCATCTCCTTCAGGTTGTTGATGGCTCTCTGGATGATTTCTGGACTGTTGTCTGTCCGACCCAGCAGGCCTCCTAAGAGTCTCTGGTTGGACTCCAGAGAGAGGCCATGAAGGAAGCGGACAAACAGGTCCAGGTGGCCATTTTCACTTTTGAGGGATTTCTTCATGGCTCTACTCAGGAAGTCCTCCAGGGTTGAGTAATCACCCATCCCCATGAAGTCCTCCAGTACCTCTGTCTTCCTGTTTGTGAAACAGTGGAACATGTAGACTGCAGCTAGAAACTCTTGAACACTCAGATGAACAAAGCAGGAGACAGTTTTCCCGAAGATCACGCTCTCTCTTTTGAAGATCTCTGTACAAACTCCTGAGAACACCGAGGCCTCCGTGACATCAAGACCACACTGCTCCAGGTCTTCTTGGTAGAACATGATGTTTCCTTTCTCCAGCTGTTCAAACGCCAGCCTCCCCAGCTTCAGAAGAACTTCCCTGTCAGCCTCCGTCAGCTCCTGAGGACTCGTCTCTTGTCCCTCGTGGTACTTCTGCTTCTTCCTCTTTGTCTGGACCAGCAGGAAGTGTGAGTACATGTCAGTCAGGGTCTTGGGCAGCTCTCCTCTCTGGTCTGTAGTCCACATGTGGTCCAGAACTGTAGCAGTGATCTTCAGCTCTTCATCACTGAACCTCCTCCTGAAGTACTCGTCCTTCTGGGGGTCGGTGAAGCCTCGTACTTCTGTTACCCTGTCAACACGTCTAGGAGGGATCTGATTGGCTGCTGCAGGTCTGGAAGTTATCCAGACGAGAGCCGAGGGAAGCAGATTCCCCTTGATCAGGTTCGTCAGCAGCACGTTGACCGATGCCTTCTGTGTGACATCAGACACGACCTCATTGTTGATGAAATCCAATGAAAGTCTGGTTTCATCCAGACCATCAAAGATGAACAGAACTTTACAGACAGAGAGCTTCTCTGCTGTGATCTTCTGTAATGCTGGATGGAAAACATGGAGCAGATTGAGAAGACTGTACTGCTCATCTTTCACCAAGTTCAGCTCCCTGAATGAAAGCAGAACGACCAGACTGACATCTTGGTTTTCCAAACCCTCGGCCCAGTCCAGAGTGAACTTCTGCACCAAGAAGGTTTTTCCAACGCCGGCGACGCCGTTCGTCAGAACAACTCTGATGGGTACCTGTTGGTCTGGTGAGGCTTTAAAGATGTCGTAGCACTTGATCGGAGTGTCATGGAGGCTCTTCTTCTTGGAAGCTGACTCAAGCTGCCTCACCTCATGTTGGGTGTTCACCTCTTTACTCTGTCCCTCTGTGATGTAGAGCTCAGTGTAGATCCTTTTAAAAGGGGTTCCACTTCCTGTTTTATCAGTTCCTTCAGTCACATGTTTACAGCTCCTCCTCAGAATGATCTTGTGTTCATCTAAAACCTCCTGTAGACCACTATCTCCTGAACGACAAGGAGAAATGTGAGACAATCAAATGCTCGGACAAAACACGGACAGAAAATCAGGTATCTGTGGCTGTCTGTTAAATGGCCTCTTTACCTACCTACCTGTCTACCTACCTACCTGTCTACCTACCTACCTGTCTACCCACCTGGCCCTCATGTATGTAAAATCATGGTGTCTTGTAATCCCATGTGGGCCATAAATAAAACTAATACATTAATTCATGAAAATGGTTGAAGGCACATCTATGAATCATTTCTTGGTGTCTCCATGCAGCAGAGAGACATCTTACTTTGCACAGTGCTGGTCCCAATGGCTGTCTGCAGTCTAGATCTTTCTCCACACCGGGGACAGGAGGAGTCCCCCGATGAAGCAGACTGGTCCCAGTACGAGGTGATGCACCGTCTGCAGAACCAGTGTCCACAGCTGATAGAGACTGGATCCTTCAGGACGTCCCGACACAAAGCACAGTGGGACGGCTGCTCCTCCTCGGGGTCATGAGCCTTCTTCCTGTCTCAGTGGAGACCAACACATTCTTTATAACACATTTTATATTCATCATGAGGTGTTTGAAGTCACTTTAGAATAACATTTTAGTATTTGTTAAAATATTTAAAATATGAATCATTCCCCAAATATGCGAGACAATATCTTAAATAAATAGAACAAGATAAAATCACAGACCTCTACCGTGTAACTACATAAAGCTTTATTACCGTTGTGGAAGCATCGTCTGTGGTCACTTCTGTGAGCAGTCTCTGTAGTAAAGCTGACAAAAGATCTCCAGATTTAATGACGTCATCAAACCGTTTGCCAATAAAGTTCTGATGACGGGTTGTTATGACACATGTCGCCCGTGGGTGCAAAGTAAAATGGCCGCCAGAGACCGTGTTTTCTGCTGCTGAACTTTATGGGAGATTTCTGGCAAAACTTTTAAACTCCATTGACGAGAGAAAATGTCTGTAAACAGATAAGAAGAAATACAAAAAGAACATTAAAGAAGTGTTACTGGTTTATTGGACGCTGGTGTTGAGCAGATAGTGTCTTTAAATGTCTCTCTCTGTTTCTGTACATCATCAACACATAAAGGAACACTTCATCCTTCAGTTTATCACAAACATTCATCATCAACACATAAAGGAACACTTCATCCTTCAGTTCATCACAAACATTCAACATCAACACATAAAGGAACACTTCATCCTTCAGTTTATCACAAACATTCATCATCAACACATAAAGGAACACTTCATCCTTCAGTTTATCACAAACATTCAACATCAACATATAAAGAAACACTTCATCCTTCAGTTCATCACAAACATTCAACATCAACACATAAAGGAACACTTCATCCTTCAGTTTATCACAAACATTCAACATCAACATATAAAGAAACACTTCATCCTTCAGTTTATCACAAACATTCAACATCAACACATAAAGGAACACTTCATCCTTCAGTTTATCACAAACATTCAACATCAACATATAAAGAAACACTTCATCCTTCAGTTCATCACAAACATTCAACATCAACACATAAAGGAACACTTCATCCTTCAGTTTATCACAAACATTCAACATCAACATATAAAGAAACACTTCATCCTTCAGTTCATCACAAACATTCATCATCAACACATAAAGGAACACTTCATCCTTCAGTTTATCACAAACATTCATCATCAACACATAAAGGAACACTTCATCCTTCAGTTTATCACAAACATTCATCATCAACACATAAAGAAACACTTCATCCTTCAGTTCATCACAAACATTCATCATCAACACATAAAGGAACACTTCATCCTTCAGTTTATCACAAACATTCAACATCATCACATAAAGGAACACTTCATCCTTCAGTTTATCACAAACATTCATCATCAACACATAAAGAAACACTTCATCCTTCAGTTCATCACAAACATTCATCATCAACACATAAAGAAACACTTCATCCTTCAGTTTATCACAAACATTCATCACCAACACATAAAGAAACACTTCATCCTTCAGTTTATCACAAACATTCATCATCAACACATAAAGGAACACTTCATCCTTCAGTTTATCACAAACATTCATCATCAACACATAAAGGAACACTTCATCCTTCAGTTTATCACAAACATTCATCACCAACACATAAAGGAACACTTCATCCTTCAGTTTATCACAAACATTCATCATCAACACATAAAGGAACACTTCATCCTTCAGTTCATCACAAACATTCATCATCAACACATAAAGGAACACTTCATCCTTCAGTTTATCACAAACATTCATCATCAACACATAAAGGAACACTTCATCCTTCAGTTTATCACAAACATTCATCATCAACACATAAAGGAACACTTCATCCTTCAGTTTATCACAAACATTCATCATCAACACATAAAGGAACACTTCATCCTTCAGTTTATCACAAACATTCATCATCAACACATAAAGGAACACTTCATCCTTCAGTTTATCACAAACATTCATCATCAACACATAAAGGAACACTTCATCCTTCAGTTTATCACAAACATTCATCATCAACACATAAAGAAACACTTCATCCTTCAGTTTATCACAAACATTCTACATCAACACATAAAGGAACACTTCATCCTTCAGTTTATCACAAACATTCATCATCAACACATAAAGGAACACTTCATCCTTCAGTTCATCACAAACACACATTAATTAATCCAAATGAGGTCTGTGAACTACAAGTAGCCTACAGACTGTTTCTTTGACTTCCTGTTTATTCTCTGAAGCCCTGCTGCTTCCGCATTATCTCGTCTACTTTCCAGACGAGAAGCAGTTCATCTGGAAAGTTAAATTAACCTTTATTAACTTTATTAATTAATATTTTTTTTCTACCAGATATTTTGGAGCTGTGTTTACCGTGAATCTCAGCATAGAGGCGCACTAACATGTGAGTGTCTGCTGAGTTGAGCGCAGTGTTAGCTACCGTAATGTTACGTTCGCGCGCGGCTAAGAGAGTAATACCGATATGAACCGTTTACATTGCGCGGCAACAAACTCCCCAAAAAGGTCCCAACATGTTCAAACTGTCACTTAGCTCGCGTTAGCTGAGAAGCTATGAAAAGTTTACCTCGTAGTGGAGCAGCGGGCTGTGTTCATCTGTCACTTTCCTCATTCTAACTTCCTGATGGTGGTCTCTCTGGGGGGCGGGGACTAATGCGGCGCCCACTCCACTGATTGGATGAAGGAATGATGACGTCTCTTCTTCTTCTTCAGTTTATTGGCGGACTACAAACCAACGTTTACGGTGCAGACCGCCACCTACTGTACCGGAGTGTGTAACATCATGACTTTATGACAATTGTCATTTAAACACAATAATAATGTTATTATTAATAAAGAAAATAAAGAAAATACTTCATATAGAAGTTATATTGTGGATATTAAACCCGTTCCATTCATAAATGTACATGAAGCCCTTTATATATATATATATATATATATATATATTATATAATAATTATATATATATATATATATATATAATATATATATATATATATAATTATTATATATATATATAATATATATATATATAATTATTATATAATATATCATATCATATTTAATATTATTATATTAATATAATAATATTATATTAGTGCATAATACTATTGTATTATTACACATTATCGAGTATAATAATACACGATAGTAAAGATCTTTTTAGAGTTGAAGTGCAATATTTAGAGGGAAAGTGTAACGTTAATGTTTTAAGAATTAAAGAATTAAAACTAAACCTTTTTTCTCTCAATGCACTGACGTCATTCTCACATCATGACTTTTTCTTTTACAGTTTCTTTCCACTTGTCAAGAGATAAAAACTGGTGATTGTAAAGTAACTAACTCATGTTTCTACTGAGCAGTTGTGCTTTACTCACTAAAACACACTTTTTACTAATAACTAGCCACAGTTATCTCCATTACACTCATTACAAACTAAAGAAACATTAGAAACCTGTGAAAACACCTGTAACCATTAAGATCAGTAGAAATCACAGCTTGAAGCTATAAGCAGCATGCAGCTTTGCTCTTTGGTGTGCACAACAATGGAGGCGTGTTGATGAGAATAAACACGCTGCGTTTGTGTTCATAGTTATTGTGGAAGGTTCCAGTGTGTTACAATTGTTGTTCCTATTGTTTAGCAGCCAATCAGGAGCTGAAGCTGAGCAGGTGTGTGGACAGGTGGAGCTGGAACACCAACATGAGTCAGCTGCTGTGGACTGAAGGTGTCCTCTGTGTTCTGCTGTCACACTGCCCTCTAGTGGAACCACGCAGTCATTACACTGCAGAGGGTTTAACAGGACAAACAACCAAGACCTTCACACGTCTATGTATTTGATTTGATTTGAAGACAAATGTGGAGCCTGGTGGACGATAATGAAATGTAACATTATCTAATTAACTCGCGTTAGATAACATTCTCACTCAGCTATGTTGGTGTGAAAACATCCTCTTAAACACACAGACGTCTAGTTTCAGAGAGAAACGTCACTTAAGACACTTCTTGTGTGGTTTCTAATAACGTATTTTCAGTCCGATACTTTAACAGTTCTACAACAAAATGAGACTTTCTGAACCTGCAAAATGACATCAAACATGTGTAATTGATGGTACACTTTAACCGGGATCAGAACAGTATTTGTTCTTTGGCCTCTAACATATGATGAAGGCTCTCCACTCATGACCAGAACAACCACCGAGTTCACTCGTTGATTCAGTTATTCGTGCGTATGAACAGAGTCCAGAGCGGTGATGATACGCTGCTTTTCCTCATGTCTTCAGTCACAAGAATCAAAGAGCAGCTTGTTTCTTCTTGTTGCTGCTGTCTGCAGTGCGCTTTCTTCTTCCGGAGACTAGATATACCACTGATGTGACGTGAGAGCTCACACAGCTTCTGTTTTCATCGGTCGTTGGTGCTCTGGTTGCGTCACGGATGCAGTGGAGCTGCGTGGGCGACCGACCTGAAGAACAAAGCTGCCGCCCACAAAGACGAGCTCATTCACACGCAAAGTGTTTTAGTCTCACATCCAGACTGAGTAGGTAACGGACTCCAGGCCTCCCACTGCAGTTTCCCTACGTTTCAGACACGATCCACATTCAGTGTCGGAAACGGATGAATTCAAAGCCTCGCTCTTCCTCTGTGGTAAAGCTCTTTTTAAACATTCCTTCAGTGATTAAACACCTCGGTTGCTCATTATAAGGGCTTCACCTGCAGCTCCGGAGGGAGGAGGAGAGCTCAGCTCCCGGCAGCAGCAGCAGCAGCGTCTCCTCCTCCTCCTCCTCCTCCAGGAGCAGAGCTCCTCCTCTCTGCTGGAGACCCAGGACGTACTGCTGGACCTGCTGGAGGGAAGGGAGGCACGGGAGAACCAGAACCAGGACTGAGAGGAGCAGACTGTCAGACCCTGCTGCAGTAGAACGAGAGGTTTTCTAAAGGGACTCTGGTGCTCAGAGACACTACCACTGTAGTCCACAGGGGGCGACAGAAACAACTCTACATGAAAGTTTCTTGCTATAGTAGTAAGTAAAAGTACTGATACCCCACAGTATTACTAATACATTCAAATGATTCAAAGTAAAAGCAGCAAACCATCAAAGGATTTCACATGAACAATGACCATCTAATAAGTAGATTGATTCATGGACTACTCTGTTCTGCTGTACACAAACATAACGGTACTGAAGCTGATGAATTGAGCTCACAGTTCATCTGAACTTCTGAACTAACACTGTCTCAGAATGGAGAAGAAACAGAACACAGCATGTATTAACACCGCCACATAATACTGTAAATATATCAATATTGCAATAGTTTCAACTCATTCACCGTTGTGTTACCTCCTTTACGTTAGTGACTGTTAGAACCTTTATTAGAATTAGAATCTTCTTTAATCTACGATGAATGAGAGCAGAGGCTCACAGCTTCTCCTGCGTGACGTGCTGCTGCGTTTCTGTTTCTTATGTCTTTGTAAGATGAATATATTTGGAGACTTTACTAGAATTTACTAGTTTGACTTAAATATTAGTAGAAAATAACACGACTGTTTCCCTTTCTGTGCTTAATGTGAAGCACAGAACGTCGTTGACAATAGTGGTTATTTGCTCTGGATACTAAATGAAAGATATCCTTGTTATCTGCAGAGGGACACAATAATGATGATTGTTGGAGGTGAATCCTGATGTGTGACACCTGGAGACCCAGAACATGACGTCGGTGTGTGAGCAGCAGAGGGAGCTGACAGCAACACAGTGGAGGACTCCGCTCCGCCTCTGGAGCAA
This sequence comes from Leptoclinus maculatus, assembly GCA_032191485.1. Lineage (NCBI taxonomy): Eukaryota > Metazoa > Chordata > Actinopteri > Perciformes > Stichaeidae > Leptoclinus > Leptoclinus maculatus. The sequence goes on along the minus strand of JAVDOI010000029.1, from coordinate 2,628,819 downwards.
AACATGTTGTTCACCGATGGTGTCCTGCTGTGGGGGGGGGGGGGTTGATAGTTTATAGGCTGATAATGAGCGTGTCCTTCAAGACCACGTTGTCCACACTCACAAACACAAGAGGCCAAATGTAGAGCAAAGAAAGAAACTCTACAGAGGTTTGGAAAAACAGAAGATGAGTTTATTAAGACAACAAAAAAACAAAACTAAGGCCTGAATACTCAGGAACATGATCAGATACTTCGGTACGAAGCAGGCGTGGTGACTTTTCTTTACACAGAGAAGAAACAAATACAAAAACTAATCACAACTCCTCAGACGCAATCCCAAAAAGGTGAGAGCACCACAGGTGTGTGTCATGTGACGACCTCCCAAAACCACGACAGACACACATCAACACAAGTAGTTTTAAACATACGGGATTAATATTATAAATTGAAACAAAACAAAACTACTTGGTTAAATTGAGTAAAACTTCATGGTTTAGATTAAAACAAGTATGTTATTTAAGTTAAGGACAAATTAAAATAAGTCAACGATGATTTTGGTTTCACAAGGAACCCGAGCGGCGGTCTCCTGAGTGAAAGTCCTGTGTTTGTTTGATCCATCCAGACTTCCTCCGTACGCGGACTACGATTGATTAGAGATTAGAGACGACAAAAAACACACGAACGTAATCCGGAATTAAAAATGCAGTTTTGTTGTGTGGGAATGTTGTTTTTTTAGGAGCCGGGATATGACTCACGACACCGGTACCCAGCGGGGAATCGAACCGTGAACATTGTAATAATGTGACGCACACTGTAAACATTCAGTTAATGGGAATAATGAAACGTATTCGCAGTTGTTTATTTACATTTTTGTAACACTGACGGTTTCAGACGTTTTCCCACAATTCACAGTGTGTTTTCAACGACTCTTCATTGGAGGAAAAAAAAGCTGTTTTTGTGCTCCTGTTGTGTTATTTCATGCTGACGTCACGTTATCTCTGTGCACCAGGATTCCTCTCAGAGAGTAAACGTTAGAGGTTATTAGTACGTTATTAGTAAGCGTTTAGAAGTCAGTCTCAAACCCTACAGGCTGTGTGTTTCGTCATGGTACCTTCTGCACCGTCTTCCACTCTGTGACTCAAGCCGTGCAATAAAGGACGGTCTCCTGTGGGTCGACAAAGACGATTTTGTAAAAGCCAAAGGGAGCAATGTCCCAAATGGGCCTTTTTTTTCTCCCCCCTTATTAAAATGATTCAACAAGGCCTTAGAGACTTGGGATCACGTGTGTCTGAAAGCTCTTGAAGAGTTGTACCAAATAATTGAAAGGTTTACCGCTAGCTATCCGAGCCCCATGTGTGTGACGTAGCGGTCTTGTTAGAAATTTAAGTTTAGAAGCACTCCTAGTGGTAGATATTATATGTCACAATATATTTACTTATAGAAGTCTTAAACCAAAAAGTATAATCATTGAATGCATTGAACACTGTGAAGAGGTGCTGAAATGTATTAGGTGATAGGTGAGAGAGGGAATTGCAGGTCGCGGCCATGACCATATATGGTAAACAGCAGAGACACCGTCTTCAGGAAGACTGCAGGAAGTGGTCAAGGAAAGACACGCAGGATTCAAAGGAGGACGGACCATCGGGTCAGAGGCCAAGGAGGTGCTTGTTGGATTTCAGCCAATCATTGAGCTGATATGAGACATTTCAGGGACATTTGAAACAAAAGAGACTGTACTTGGAGGAACGAATCAGACCTTATGCCTTTCGCTTTACAGCTAACCGGCTTTGGTCGGACTGTTGGGTGAAACGTGTATGGTCTCTGCTCCATGGATCATATTGCTATTAATAGTGTAACTCTGTTTTTGCTTCTGTTAGTTATTAAATACTTTTGATTATAACTTGAACCAGCTGATTTTTTGGTCCCGTTTTGCTGACGGAAGATGCAACAGAGTGGGACGAGCGGCCTCTCATTGTCCTGAGAGGTTTTGGACCTAACAGTCTGCAAGCCTGCATTTGCACTCTGTCTCTGAAATATGAGCCTTTCAAAGTGCTTCCAAATGTTATTTTTTGACTTCCAAATTCTCATTTATGTCCAACATCATAGGCAAGAAATTTGAATGACTTTGTGCCTCAATAACTCCTCACAAGAAGCACTTCTTCAAGACTCATGGGACCATTCCAGACTCCGGCGTGCCGACCGAGCTCTTGGAATCAGCTCTCTAGCTTCCTCCGTCATGGAAATATGAGGATTCAAAAGTGCTTCCAACTTCTCGTCTATGATGTTGCTTATAGAGGATTTGGATGTCCATGGATTGAAATGTGGAAGTACTTTGCCCCTCGATAACTCCTCATAGGAGGAAGCTAGTGACACAACAAAGACATTTCACAGGGAGTTCAGTCAGACTGGTTTTTTTTTGTTCAAGGTCCTATCGACTTGGGACCACGTCCATTCCACTTCTACCCACCAAATGTAGTGCCGACGGCTGCACGAAAAATTCATCAAACTCTCCCTTCCAGCTTCCAACTCCCACTTAAAATACCACACATTTTGACCTCGGGTTCAACTTTGTGTCATGATAACTCCTCAGAGACGGAGCCACTGACACAACGAAGACAAATCCTCATAGATGAGAATTTGGAAGACTAGAGATTTTAATTTGTTTAAGTTTGTGTCTTCATAACTCACAAAAGGAAGCACATACAAACATAGAATTGGCTAATTCAAAACATTTATTTTCATGAAGAAACATGAAAAAATAGACAGCTGTGTAATTCCCAAAATCAGACTGATTCCAAAGATTGAAAATTGGAAGTAAAGCCTAGGATTAAAAATTTCTATCTATATCTACATATTTTAGCTAGCTACATAAGTGATAACAAACTATATTTTCAAAGTACAAATTGACATAAAAGAACTTGTAGACTTGTGATAAGGCTTACTAGACGTACTACACATGGGTTTCAACAGGTTTAACATTTATTCTGAAGGGTTTTCATCAAATATTTAGAGAACTCATGAAACTCACTCACCATGCGGTCAATGCTGCCAGGTTTCTCCCCACTTCCTGCTTCCTGTGACACAGGAAGTCCAACTTTAAATATAAATATATTAGTTTTTATCATCCAAGTTTCAGTTTATTGTCATTATTATTTACACTTACAAAAACAAATATCAACAATACGTATTCATACACTATATCCTTGCTTTAGGTAATATATTGACAAGGTGTACAGCCTTGCTGCGTAACCGATACCCCCTCCCGTTGCTCTCGAAGCGCTGGGAGACGGCTTGTTCAATAACCTCTGACCTAGGTAACGAACGCACCCCCCAAAATCTACACGCGAGACCGTATTAGCCCGCTTAGGGAGGCGAGAGCCAGGATAACTTACTACCACTAGCCACCGTCGTATCACTTATTTCAGGTTAAAAACGTCGGACTCCCCGACTGCTGGATATCAACGGATTTGTGTGTGTGTGTGTAATAGGTGTGGGAGGACTGGATGTACTCCAGGATGGACCCCCTCTAAAGGACCACCGCTGGAGGAGGAACCCTGTGTGGTTGGGAACCTCGCTTGGTTGTTAACCAACACTGCAACATCACATAGGACACGTTAGCAGAGCTTCAAAATCAATCTGAGTTAGTAAATCACAGCAATAATGAATAACACCATCTTAACCTGAGCAGTAATGTCATCACATGTCCAATAAATGTACCACTGTCAGCCTATCCCAGGAGAAGAGCTCTCTTACCTTGAGGAGATTACGAGAGCCCCACCAGAGACGAGCAACACTGGACTTTGGTTGGAATGCACAAAATACAAACCAGTTTTATTTAGTTTTTACAAAAAGTTTAGAAAAAAGGTTACAAAAATGAATAATAAAAATGAAATAAAAGATCATACAAAATGTCAAAAGTACTAAGTTCACAAGGAACCAAGTTTTCCTAAAGACCCCAAAAGACCCTCAAGACCTTTTCGCCCCGATCCTTACGATTACAAACCTCACTGCTTTTCTTAGCAAGACCTGTGTAGCACTCAAGCTACACAGGATTGGCTAGGCTTTACGAGGTACCGCTAACCTGATTCGTTAAGGTCCAATGTCCTGACCTTTAACTACTCAAAGGTCTCTGCCTCAACCAGCTACTCAGAGCGGGTCTTGCCAAGAAATGCAGTGGGATTTGAAATGACGCTCTCTAGCTGCTTCCATTGCGGATTTAGGTCCAGAAGGGCGCCACCTGGTGGGGCCTGACGAATGTGGTAAAGCTCTTCGACAGATTTCCGTCGGTGTTTGTTGTGCGTCTCCGAACGCTTCCCTAACTTAAACTTAACTTTAGACTTACTTTAAACCAAGTCTACGCCCTGAAGTGTGATGATTTGTTAGGGCTGATGAGCAAAGGGAACACAGGTGGGGACAAAACAGGCGGGAAACTAATCAAAGGCAGGAAGTAAAGCAACGGAGGAAGCATGGGTAAGTGAATGACAAAATAAAACAGGAAGAGAAAAGAAAGTTCATGCGAGTCGGCACACTTCTGTATTTAAGTAACGCCACTTAAATTATTTTTACCCCAACGTTGACATATTGTTGTTTTGTTGCCTAAACCCATCTGTTGGTTTAGTTGTCTAAACCTAACTGTTGGTTTTGTTGTCTAAACCTAACTGTTGGTTTAGTTGTCTAAACCCAACTGTTGGTTTAGTTGTCTAAACCCAACTGTTGGTGTTGTTGTCTAAACCCAACTGTTGGTTTAGTTGTCTAAACCCAACTGTTGGTTTAGTTGTCTAAACCCAACTGTTGGTTTAGTTGTCTAAACCCAACTGTTGGTGTTGTTGTCTAAACCCAACTGTTGGTTTAGTTGTCTAAACCCAACTGTTGGTTTTTTTCATAATGTCGTCCTGAACAAAAGTTGTACCGGGGGACACGAATTTGAAACCGAGTTTGCATTTTGTAACTATTTTATGAACTACTGTTTTAAGACTTTCATCTCTCCTCTCATGTTCCTTCTTCCGAGTCTTTTTATTGTGAAATCAGCAACGACAGACGGATGGATAGATAGATATATATATCTCTATATATCTATAGATAGAGATGGATAGATAGAGATATATATATATCTCTATATATCTATAGATAGAGATGGATAGATATATATATATATCTCTATATATCTATAGATAGAGATGGATAGATATATATATATATCTCTATATATCTATAGATAGAGATGGATAGATATATATATATCTCTATATATCTATAGATAGAGATGGATAGATATATATATATATCTCTATATATCTATAGATAGAGATGGATAGATATATATATATATATATCTCTATATATCTATAGATAGAGATGGATAGATAGAGATATATATATATCTCTATATATCTATAGATAGAGATGGATAGATAGAGATAAAAGATGATTTCCTGTCGTTTTACTGCATCACTGTTAAGAGTACACAGAGAGACATACAGGAGAGGATCAAACCATGAATATTTCATGAGCTGATATTTTTCACATACAACCAGATTGTAAAACACGTCTGCTGCTCAGAAATAACGACCACACCGGAGAGCGAGCCGAGGGAACGCTCTCTCCATCTGTGCGGATCATTTCCCAGAATGCCCAGTGCGGGTGAACGCCTCATTGGTCCAGTTCTGTTCGGCGTGAAGCCGCCGGAGGTGGACGGAGATCGATCCAAGGACGAAGCTGCAGGTATTCCCAGCTGTGACGGGAGGAGAGGAAACGAGGCCAGGAAGCTCATTGGTCTCCTCAAACCGTCGGGACGTTCACAGAACGAGTCCCGCTCAGCGCTAAGTGGGTCAACTTCCAAACACTGACAGTATACGAAAACATGCTCATTTGTTTAAATGATCCACAACAAATGCAAAACATTGTCATATTTGTAGTATAAGTGCATGTAAACGTTGTCATTGTTCCTTTTAAGTAGCAGAACTTCAAAGAACTCAACATTGACTTGAACACCGGTCTCCTGGGTGAAATCTGACAGGAAACAAAACTAAGTGGAAGTTTTTCACCCGAGTCACCAATTTCACCACGGTGTATCCTCTGAGGACCGTGAACATTCAAAGTCAAATGTCATGGTTTTTAATAATACAGTGTGTTTTACATATTTTCTTAATGTCTGACTCGTGTAAAGAACTTTGAATCCCCGTGTTGCTGAAAGCTGCTAAAACGTACAAACTTTTCTTCCACAGTCCCACAAAACCCTGTGGGACACGCTGCCTCGTATTGTGTGTTAAAGATTACAATAAGTCATGTGAGACATCTGTTGAAGAGATTCCCCATCATCATCATCATCATCATCATCACTCCACAGTTCTTGGTTCATCTTCAGCTGAAGTTCAGCGCTGTGTAAAGCCACTCGTCCACCTCACGGAGAGCAGCGATCAGAACTGAGCAGGCTTCAGATCCCTTTCTTCTCACCGTGTCCATCACGTCTCGTGCTTTATCTGCTCCGTGTTTTGTTCTGGCCGACTGCATTTCAGCGTCAGTAATCACTCCGCGCTCAAGAAGTTTATCCAGCAGCTGGTCCAGGACAGAATCAGACACTCTGTTGACAAATTGAGTCCGAACTGAGAACAGCTTCTGGTCTGCCGGGACCCTGTCCTCTGCCGGGACCCTGTCCTCTGCCGGGACCCTGTCCTCTGCCGGGACCCTGTCCTCTGCCGGGACCCTGTCCTCTGCCGGGACCCTGTCCACTGCCGGGACATTTCTTTGTTGAATTTCCGCTCTTGGACCTGGAAGATAACCAAGAAAATATTATTATGTGTTTTATAATCAACAAACAGACAATATTTTGGACTGCTACAGCAAGATATTTCTCATATTTCTGCAATATAAATAACTTCCCGTGTTGTCCTTTAAGAAAAAGGATAGAATGTATACAATTATATATTAGTTCTGGGCAAGTTAACGCGTTATTGCATTAATTAATTAACGCCGACAATTATTTTATCGCGCGTTAACGCAGTTTTTTTTATTTTTTATTATTAAGCGGACATTTGTAACACAAGAACCAGCCGGCAGCGAGCAGTGAACAGCTGTTTGTGTGGCATCTCTTCCTGTTTCCTTCACCTACATTCCCCTGGGTCCTAAGTCCCTCCAGGTCAGCTTCTTATCACCCTCTATGTACCAACGTACATTTATAACAAATACCACACATATTACGGTAATCAGTGTTAAATATGTGTCTGACCAACATACCAAATAAATAAATGATTAATTTAAATAATTTTTTTAGAGTTTTTAAAGTGTTTTTGTTTGTAATATGTATAATAAGCATATCATTTAGTTATCACTACTGAGAATTTAACAAACATAAAATGGTTTGCAGTTTCAAGGTGTATATTTCAAATTGCATCTCTTACACACATGAAGATAAAGTTGTGAACACCGGCTGAATATTGTGAAGAATTTCAGTATTAAAAATAGTATTAGTATGATTATTAGCACCTCTAGTGGTGACTAGAAGTGTCACAATAATAAGAATGTCACAATATGTTAAAGGATCACAAAATAGGTTAAAGATTCACAATATAGTTATTTATGGAATGTATTCTATGTTTACAGGTTTACTGATAGAGGATATTATATGTTACAGTGTATTGACACATAGAATGTATTAAGCCATAAAAGTATAGTCACTGTAGGTATTAAACACTGTAGAGAATAAGTCTTAAAGGGTCAGATATAGGGACTTCTTGAGTGAGAGGTGCAGCAGTGATACCATACAAGGAGATGTCCAGCGGAGATGACAACACTATAAAGGACTGGCCGAGCCTGGCCATAAAGAGGGGGATGAGAATTCGGCCATGAGGCTGCTACGAGGGAGCCGTGCCATAAAGTGTTGATTAAGGGAGGAACCAAGTTGACCTAAAGCCAAACACTGATTGGCTCAGACATTGTTTTCAGCAGTTTTGTGACAGTTGGAACACTTTCCTTCTTGTCAGCACTATATAAACTGTTTGAGGGAGCAGAAGCCAGACCACATATGCCTCGCTTCTTTTCAGAACCTCCTTCAATGGAGAGCTGTGAGGGCGAGTGTGTGTGTGGTCTCTGTTCTCGAGAGCATTTACTATCGATAGTTAATTTAGTTTGCATTTGTTATTAAATACTTGTTTTACTTTTAAACCGGATTCAGTAACTTTTTGGGTGCGCCTGCAGTAAGTAGTAAATAGAGAACCAGGCCAGTCAGCGGCCTCCCCTCCATTCAGGAAAAGTGAAGCCTTAACAATATCTATTATCAGAATCATTATAACTGTGCTATAACTGCTACTGTGTAAAGGGAATACTGCTGTTAAAAAGAACCTGATGTGTTTAAAGTGTTTACAAACCAAATGTTATTGCACTTTTGTTCATATAGCAGTACTTTTAAAATTAAAGTGCACAATACACTACTTTTGAATTCATTATTGAATTTTGCGCATAACAATGAGATTAATCGTGATTAATCGCAAAAAATGAATGCGATTAATTGCGATTAAAAATTGTAATCATTGCCCAGCACTAATATATACATATATATACAGTATATTATATGTATATATTGTTCCCAGTAGTGTTGCATGTAAGTAGTGGTGTAAAGGACCATTGTCGATCCGTAGAAATATACAATCAGGACATCAGCATTTATGGCTTTAGGGCTCGTCCTAACTTAATTGATCAGGTAACATATTTCAATGTGTATGGTGAAGTTGGTTCTGCTGTTTGCAATTGACTTGATGTGCAGAGACTTTTAGGATCAGTAGTAGCCTAGTTGCCAGGTGCACCTCGTTTGGTGATGAGAGGTTCAGTCTGGTAGTTTGGGAGACATGGACGAGTTTGGTGAGTAGTCTGTTTTCCTGTTTTCTGGAAACATTGTGAGCAGCCTTCGTGATCAGTGTTCCTGAGGAGTGTTTGTGTCACTGAGCGTGTTATGCTGGTGATTTTTGTAGAACAGAGTTTAGGTGGCCCTGTATACATGGTGAGTAAATTGCTGCTGTTCTGTCCCTGTTGGGTTGAAGAGCGGATTCCCTTTGGAGTTCGTTGGGGGGTTTCTGTAGTGTGGTGTGAAAGTGGTTAGAGCAGTTGTCTCGGGGGCACGTCCGAGGCTGCAGGTGGGCGGCCAGTTCATGGTTGCTTTACCGGGCCTGCGGGTTTTAGTGCGTAAATACCCACCACAAGTAGCACCTGAAGACTAGGGAGAGCTTACTTAGTCTCTGGTTAGGCAGTCAGAGGGACGGGCTGCAGTGATGTTAGCTATGTATGGGCTGCTCTTACTGTTAGTGCGTTAGTTAAATTCTGTTTGGGTTTTGTGTTGGGGCAGTCAAAGTTTGTTTCCTCTATTATGGCTTCTGTGGAGGAATTCTTCGGAGGAGTTATTGAAGCGCTGTTGGGTTTCAGGTTTGAGTTGGATGCTGTTCTTAGGCTTAAGGTATTTGCTGGTCCTGGCTTTACTGAGGGAAACAATAGTTTCTGGTGTTTCCTGCTAACTGCATGTTTTGTATTCTGGTTTTTGTGGTCATGTTCTTGAGGTTTCTTGGTAATTCAAGACTCGGTAATAAGAGCATTGCACAGCCTGTTGGGTGTCTGGGTATTGGACCCAGTTACCTTGCAGGTGGAACCTGAAGACTGCTGCTGCACAGTGTGCATTAGGTACAAATGGTTAATAGGTTAAGCAAGCTGGTAGTTAAAGGAGGGATGTGGTGAACTGTTCGTCGTTGTGCGGTGACAGGCAAGTTGTTAGCTTGGCCTGTTACCTTTCGGGAACATAAGCGCTACAGTTCATGGCTTGTTTGGCTGAGCTGAGTTGTAGTTGGATTGCCTCTTTGCGTTGTGAGTCTGCCGACGATTTTTGTTGGCTAGTGAGCCTTTTTCAGAGGAACCTCTAGGATACTACGTCGGATTAGCGCTTATGGTACTTCGGTTCTGTGCTTTTGGTCTTCGGGAATTATGGAAATTCCAGTCCTTCGTGTTCACCACTTGTTGCCCTCCTATGACAACTTGCTTCCCAATCATGTGCTGTACCACATCACTGTAATCTCTCTGGCCTTCCTTCCTTCTCTGCTCTCACTCTTAGATGCTTCTCCACATGTTGGAGTTGCTGGGTTGCAGAGTGGAGATTGATTGGTGGGCTGGGGAGATGCACTCACAACCGGTAGTATGAAACCTGTAAATATGAAATCTGTATGTAGTTTGTCGGTATTCCTGGTGGGAACACCGATTTTATGGAGGGGGGTGTGACGACCCCTCCCATCCACTAGGGGTCTGTGTCCTGTTTGCTGCCTACTCTGTCTTTCAGGATGTTGATCGGCAGCTAACGAGCCCACCTGAGCCTGCTGGAAGTGGCAGCTATAAAGATGCACCACCTGAACATGGCGTGGTGCCTCACCTCCTCTCCGACTCTCACGGCAGCTGCTTCATTTTATTGATTCTTTGGTTGTTTGTTTGTTTTAGTTTGGTTATTTGTTCGTTAAATAAATGTCTATTACTTTTATCACTCGTCTTGTCTCCCTTATGTTGCAGCCTTTGAGCCAGGTCGTAACACAGCTGTCCTGCATTTTGTTCTAGATATATGGAGCATAAAGACTGCAGGCTAAATAAAGAATGATATGAGATGTGGAGCTCCCTGAATGTTCATGAGAGCCGCACACATCTGTTCTACTCTCGTCCATCACTGGGTGTCTGATAGTCTTTACCTAGTGATACGAGACGCTCCCAGACTGCGTTCCTCTCTTCGTCCAGGACCGACAAAGTCACTCTCTCCATGTTGGGGGTCAGGAAAACTTCAAATGTCGGAGGGAAATTCGGTCCATACGTCGAGTCAAATAGTTTACACTGAAAACAAGAACCAGAAGTCAGAATGTGTATCTGCTACCTCCCTGATTGTGAATCATAGCATAGCGTCTTTTTCTGGCAGGTCTCTGGGGATCCCTTCATCCCAGCGTTTCATCAAAAAACACTCAGAGACGTTTGTTTTGTTTCTATGACAATATCTTGACAACATTTCACCACTCTAACCACCATTGTATGATCCACTAGCATCGCCCCTTTGCTTGTTATTATCTATTTGGGCTTCTATCTATTGGTTTGACTTTGTTTCTCATCATGAGCACCATCATACTTTGTATAGATGAGCTGGAGAATGCTCAATCTGTCGGCCGTAACGTTAAGAGACGAGGAAGACGATCCGTCAGAGACGACGTGTACAGTGATGAAATCACTCTCAAGCTATAATCTGTGAATAAAGTTCAGGACAGACAGACAGACAAAACAAGCTTCTCTTTCATCTTCTACAGTGACGTCACCAGCATCACCAGTTCAGAGGTTTTTAACTTCAAGCACCCGGAGCGGCCGCACAAAAAAGGCAGAATGTCAACAAAAAAAAACAATTTCATTGGGAACAATTGAAAATAGACGCTGGCACTCAGGAACAAATGCTATGTGGACACAGGCCACTACACACTACTCTGAGGCTGGAGACACAGTGGAGGGATAACAGTTGGGTGTTTAGCTAACAGCTAACAGCTAACAGAACTACCAGAACACACACTGCTGAGTACCTCTCGATCACTGCTCTACAGCTCACTGTTACTGTTTTGGACGGTGTGTTTGGCTAACAGCTAACAGCTAACGGAACTACCAGAACTGCTGAGTACCTCTCGATCGCTGCTCTACAGCTCACTGTTACTGTTTTGGACGGTGTGTTTGGCTAACAGCTAACAGCTAACAGCTAACAGCTAAGGGAACTATCACAGACACAAAGTGAAAAAAGATACTGGCGCTCAGGAATAAAACTGAATGTGGACACAGACCCTTAGAAGGGTAGAAGTGATCTGACTCACCCTAGGCTGTATATGGAATCCCTCAGGTTCACAGTGGACATGGTACCTTTTACCAACGTAAATGTCCTGATCACATTCGTTGGAGATCTCGATGTACTTCTTCGCAGATTGTTGATCTTTGGAAACCTTCGTTAACGGGACATTTTTATGAGTTTAGTTTAAGCTCAGATAGTGAAGGTAATTGTATGTGTAGAGTACATCTAAACATGAGAATTACAGTCAATTAAAAAGATAGTTATGAGGATAAACTGTAAATAAATGAATAAAAGTGTAGAATAAATGTTTCTAGATAAAAACAAATGCTACAGCACTGCAAACAAACAGGTCATGTCTTCATGGTGACTATTAAAAGAGATGAGTTATCAAATGTTCATCTTCATCATTTGAATTCAGAGTGCTGTTTCCCATTTTTACTGAACCAGAACATCATCGTTATTTGACTTTATGGAAGATTACAAGTTTTAAATTTGTTCTGCAACCATCCCTTTTGTTGGCCTCTCTACAGATCCACTGAACTGTGACCAGATGGATTCAAATATCTGTAAAAGTGTGCTGCTGGAAACAGGTGGGAATCCCTCAATTGTTGGAAAGTCACTAGTATTTCATCATCATACAGATCATTAATGATACGTTTGCATTTTTGAGGCCATAATTTAAAACCAAGTTGTCTTGAACAATAACTTGTGTAAGTGGTGAGAAGGGAACGTTTTCCTTCATATCTTTACAGACTGTTCTGAGTATTTTCTCACATTTCTTTTGGTCATGCAGCATTAAACAAATCATATTCAATGATGTGAAGTTCAGTTTGCATCCAGGAGGGAGATTCTCATCTTCAACCCAGTAAAATACTGGTTTCAACTGGGACGCCAAATACTGAAAGTCCAGAAGCCGTTCTCTCTCTGTCTGTAGATTCTAAATTGTTCTTTAAGTTTTGGAACTAACCGAGTCCATTTTTCAAAAAAGGGACTGAGACACAAGTTAACTTTAATAACGTTCACTCTGCCTGTAAAGCCTCTCAGTTGAGTGATCCATCTCAGAAATCTGTTTCCATTGTTCTGTGTTGTGTTTACTATTCATGCCATCTGGTAGAAGTATCACGAATGTTATTGGCAGATGGAAATACATGCTGAGAGAGAATCAAAAAACTACAAAAACAAAACAAAGCAATCTGAAGATTTACAGTTCAGATAGATTTGGTTCTTAGCAGCACGAGGAGTGAAGTGTGAATCGTCTTTGTGGAAACAGCTGTGGCTTAAAACAAGAGTTTAAGTTGCTGGTGAGCACATATGACAGATAGCTTTACCTCATGCACAGAGATGTTGTCCTGCAGCAGCAACACATCGAGAATTTGATCCCTGACGAGCGGAGGTCGGAGGAACAGCAGAACTTTGCACTTTATTGGCAGCCTGATGTTCAGAAACCTCCTGACGTAATCCCAGACCAGGCCAAAAGCGGAGAGGTTCGGGACCTTCACCACCACATGAGTATCCGTAATCTCCAGCGGCTCCAGGATTGTCATTCCATCATCAGTGATGTGGACGACGGACAACAGGCCGTCAAAGACCAACGCTGTGGGAGCAAAGAGCTGTTAAACCTTTATTTATTATTGATAAAACAGGTTCATCCCAACCTAATTCATTTCTTACCAATTGAGTTCAATCATGCGATTGGTCTCATGCGTGTCTGTGATTGAGTGAGTGTGCACCTCTGTGTCTGTCCACGGCTAATCTCACCTTCTGCTACAGCTGACTGCATAATATTTCACTTATGGCTGCATTCTCAAGGACCTCTTGTGGTTGCAGTGACTCACACTTCCTCAAAACAACTTTTATTGCCTGTTTCATACTGCCATTGACTGCCTGCTAACCCACCACTCTTAACAACCCCCCGGCCCCTAGTGATACCCCAGCTGAGTGCATCACCGACCCCCCAAGCAACTACTATGCAGCAAGAGACACAACGGCGGGATAACAGTTTGCGGTGTGTTTGGCCTAACGGCTAACGGAATGGACGATGAGTTTGGCAGCTAACAAAGCTACCAGTACACACACTGCTGAGTACCTCTCTGCAGCTGCTCTGTGGCTCACTTTCATTGTTTTAGACAGTTGGTAACCGCGAACAGCTAACAGAAGATTGAGCTGATTTCCTGCTTACATCACTGCTTGTTTTTGAGGTTGCATGAAGTGTGCTAGCCAATTGACTCTGGAGCCTCCCACTCCGCCCCTATCCTTTACCTATTATTTTTGAATTCATCATTATTTTCCCACACATGATCTGTCTGGATCTGTGCATTTAGTGTTACCACCATTATAATTTATGTTTTTGCATGTCACCAGATGCAGCTAGTTTTACGCATTAATACAACTCTTTGTAGTTTTGGTAATTTATTCCTTAACACTGAAGACAGCCATGTCTTTACCGTCCTTTGTTTCACAGTGGGGGAGGTGGAGCTGACAGACTGCAGCATCCTCAGAACTCTTGATGTCGAACAGCGGCCCTGCAGCCTTCTTGCCAGCTGGTTGGAGGAGGCCCTCATCCCATTGGACAGTCCTGTACAGCAGCTCTGCCTCTTGAGCCATAACAAACACCAGTCCAGTCAAAGAACACTGGAACACACCTGGACCAGGACACCTGAACCTGTAGGACACGGAAAGGACGAATAAATATAAGAAGCATCTATTGGCCTGTTAGTCACATGATCTGTTTTCACTCACAGGTGTCCATGTGCAGCACAGGGAAACTGATCGTAGTGTAAAGCGTGATGACACCCAGGGGACAACTCCACTCTTATTTAGGGCGTTTTCAGACCCGTAGTTTGTTTGCTTTGTTGTCGATTCAGAGACTAACTTCGTACAGTGGTTGCATTTGCCCCTCGGTTTGTGTTCACACAGCGAAGTTCAAGACAAATGCCATGTGAGAGAAAGCTGTTCTGTCATTGGTCAGACACATTACCGGGAAGATTCTTCTTGATTATGGAGCATCAGCAGCATGTATTGCTTATTGTGAACATACTCACAAGACAATTGTTCTTGAGATGTTGTTCCCACTTCCCTCATCCCTGCCCACCTCCTCACCTGCATCTCATTCCCTCATCAACCTCTCTATTTATATACCGGCCCAGACTCTTTGTTCTTCCGTCAGTTCGTCATCGTTTCAATGCTTTTGTGTTCAAAGCCACCTGAACCAGTACCTGAACCAGTACCTGAACCAGTACCTGAACCAGTACCTGAACCAGTACCTGAACCAGTACCTGAACCAGTACCTGAGCCGTGAATGAATGCATGCACAGTTTTATAAATCCGATTCTTGTTTTTTATATGGATTCTACACAGTTTTATAAATAAGGTCCAGGTCCTGTTTTGACTTGCTCCCCACAGACAACAGACCTTTGTTTAGAATCACAACTTGATGAACCATGAAAGAAGCTGGAATAGTGTATTTCATAGGATTACCTGTATGAAGATTCAGCTGTGTGTTCAGGTGAGAATGAGAATGGAGCCTGGAATTAAGAAGGCACAAAGTTAGTTATTGTAATATAAATCAAGTAACCAGCCACAGTTCTCTGCCCTCTGTTCCCCTGGTACACAATCATTACATTTACTCAGTAGAGAAACCTCAATAAATGAACTTCACGCTCTTCAGCTGCTGCTCCCTCACCTCTTTGTCGGGCACATTTGTTTTCACATCCAGTTTGCCGTCGGCGTCACCTGATGGAGAGAAGAAGAGAAAGAGAAACATTAGCAGACACAATTCTTCAAACAGCTCTAACAGAATAGAAAAATACTTTTTGTTACGATGAGGCTCATTAAGATCAGATTTTAATGTAGAATAGCTTGAATGGGGGACATTCTTTCAATACTCACATTGTTTGTGTTTCTTAGTGATCGACCTGTTATCCAACCTGTCGGGAGGAACACAATCCCAAAAGTTATGGATCAAGTTTTAAATAATTGTTCATTCTTTGAGTTAGCCAGCTTCATAGTCCTAATATGAAGCAACTAATCTGCTTTTTGATCACGTCTCATTCATGTTGTGAGCGTGCATTAGAGGAAACAACAGTCTAGATGCAAAAAAACATCACAGGAAAACAAAACCAACTACCTTTATTCACTCTACTGTGAAATCCCACGACTTCTAAAGACTTGCTTGGCTTTGCTTTGTCAGCTTTTATTTTATTGTTTGTGGAGAAATGAAAGAAAAGAAACATCAGAGGAACTACACTCGATGGTAAAATCTCAGATTCTTTGGTCTCGAAGGGAGAGAAAGGAGGGAAACCCTCACTGTGAGTAAACCGCCCTGTGTTTTATTAACAACACTGCTGAACCAGCACGGACTGACTCGGACCCCCTCACTGACCTCAGAGTCTCCAGTCTGCAGTCTGGACTCTCCAGAAGGTCACACAGCAGCTTCACTCCTGAATCCTTCAGGTCGTTTCCACTCAGGTCCAGCTCTCTCAGAGGTGACGGGTTGGACTTCAGAGCTGAGGCCAGAGAAGAGCAGCTGACCTCTGACAACCTGCAGTACCTCAGTCTGAATGAAGGATAAATGATTTAGATACAAATATGTTTATAATCCAATCAGATGTGAACAAGTTTTAAATGTGGAGCTGACTTTATCATTCTGTTACTGCAGATCTTCATCATCATATCCGCCCTCTATTTTATTATTAGTAGAAACACACACCACAATAAATAGTTCCACTTCAGAGAGTAAACTTTATCAAGTTAAATATGAGTTCAGATGATCTTCTGTGTACAGATTACCGTTTACCAAACATGTAATGTACTTTAACAGCTAACGTTGGACATTTTCTGCAGTTTCTTTACGAGACAGTTGACTTTTGTGACTGCAGACTAAAAGCTTAGTTTATACTCGCCACAGTGAAGCCGGCACGCTCCACAAACATTATGTAATCACGGCCTGCGAGTCCTGCACCAAGGCTCCGCAAGTGGTCGCACCTCTGAATGTTTGCTACGACTAGACACAAATAGTTTACTGATAAAAGCACTATTTAGATGTCTGCCACATAGTTTTAGACGCTTTAGAAACAGGAGGTCTTAAAAATCTACATTTGAGTCAATATTTAACAGCCAAATCAAATAGTTTACAGGATATTCAACCTTTGTTTCTTTATAATACATTTGATACTTGACTTGTTTACAGGGTTTGTATGAAGGTAATAAAGTCTCCATGAATATGAGATATGAGTTTACAGATAATAACAGTTCCTCCTCTTCGTTGTGGAGGTTTGTTTATGGCGTTACACTGGTTGTCTTCCTGATTCTTCACAGTTCATTTAGTTTGTTCGTCCTCTGGTGTTTCACAGAATAATGTAATTAAAAGCACGTTGAGTATAAACACCTTTTGTTCATGCTCGGAGCTCACACGCCATCTGCAGAAGCTCACGCTACGGTGCCACGCTCAAACAAAACGTACATTTAGTCCAGCAAAAATACAAATATGAACAAAAAGAAATTCACAACTTTATGGGTGTAAAGCCCCAGTCCCACCGAAAGCCGGATATACTACGGATGTCCCCGGATCACCCCGTATCAAAGGAGGTGAGATCCGGGGTGTCAACTAGCTCCCGTTTCATCCCGGATTAACACGGTTATACTACGGTTACGCTACGGTTCATCCCGGATGTGCTATGATTCAACGCCGCCCCCCTCGATTCAACGCCGCCCCCCCTCTCCATTCCCGGATGGCCACGGATCACCCCGGATGTTAGTTGTACGTCCGGCGAGCCGCTCGTCTTCCCGGATACGCCACGGATCGCCACGGTTCACCACGGTTGGCCACGGTTTTACTACGGTTCATCACGGACCCCCCCGGATCGTCCCGGACTGACTACGGTTTCATTACGGTTCCACTCCCGGATGACCCCGGATCTGATCCGTAGTGTATCCGGCTTTCGGTGGGACTGGGGCATAAGTTATGTTTGTACATAAATGAGGTTAAATGGTTGATTAAACAAATAGGAATAGTATAGATTCATCTTCTTTAGCTAGTTAAGGAACAGCATCAACAAATGTACTGATCTTTCTCTAGAGTTCTGTGGGAGATTAGTGGACCTGGTTCTTGTGTTCATGGTGCATGCAGCCGAGGGTTAGTCCACTTTTATTACACTTTAAAGTCAAGTGTGTGGAGCTAATTCAGCGTGTGAGGGATGCAGACTTTGAACAAAGTGAATTGTGGCTTTATTATGATTAGCATTTGGTTTGAATAATATTTTGGTTGAGCGTTTTGTATTTATCTGCTGCATACACGTGTTTAGCCTCATTTTAGGTTTGAGAATATTATCAGTGTAGAAATGTGACGCATTTTAATGTTGAAGTCTTATTTCTGTTATAGAACCACATTCACACCCACAAACGTACAGGAAGAATAATATGTAGTAAAGATTCATCCGTGGAGCTGAAGCGTGGACTGACCTCAGAGTCTCCAGTCTGCAGTCTGGACTCTCCAGAAGGTCACACAGCAGCTTCACTCCTGAATCCTTCAGGTCGTTGAGACTCAGGTCCAGATCTCTCAGATGTGACGGGTTGGTCTTCAGAGCTGAGACCAGAGAAGAGCAGCTGACCTCTGACAACCCGCAGTCCTCCAGTCTGAATGAAGGATAAATGATGTGAGTTTAGAGGACAATGTTCATTCAGTGTCAGGCGTTTAGAACGGAGACGTTTAGAAAATGTAAACTCCAAACACATGAGCTGAATGCAGGTTAAAAACTGTGAGGTACAAGAAGTGAATAAGAGCTCTCATTAATACTAATGACAACGTGCTGCTGCTTCAATAAAGACCAAGTGACTTCACTTGAACTCTGCCAGCTCCATCTAAACTCATGTCAGCCCAACACAAAGAAATACAAACACAGAAACTCATTTAAGATTCCACTCAAGAACACAAAGTTAACAAAGATACCAAATGTGTCAGGAGGACATTTTAGGGAAATATGTGAACAAAAGTTATGTATTTTAGGAATAGTGGAGTCATAACATCAAAAGCAGCTTCAGTTTAAGCATCAAATAGCTTCATAACAATTATGAAAAAGCAAAATACTGAAAACATTTGTTGTTGTGTGATAGAGAGATATTTATTCATTGTGTTTAGTAACTTTTATCATTTACTGAAGAAAACCTGATGGAGAATACAAGATGAACATCAAGTCTATATTATATTTATGTAAAATAAATAATAATATAAACAAATATTTGTTCGTGGTCTAACGATTTATGAACATTGTTTTGCAACTCTTGGTTTATTGAGGCTTTTATTAATATTAATACATCTTAATTAAATTAAGATGATAAAAACTGAATATGGTTCAGAGAATTATGTTGTTTATGATCATAAGTCATCTGGTATTTTACCTTTGACTGTTGAAACTATCTTCGTCTAGATCACATATGTCAAACTCAAGGCCCGCGGTGGTATTATCTTTGGCCTGCAGGATAATATCTAATTACTATTAGAGCTGGCCCGCCGGTATATTGCACGCACCACTAATACTACAAATCCCACAATGCACTGCCAGTGCGTTGCCACGTGAGGGCCTGCAAGCGCGAGCCCTTGCACTACTCGCTCATCAGCAGCTTTATGGAGCTAGTCACCTGTGGCCAACGTTCAGCTATCCCACTCCCCAAAAAATGTCTAAACGAAAGGTGGACTTTGAAAACAGAGGTTTTCAAGGCAGGTGGGAGGCAGAGTATATGTTCGCGGATATAAAGGGCAAACCTGTTTGTCTTGTGTGCGGAGACGGTGTGGCTGTAATGAAAGAATATAACGTAAGAAGACACAATGAAGCGAAACACCACGACAGGTACAAGCATCTGGACATGAAACAGAGGCTCCAGGAGGTAGAAGAGTTCAAAAGAAGTCTGGTGTCACAGCAGGCTATGTTCACAAAAGCCAAATCACAAAGTGAGGCTGCTGTAAAGGCTAGTTTTATTGTGGCAACAGAGGTCGCTAAATCAGCCCGGCCCTTTACCGAGGGAGAAGTTGTCAAAAACTGCATGATGCAAGTTTGCGACGTCGTGTGCCCAGATAAAAGACAAGCATCTTCAAATGTGAGCTTGAGCAGAAACACCGTTGATGATCGTGTACGTGAGCTTGCCACCAATCTACAACAACAGCTGGTGGGAAAGGGAAAAGATTTCATCGCATACTCCCTTGCTGTGGATGAGAGCAGCGACACTTCTGATACTGCCCAGCTGTCAATTCTCATCCGTGGAGTGGACTCAAGTCTGTGCGTAACAGAGGAACTTTTGGGATTAAGATCAATGCATGGCACGACTACGGGAAAAGATCTCTTTGAAGAGGTATCCAGATGTGTAAATGAAATGGGGCTGCCTTGGGATAAACTTGTGGGACTGACGACAGATGGAGCGCCCGCGATGTGCGGTCAAAAGAATGGATTGGTGGGCAGGATCCGGGAGAAGATGCGGGAGGAAAACGGCGCAGGTGAGCTGACAGCTTATCACTGCATCATACACCAGGAATCGTTGTGTGGCAAAGCCTTGAACATGGAACATGTAATGAGCACCATAACACGAGCGGTTAACTTCATAAGAGCCAAAGGTTTAAATCACCGCCAGTTCAAGTCTTTTCTGGAGGAGTTGGGTTCAGAATATGGTGACTTGCCCTATCACACAGAGGTGCGATGGCTAAGCCAAGGAAAAGTGCTGAAAAGATGTTTGGAGTTGCATGAGGAGATCTGTCAGTTCATGGAAAGCAAAGGGAAAGACACAACAGAGCTCCGGGATAAAAAGTTGCAGTGTGAAGTGGCGTTTCTGTGTGACATCACGAGCCATCTCAATGCGCTCAACCTGCAGCTTCAGGGGCGAGGCCATGTGATCACAGACATGTACGCTGCAGTGAGGGCTCAGCATACTCGGTGCCGACTTCACACGGCGATTTGCCGACTTTGAAGCCCAAAAAAGCAGGTTTGAATTGCTCAGCAATCCATTTGCAGCTGACGTGGAAAGCGCACCAACCAACCTCCAAATGGAGCCGATTGAACTCCAATGTAGTGACACACTCAAGCATGACTCTGTGGGCGCTGCACAGTTTCCACGTTTCATCCCCGACACAATGCCCCAGCTGCGTACCCAAGCTGCTCAAATGCTCTCTATGTTTGGCAGCACATACCTGTGTGAACAACTGTTCTCCTTGATGAAGATGAACAAAACATCACACAGGAGTCGTCTTACTGATGAACACCTTCACTCGATCCTGAGGATGTCCTCAGCTCAGAGCCTGACCCCAAACATTGATCAACTTGCATCCAAGATGAGATGCCAAGTATCTGGCTTAGACTAGTGTGCATCACAGAGCAGCAAACTGAGCTTTAATGTACGTTTCCTTTTTGCACTTTTTTTCTTGTACCACAGGGCATGTTTGGTTTTTCTTTGGAGGAAATCATTTTTTGTCTGTTGTTGGCCTGTGGACAAATGTCTTCATTAGAAATGACTCTGGAAAAGCTGCAGATAGAGCCATGAGAAATGAATGCAACAGATTTTTCATTTATTTAATGTTTAATGTTGTTTTTATAGGCAATAACTTAAGCTTTGTTAGTTCCAGGTTCAATATGTGCAATAAGTTCATTTCAATAAGTTTTGCAATAAACATTGAACCAGTTCGGCCCTCGACTTGTACCAATGTTTTAATTTGGCCCACTGTGTATTTGAGTTTGACACCCCTGCTCTAAAGACAATGGGTCAGATGAGAATGCTTTAAGCTATATCTTTTACAAAATAAGAGTTCAGTCAGTATTCACTGTTGTTTCTTTATTATCATTTCTGTGAGAAATCCTGTGAAAAGAGAAGTTAGACTGGTATGGAAAGTAATGTGTTTATGGCATTTTATCTGAGTTGGCAATGAAAGTGAAATGTTTGTTATGATGTTATATTTGTTATAGGGTAGCTAACGTAAGGAGAGCAGAAGAAAGCCGTCAGTACGTGAAGAGCGAAGTGTAATCAGAACAGACAGCGCTTCTGACCTGATGTATTCTCATATATTTACAGGAAATTAAATGTGTTGCACCAGAGTGAGCTTCGTATCATTCTTGGTCCTGTAACATATGCAGCCGAGGGTTAGTCCACTTTTATTACACTTTAAAGTCAAGTGTGTGGAGCTAATTCAGCGTGTGAGGGATGCAGACTTTGAACAAAGTGAATTGTGGCTTTATTATGATTAGCATTTGGTTTGAATAATATTTTGGTTGAGCGTTTTGTATTTATCTGCTGCATACACGTGTTTAGCCTCATTTTAGGTTTGAGAATATTATCAGTGTAGAAATGTGACGCATTTTAATGTTGAAGTCTTATTTCTGTTATAGAACCACATTCACACCCACAAACGTACAGGAAGAATAATATGTAGTAAAGATTCATCCGTGGAGCTGAAGCGTGGACTGACCTCAGAGTCTCCAGTCTGCAGTCTGGACTCTCCAGAAGGTCACACAGCAGCTTCACTCCTGAATCCTTCAGGTCGTTGTTACTCAGGTCCAGCTCTCTCAGATGTGACGGGTTGGTCTTCAGAGCTGAGACCAGAGAAGAGCAGCTGACCTCTGACAACCCGCAGTCCCTCAGTCTGAATGAAGGATAAATGATGTGAGTTTAGAGGACAATGTTCATTCAGTGTCAGGCGTTTAGAACGGAGACGTTTAGAAAATGTAAACTCCAAACACATGAGCTGAATGCAGGTTAAAAACTGTGAGGTACAAGAAGTGAATAAGAGCTCTCATTAATACTAATGACAACGTGCTGCTGCTTCAATAAAGACCAAGTGACTTCACTTGAACTCTGCCAGCTCCATCTAAACTCATGTCAGCCCAACACAAAGAAATACAAACACAGAAACTCATTTAAGATTCCACTCAAGAACACAAAGTTAACAAAGATACCAAATGTGTCAGGAGGACATTTTAGGGAAATATGTGAACAAAAGTTATGTATTTTAGGAATAGTGGAGTCATAACATCAAAGCAGCTTCAGTTTAAGCATCAAATAGCTTCATAATAATTATGAAAAAGCAAAATACTGAAAACATTTGTTGTTGTGTGATAGAGAGATATTTATTCATTGTGTTTAGTAACTTTTATCATTTACTGAAGAAAACCTGATGGAGAATACAAGATGAACATCAAATCTATATTATATTTATGTAAAATAAATAATAATATAAACAAATATTTGTTCGTGGTCTAACGATTTATGAACATTGTTTTGCAACTCTTGGTTTATTGAGGCTTTTATTAATATTAATACATCTTAATTAAATTAAGATGATAAAAACTGAATATGGTTCAGAGAATTATGTTGTTTATGATCATAAGTCATCTGGTATTTTACCTTTGACTGTTGAAACTATCTTCGTCTAGATCACATATGTCAAACTCAAGGCCCGCGGTGGTATTATCTTTGGCCTGCAGGATAATATCTAATTACTATTAGAGCTGGCCCGCCGGTATATTGCACGCACCACTAATACTACAAATCCCACAATGCACTGCCAGTGCGTTGCCACGTGAGGGCCTGCAAGCGCGAGCCCTTGCACTACTCGCTCATCAGCAGCTTTATGGAGCTAGTCACCTGTGGCCAACGTTCAGCTATCCCACTCCCCAAAAAATGTCTAAACGAAAGGTGGACTTTGAAAACAGAGGTTTTCAAGGCAGGTGGGAGGCAGAGTATATGTTCGCGGATATAAAGGACAAACCTGTTTGTCTTGTGTGCGGAGACGGTGTGGCTGTAATGAAAGAATATAACGTAAGAAGACACAATGAAGCGAAACACCACGACAGGTACAAGCATCTGGACATGAAACAGAGGCTCCAGGAGGTAGAAGAGTTCAAAAGAAGTCTGGTGTCACAGCAGGCTATGTTCACAAAAGCCAAATCACAAAGTGAGGCTGCTGTAAAGGCTAGTTTTATTGTGGCAACAGAGGTCGCTAAATCAGCCCGGCCCTTTACCGAGGGAGAAGTTGTCAAAAACTGCATGATGCAAGTTTGCGACGTCGTGTGCCCAGATAAAAGACAAGCATCTTCAAATGTGAGCCTGAGCAGAAACACCGTTGATGATCGTGTACGTGAGCTTGCCACCAATCTACAACAACAGCTGGTGGGAAAGGGAAAAGATTTCATCGCATACTCCCTTGCTGTGGATGAGAGCAGCGACACTTCTGATACTGCCCAGCTGTCAATTCTCATCCGTGGAGTGGACTCAAGTCTGTGCGTAACAGAGGAACTTTTGGGATTAAGATCAATGCATGGCACGACTACGGGAAAAGATCTCTTTGAAGAGGTATCCAGATGTGTAAATGAAATGGGGCTGCCTTGGGATAAACTTGTGGGACTGACGACAGATGGAGCGCCCGCGATGTGCGGTCAAAAGAATGGATTGGTGGGCAGGATCCGGGAGAAGATGCGGGAGGAAAACGGCGCAGGTGAGCTGACAGCTTATCACTGCATCATACACCAGGAATCGTTGTGTGGCAAAGCCTTGAACATGGAACATGTAATGAGCACCATAACACGAGCGGTTAACTTCATAAGAGCCAAAGGTTTAAATCACCGCCAGTTCAAGTCTTTTCTGGAGGAGTTGGGTTCAGAATATGGTGACTTGCCCTATCACACAGAGGTGCGATGGCTAAGCCAAGGAAAAGTGCTGAAAAGATGTTTGGAGTTGCATGAGGAGATCTGTCAGTTCATGGAAAGCAAAGGGAAAGACACAACAGAGCTCCGGGATAAAAAGTTGCGGTGTGAAGTGGCGTTTCTGTGTGACATCACGAGCCATCTCAATGCGCTCAACCTGCAGCTTCAGGGGCGAGGCCATGTGATCACAGACATGTACGCTGCAGTGAGGGCTCAGCATACTCGGTGCCGACTTCACACGGCGATTTGCCGACTTTGAAGCCCAAAAAAGCAGGTTTGAATTGCTCAGCAATCCATTTGCAGCTGACGTGGAAAGCGCACCAACCAACCTCCAAATGGAGCCGATTGAACTCCAATGTAGTGACACACTCAAGCATGACTCTGTGGGCGCTGCACAGTTTCCACGTTTCATCCCCGACACAATGCCCCAGCTGCGTACCCAAGCTGCTCAAATGCTCTCTATGTTTGGCAGCACATACCTGTGTGAACAACTGTTCTCCTTGATGAAGATGAACAAAACATCACACAGGAGTCGTCTTACTGATGAACACCTTCACTCGATCCTGAGGATGTCCTCAGCTCAGAGCCTGACCCCAAACATTGATCAACTTGCATCCAAGATGAGATGCCAAGTATCTGGCTTAGACTAGTGTGCATCACAGAGCAGCAAACTGAGCTTTAATGTACGTTTCCTTTTTGCACTTTTTTTCTTGTACCACAGGGCATGTTTGGTTTTTCTTTGGAGGAAATCATTTTTTGTCTGTTGTTGGCCTGTGGACAAATGTCTTCATTAGAAATGACTCTGTAAAAGCTGCAGATAGAGCCATGAGAAATGAATGCAACAGATTTTTCATTTATTTAATGTTTAATGTTGTTTTTATAGGCAATAACTTAAGCTTTGTTAGTTCCAGGTTCAATATGTGCAATAAGTTCATTTCAATAAGTTTTGCAATAAACATTGAACCAGTTCGGCCCTCGACTTGTACCAATGTTTTAATTTGGCCCACTGTGTATTTGAGTTTGACACCCCTGCTCTAAAGACAATGGGTCAGATGAGAATGCTTTAAGCTATATCTTTTACAAAATAAGAGTTCAGTCAGTATTCACTGTTGTTTCTTTATTATCATTTCTGTGAGAAATCCTGTGAAAAGAGAAGTTAGACTGGTATGGAAAGTAATGTGTTTATGGCATTTTATCTGAGTTGGCAATGAAAGTGAAATGTTTGTTATGATGTTATATTTGTTATAGGGTAGCTAACGTAAGGAGAGCAGAAGAAAGCCGTCAGTACGTGAAGAGCGAAGTGTAATCAGAACAGACAGCGCTTCTGACCTGATGTATTCTCATATATTTACAGGAAATTAAATGTGTTGCACCAGAGTGAGCTTCGTATCATTCTTGGTCCTGTAACATATGCAGCCGAGGGTTAGTCCACTTTTATTACACTTTAAAGTCAAGTGTGTGGAGCTAATTCAGCGTGTGAGGGATGCAGACTTTGAACAAAGTGAATTGTGGCTTTATTATGATTAGCATTTGGTTTGAATAATATTTTGGTTGAGCGTTTTGTATTTATCTGCTGCATACACGTGTTTAGCCTCATTTTAGGTTTGAGAATATTATCAGTGTAGAAATGTGACGCATTTTAATGTTGAAGTCTTATTTCTGTTATAGAACCACATTCACACCCACAAACGTACAGGAAGAATAATATGTAGTAAAGATTCATCCGTGGAGCTGAAGCGTGGACTGACCTCAGAGTCTCCAGTCTGCAGTCTGGACTCTCCAGAAGGTCACACAGCAGCTTCACTCCTGAATCCTTCAGGTTGTTGTGACTCAGGTCCAGATCTCTCAGATGTGACGGGTTGGTCTTCAGAGCTGAGACCAGAGAAGAGCAGCTGACCTCTGACAACCTGCAGCCACACAGTCTGAATGAAGGATAAATGATGTGAGTTTAGAGGACAATGTTCATTCAGTGTCAGGCGTTTAGAACGGAGACGTTTAGAAAATGTAAACTCCAAACACATGAGCTGAATGCAGGTTAAAAACTGTGAGGTACAAGAAGTGAATAAGAGCTCTCATTAATACTAATGACAACGTGCTGCTGCTTCAATAAAGACCAAGTGACTTCACTTGAACTCTGCCAGCTCCATCTAAACTCATGTCAGCCCAACACAAAGAAATACAAACACAGAAACTCATTTAAGATTCCACTCAAGAACACAAAGTTAACAAAGATACCAAATGTGTCAGGAGGACATTTTAGGGAAATATGTGAACAAAAGTTATGTATTTTAGGAATAGTGGAGTCATAACATCAAAGCAGCTTCAGTTTAAGCATCAAATAGCTTCATAATAATTATGAAAAAGCAAAATACTGAAAACATTTGTTGTTGTGTGATAGAGAGATATTTATTCATTGTGTTTAGTAACTTTTATCATTTACTGAAGAAAACCTGATGGAGAATACAAGATGAACATCAAGTCTATATTATATTTATGTAAAATAAATAATAATATAAACAAATATTTGTTCGTGGTCTAACGATTTATGAACATTGTTTTGCAACTCTTGGTTTATTGAGGCTTTTATTAATAACAAAAAGCTCAACATTGTTGTTTTTTACAGAATCTGTGTTTTCTAAAGTTGTGTATTTTTACGATGATAAAAACTGAATATGGTTCAGAGAATTATGTTGTTTATGATCATAAGTCATCTGGTATTTTACCTTTGACTGTTGAAACTATCTTCGTCTAGATCACATATGTCAAACTCAAGGCCCGCGGTGGTATTATCTTTGGCCTGCAGGATAATATCTAATTACTATTAGAGCTGGCCCGCCGGTATATTGCACGCACCACTAATACTACAAATCCCACAATGCACTGCCAGTGCGTTGCCACGTGAGGGCCTGCAAGCGCGAGCCCTTGCACTACTCGCTCATCAGCAGCTTTATGGAGCTAGTCACCTGTGGCCAACTTTCAGCTATCCCACTCCCCAAAAAATGTCTAAACGAAAGGTGGACTTTGAAAACAGAGGTTTTCAAGGCAGGTGGGAGGCAGAGTATATGTTCGCGGATATAAAGGACAAACCTGTTTGTCTTGTGTGCGGAGACGGTGTGGCTGTAATGAAAGAATATAACGTAAGACACAATGAAGCGAAACACCACGACAGGTACAAGCATCTGGACATGAAACAGAGGCTCCAGGAGGTAGAAGAGTTCAAAAGAAGTCTGGTGTCACAGCAGGCTATGTTCACAAAAGCCAAATCACAAAGTGAGGCTGCTGTAAAGGCTAGTTTTATTGTGGCAACAGAGGTCGCTAAATCAGCCCGGCCCTTTACCGAGGGAGAAGTTGTCAAAAACTGCATGATGCAAGTTTGCGACGTCGTGTGCCCAGATAAAAGACAAGCATCTTCAAATGTGAGCCTGAGCAGAAACACTGCTGCTGATCGTGTACGTGAGCTTGCCACCAATCTACAACAACAGCTGGTGGGAAAGGGAAAAGATTTCATCGCATACTCCCTTGCTGTGGATGAGAGCAGCGACACTTCTGATACTGCCCAGCTGTCAATTCTCATCCGTGGAGTGGACTCAAGTCTGTGCGTAACAGAGGAACTTTTGGGATTAAGATCAATGCATGGCACGACTACGGGAAAAGATCTCTTTGAAGAGGTATCCAGATGTGTAAATGAAATGGGGCTGCCTTGGGATAAACTTGTGGGACTGACGACAGATGGAGCGCCCGCGATGTGCGGTCAAAAGAATGGATTGGTGGGCAGGATCCGGGAGAAGATGCGGGAGGAAAACGGCGCAGGTGAGCCGACAGCTTATCACTGCATCATACACCAGGAATCGTTGTGTGGCAAAGCCTTGAACATGGAACATGTAATGAGCACCATAACACGAGCGGTTAACTTCATAAGAGCCAAAGGTTTAAATCACCGCCAGTTCAAGTCTTTTCTGGAGGAGTTGGGTTCAGAATATGGTGACTTGCCCTATCACACAGAGGTGCGATGGCTAAGCCAAGGAAAAGTGCTGAAAAGATGTTTGGAGTTGCATGAGGAGATCTGTCAGTTCATGGAAAGCAAAGGGAAAGACACAACAGAGCTCCGGGATAAAAAGTTGCGGTGTGAAGTGGCGTTTCTGTGTGACATCACGAGCCATCTCAATGCGCTCAACCTGCAGCTTCAGGGGCGAGGCCATGTGATCACAGACATGTACGCTGCAGTGAGGGCTCAGCATACTCGGTGCCGACTTCACACGGCGATTTGCCGACTTTGAAGCCCAAAAAAGCAGGTTTGAATTGCTCAGCAATCCATTTGCAGCTGACGTGGAAAGCGCACCAACCAACCTCCAAATGGAGCCGATTGAACTCCAATGTAGTGACACACTCAAGCATGACTCTGTGGGCGCTGCACAGTTTCCACGTTTCATCCCCGACACAATGCCCCAGCTGCGTACCCAAGCTGCTCAAATGCTCTCTATGTTTGGCAGCACATACCTGTGTGAACAACTGTTCTCCTTGATGAAGATGAACAAAACATCACACAGGAGTCGTCTTACTGATGAACACCTTCACTCGATCCTGAGGATGTCCTCAGCTCAGAGCCTGACCCCAAACATTGATCAACTTGCATCCAAGATGAGATGCCAAGTATCTGGCTTAGACTAGTGTGCATCACAGAGCAGCAAACTGAGCTTTAATGTACGTTTCCTTTTTGCACTTTTTTTCTTGTACCACAGGGCATGTTTGGTTTTTCTTTGGAGGAAATCATTTTTTGTCTGTTGTTGGCCTGTGGACAAATGTCTTCATTAGAAATGACTCTGTAAAAGCTGCAGATAGAGCCATGAGAAATGAATGCAACAGATTTTTCATTTATTTAATGTTTAATGTTGTTTTTATAGGCAATAACTTAAGCTTTGTTAGTTCCAGGTTCAATATGTGCAATAAGTTCATTTCAATGAGTTTTGCAATAAACATTGAACCAGTTCGGCCCTCGACTTGTACCAATGTTTTAATTTGGCCCACTGTGTATTTGAGTTTGACACCCCTGCTCTAAAGACAATGGGTCAGATGAGAATGCTTTAAGCTATATCTTTTACAAAATAAGAGTTCAGTCAGTATTCACTGTTGTTTCTTTATTATCATTTCTGTGAGAAATCCTGTGAAAAGAGAAGTTAGACTGGTATGGAAAGTAATGTGTTTATGGCATTTTATCTGAGTTGGCAATGAAAGTGAAATGTTTGTTATGATGTTATATTTGTTATAGGGTAGCTAACGTAAGGAGAGCAGAAGAAAGCCGTCAGTACGTGAAGAGCGAAGTGTAATCAGAACAGACAGCGCTTCTGACCTGATGTATTCTCATATATTTACAGGAAATTAAATGTGTTGCACCAGAGTGAGCTTCGTATCATTCTTGGTCCTGTAACATATGCAGCCGAGGGTTAGTCCACTTTTATTACACTTTAAAGTCAAGTGTGTGGAGCTAATTCAGCGTGTGAGGGATGCAGACTTTGAACAAAGTGAATTGTGGCTTTATTATGATTAGCATTTGGTTTGAATAATATTTTGGTTGAGCGTTTTGTATTTATCTGCTGCATACACGTGTTTAGCCTCATTTTAGGTTTGAGAATATTATCAGTGTAGAAATGTGACGCATTTTAATGTTGAAGTCTTATTTCTGTTATAGAACCACATTCACACCCACAAACGTACAGGAAGAATAATATGTAGTAAAGATTCATCCGTGGAGCTGAAGCGTGGACTGACCTCAGAGTCTCCAGTCTGCAGTCTGGACTCTCCAGAAGGTCACACAGCAGCTTCACTCCTGAATCCTTCAGGTTGTTGTGACTCAGGTCCAGATCTCTCAGATGTGACGGGTTGGTCTTCAGAGCTGAGACCAGAGAAGAGCAGCTGACCTCTGACAACCTGCAGCCACACAGTCTGAATGAAGGATAAATGATGTGAGTTTAGAGGACAATGTTCATTCAGTGTCAGGCGTTTAGAACGGAGACGTTTAGAAAATGTAAACTCCAAACACATGAGCTGAATGCAGGTTAAAAACTGTGAGGTACAAGAAGTGAATAAGAGCTCTCATTAATACTAATGACAACGTGCTGCTGCTTCAATAAAGACCAAGTGACTTCACTTGAACTCTGCCAGCTCCATCTAAACTCATGTCAGCCCAACACAAAGAAATACAAACACAGAAACTCATTTAAGATTCCACTCAAGAACACAAAGT
Organism: Leptoclinus maculatus; assembly: GCA_032191485.1. Taxonomy (NCBI): domain Eukaryota; kingdom Metazoa; phylum Chordata; class Actinopteri; order Perciformes; family Stichaeidae; genus Leptoclinus; species Leptoclinus maculatus. The sequence continues at coordinate 2,598,096 of JAVDOI010000029.1, read as the reverse complement.
TAACAAAGATACCAAATGTGTCAGGAGGACATTTTAGGGAAATATGTGAACAAAAGTTATGTATTTTAGGAATAGTGGAGTCATAACATCAAAGCAGCTTCAGTTTAAGCATCAAATAGCTTCATAATAATTATGAAAAAGCAAAATACTGAAAACATTTGTTGTTGTGTGATAGAGAGATATTTATTCATTGTGTTTAGTAACTTTTATCATTTACTGAAGAAAACCTGATGGAGAATACAAGATGAACATCAAGTCTATATTATATTTATGTAAAATAAATAATAATATAAACAAATATTTGTTCGTGGTCTAACGATTTATGAACATTGTTTTGCAACTCTTGGTTTATTGAGGCTTTTATTAATAACAAAAAGCTCAACATTGTTGTTTTTTACAGAATCTGTGTTTTCTAAAGTTGTGTATTTTTACGATGATAAAAACTGAATATGGTTCAGAGAATTATGTTGTTTATGATCATAAGTCATCTGGTATTTTACCTTTGACTGTTGAAACTATCTTCGTCTAGATCACATATGTCAAACTCAAGGCCCGCGGTGGTATTATCTTTGGCCTGCAGGATAATATCTAATTACTATTAGAGCTGGCCCGCCGGTATATTGCACGCACCACTAATACTACAAATCCCACAATGCACTGCCAGTGCGTTGCCACGTGAGGGCCTGCAAGCGCGAGCCCTTGCACTACTCGCTCATCAGCAGCTTTATGGAGCTAGTCACCTGTGGCCAACTTTCAGCTATCCCACTCCCCAAAAAATGTCTAAACGAAAGGTGGACTTTGAAAACAGAGGTTTTCAAGGCAGGTGGGAGGCAGAGTATATGTTCGCGGATATAAAGGGCAAACCTGTTTGTCTTGTGTGCGGAGACGGTGTGGCTGTAATGAAAGAATATAACGTAAGAAGACACAATGAAGCGAAACACCACGACAGGTACAAGCATCTGGACATGAAACAGAGGCTCCAGGAGGTAGAAGAGTTCAAAAGAAGTCTGGTGTCACAGCAGGCTATGTTCACAAAAGCCAAATCACAAAGTGAGGCTGCTGTAAAGGCTAGTTTTATTGTGGCAACAGAGGTCGCTAAATCAGCCCGGCCCTTTACCGAGGGAGAAGTTGTCAAAAACTGCATAATGCAAGTTTGCGACGTCGTGTGCCCAGATAAAAGACAAGCATCTTCAAATGTGAGCCTGAGCAGAAACACTGCTGCTGATCGTGTACGTGAGCTTGCCACCAATCTACAACAACAGCTGGTGGGAAAGGGAAAAGATTTCATCGCATACTCCCTTGCTGTGGATGAGAGCAGCGACACTTCTGATACTGCCCAGCTGTCAATTCTCATCCGTGGAGTGGACTCAAGTCTGTGCGTAACAGAGGAACTTTTGGGATTAAGATCAATGCATGGCACGACTACGGGAAAAGATCTCTTTGAAGAGGTATCCAGATGTGTAAATGAAATGGGGCTGCCTTGGGATAAACTTGTGGGACTGACGACAGATGGAGCGCCCGCGATGTGCGGTCAAAAGAATGGATTGGTGGGCAGGATCCGGGAGAAGATGCGGGAGGAAAACGGCGCAGGTGAGCCGACAGCTTATCACTGCATCATACACCAGGAATCGTTGTGTGGCAAAGCCTTGAACATGGAACATGTAATGAGCACCATAACACGAGCGGTTAACTTCATAAGAGCCAAAGGTTTAAATCACCGCCAGTTCAAGTCTTTTCTGGAGGAGTTGGGTTCAGAATATGGTGACTTGCCCTATCACACAGAGGTGCGATGGCTAAGCCAAGGAAAAGTGCTGAAAAGATGTTTGGAGTTGCATGAGGAGATCTGTCAGTTCATGGAAAGCAAAGGGAAAGACACAACAGAGCTCCGGGATAAAAAGTTGCGGTGTGAAGTGGCGTTTCTGTGTGACATCACGAGCCATCTCAATGCGCTCAACCTGCAGCTTCAGGGGCGAGGCCATGTGATCACAGACATGTACGCTGCAGTGAGGGCTCAGCATACTCGGTGCCGACTTCACACGGCGATTTGCCGACTTTGAAGCCCAAAAAAGCAGGTTTGAATTGCTCAGCAATCCATTTGCAGCTGACGTGGAAAGCGCACCAACCAACCTCCAAATGGAGCCGATTGAACTCCAATGTAGTGACACACTCAAGCATGACTCTGTGGGCGCTGCACAGTTTCCACGTTTCATCCCCGACACAATGCCCCAGCTGCGTACCCAAGCTGCTCAAATGCTCTCTATGTTTGGCAGCACATACCTGTGTGAACAACTGTTCTCCTTGATGAAGATGAACAAAACATCACACAGGAGTCGTCTTACTGATGAACACCTTCACTCGATCCTGAGGATGTCCTCAGCTCAGAGCCTGACCCCAAACATTGATCAACTTGCATCCAAGATGAGATGCCAAGTATCTGGCTTAGACTAGTGTGCATCACAGAGCAGCAAACTGAGCTTTAATGTACGTTTCCTTTTTGCACTTTTTTTCTTGTACCACAGGGCATGTTTGGTTTTTCTTTGGAGGAAATCATTTTTTGTCTGTTGTTGGCCTGTGGACAAATGTCTTCATTAGAAATGACTCTGGAAAAGCTGCAGATAGAGCCATGAGAAATGAATGCAACAGATTTTTCATTTATTTAATGTTTAATGTTGTTTTTATAGGCAATAACTTAAGCTTTGTTAGTTCCAGGTTCAATATGTGCAATAAGTTCATTTCAATAAGTTTTGCAATAAACATTGAACCAGTTCGGCCCTCGACTTGTACCAATGTTTTAATTTGGCCCACTGTGTATTTGAGTTTGACACCCCTGCTCTAAAGACAATGGGTCAGATGAGAATGCTTTAAGCTATATCTTTTACAAAATAAGAGTTCAGTCAGTATTCACTGTTGTTTCTTTATTATCATTTCTGTGAGAAATCCTGTGAAAAGAGAAGTTAGACTGGTATGGAAAGTAATGTGTTTATGGCATTTTATCTGAGTTGGCAATGAAAGTGAAATGTTTGTTATGATGTTATATTTGTTATAGGGTAGCTAACGTAAGGAGAGCAGAAGAAAGCCGTCAGTACGTGAAGAGCGAAGTGTAATCAGAACAGACAGCGCTTCTGACCTGATGTATTCTCATATATTTACAGGAAATTAAATGTGTTGCACCAGAGTGAGCTTCGTATCATTCTTGGTCCTGTAACATATGCAGCCGAGGGTTAGTCCACTTTTATTACACTTTAAAGTCAAGTGTGTGGAGCTAATTCAGCGTGTGAGGGATGCAGACTTTGAACAAAGTGAATTGTGGCTTTATTATGATTAGCATTTGGTTTGAATAATATTTTGGTTGAGCGTTTTGTATTTATCTGCTGCATACACGTGTTTAGCCTCATTTTAGGTTTGAGAATATTATCAGTGTAGAAATGTGACGCATTTTAATGTTGAAGTCTTATTTCTGTTATAGAACCACATTCACACCCACAAACGTACAGGAAGAATAATATGTAGTAAAGATTCATCCGTGGAGCTGAAGCGTGGACTGACCTCAGAGTCTCCAGTCTGCAGTCTGGACTCTCCAGAAGGTCACACAGCAGCTTCACTCCTGAATCCTTCAGGTTGTTGTGACTCAGGTCCAGATCTCTCAGATGTGACGGGTTGGTCTTCAGAGCTGAGACCAGAGAAGAGCAGCTGACCTCTGACAACCTGCAGCCACACAGTCTGAATGAAGGATAAATGATGTGAGTTTAGAGGACAATGTTCATTCAGTGTCAGGCGTTTAGAACGGAGACGTTTAGAAAATGTAAACTCCAAACACATGAGCTGAATGCAGGTTAAAAACTGTGAGGTACAAGAAGTGAATAAGAGCTCTCATTAATACTAATGACAACGTGCTGCTGCTTCAATAAAGACCAAGTGACTTCACTTGAACTCTGCCAGCTCCATCTAAACTCATGTCAGCCCAACACAAAGAAATACAAACACAGAAACTCATTTAAGATTCCACTCAAGAACACAAAGTTAACAAAGATACCAAATGTGTCAGGAGGACATTTTAGGGAAATATGTGAACAAAAGTTATGTATTTTAGGAATAGTGGAGTCATAACATCAAAGCAGCTTCAGTTTAAGCATCAAATAGCTTCATAATAATTATGAAAAAGCAAAATACTGAAAACATTTGTTGTTGTGTGATAGAGAGATATTTATTCATTGTGTTTAGTAACTTTTATCATTTACTGAAGAAAACCTGATGGAGAATACAAGATGAACATCAAGTCTATATTATATTTATGTAAAATAAATAATAATATAAACAAATATTTGTTCGTGGTCTAACGATTTATGAACATTGTTTTGCAACTCTTGGTTTATTGAGGCTTTTATTAATAACAAAAAGCTCAACATTGTTGTTTTTTACAGAATCTGTGTTTTCTAAAGTTGTGTATTTTTACGATGATAAAAACTGAATATGGTTCAGAGAATTATGTTGTTTATGATCATAAGTCATCTGGTATTTTACCTTTGACTGTTGAAACTATCTTCGTCTAGATCACATATGTCAAACTCAAGGCCCGCGGTGGTATTATCTTTGGCCTGCAGGATAATATCTAATTACTATTAGAGCTGGCCCGCCGGTATATTGCACGCACCACTAATACTACAAATCCCACAATGCACTGCCAGTGCGTTGCCACGTGAGGGCCTGCAAGCGCGAGCCCTTGCACTACTCGCTCATCAGCAGCTTTATGGAGCTAGTCACCTGTGGCCAACTTTCAGCTATCCCACTCCCCAAAAAATGTCTAAACGAAAGGTGGACTTTGAAAACAGAGGTTTTCAAGGCAGGTGGGAGGCAGAGTATATGTTCGCGGATATAAAGGACAAACCTGTTTGTCTTGTGTGCGGAGACGGTGTGGCTGTAATGAAAGAATATAACGTAAGAAGACACAATGAAGCGAAACACCACGACAGGTACAAGCATCTGGACATGAAACAGAGGCTCCAGGAGGTAGAAGAGTTCAAAAGAAGTCTGGTGTCACAGCAGGCTATGTTCACAAAAGCCAAATCACAAAGTGAGGCTGCTGTAAAGGCTAGTTTTATTGTGGCAACAGAGGTCGCTAAATCAGCCCGGCCCTTTACCGAGGGAGAAGTTGTCAAAAACTGCATGATGCAAGTTTGCGACGTCGTGTGCCCAGATAAAAGACAAGCATCTTCAAATGTGAGCCTGAGCAGAAACACTGCTGCTGATCGTGTACGTGAGCTTGCCACCAATCTACAACAACAGCTGGTGGGAAAGGGAAAAGATTTCATCGCATACTCCCTTGCTGTGGATGAGAGCAGCGACACTTCTGATACTGCCCAGCTGTCAATTCTCATCCGTGGAGTGGACTCAAGTCTGTGCGTAACAGAGGAACTTTTGGGATTAAGATCAATGCATGGCACGACTACGGGAAAAGATCTCTTTGAAGAGGTATCCAGATGTGTAAATGAAATGGGGCTGCCTTGGGATAAACTTGTGGGACTGACGACAGATGGAGCGCCCGCGATGTGCGGTCAAAAGAATGGATTGGTGGGCAGGATCCGGGAGAAGATGCGGGAGGAAAACGGCGCAGGTGAGCTGACAGCTTATCACTGCATCATACACCAGGAATCGTTGTGTGGCAAAGCCTTGAACATGGAACATGTAATGAGCACCATAACACGAGCGGTTAACTTCATAAGAGCCAAAGGTTTAAATCACCGCCAGTTCAAGTCTTTTCTGGAGGAGTTGGGTTCAGAATATGGTGACTTGCCCTATCACACAGAGGTGCGATGGCTAAGCCAAGGAAAAGTGCTGAAAAGATGTTTGGAGTTGCATGAGGAGATCTGTCAGTTCATGGAAAGCAAAGGGAAAGACACAACAGAGCTCCGGGATAAAAAGTTGCGGTGTGAAGTGGCGTTTCTGTGTGACATCACGAGCCATCTCAATGCGCTCAACCTGCAGCTTCAGGGGCGAGGCCATGTGATCACAGACATGTACGCTGCAGTGAGGGCTCAGCATACTCGGTGCCGACTTCACACGGCGATTTGCCGACTTTGAAGCCCAAAAAAGCAGGTTTGAATTGCTCAGCAATCCATTTGCAGCTGACGTGGAAAGCGCACCAACCAACCTCCAAATGGAGCCGATTGAACTCCAATGTAGTGACACACTCAAGCATGACTCTGTGGGCGCTGCACAGTTTCCACGTTTCATCCCCGACACAATGCCCCAGCTGCGTACCCAAGCTGCTCAAATGCTCTCTATGTTTGGCAGCACATACCTGTGTGAACAACTGTTCTCCTTGATGAAGATGAACAAAACATCACACAGGAGTCGTCTTACTGATGAACACCTTCACTCGATCCTGAGGATGTCCTCAGCTCAGAGCCTGACCCCAAACATTGATCAACTTGCATCCAAGATGAGATGCCAAGTATCTGGCTTAGACTAGTGTGCATCACAGAGCAGCAAACTGAGCTTTAATGTACGTTTCCTTTTTGCACTTTTTTTCTTGTACCACAGGGCATGTTTGGTTTTTCTTTGGAGGAAATCATTTTTTGTCTGTTGTTGGCCTGTGGACAAATGTCTTCATTAGAAATGACTCTGGAAAAGCTGCAGATAGAGCCATGAGAAATGAATGCAACAGATTTTTCATTTATTTAATGTTTAATGTTGTTTTTATAGGCAATAACTTAAGCTTTGTTAGTTCCAGGTTCAATATGTGCAATAAGTTCATTTCAATAAGTTTTGCAATAAACATTGAACCAGTTCGGCCCTCGACTTGTACCAATGTTTTAATTTGGCCCACTGTGTATTTGAGTTTGACACCCCTGCTCTAAAGACAATGGGTCAGATGAGAATGCTTTAAGCTATATCTTTTACAAAATAAGAGTTCAGTCAGTATTCACTGTTGTTTCTTTATTATCATTTCTGTGAGAAATCCTGTGAAAAGAGAAGTTAGACTGGTATGGAAAGTAATGTGTTTATGGCATTTTATCTGAGTTGGCAATGAAAGTGAAATGTTTGTTATGATGTTATATTTGTTATAGGGTAGCTAACGTAAGGAGAGCAGAAGAAAGCCGTCAGTACGTGAAGAGCGAAGTGTAATCAGAACAGACAGCGCTTCTGACCTGATGTATTCTCATATATTTACAGGAAATTAAATGTGTTGCACCAGAGTGAGCTTCGTATCATTCTTGGTCCTGTAACATATGCAGCCGAGGGTTAGTCCACTTTTATTACACTTTAAAGTCAAGTGTGTGGAGCTAATTCAGCGTGTGAGGGATGCAGACTTTGAACAAAGTGAATTGTGGCTTTATTATGATTAGCATTTGGTTTGAATAATATTTTGGTTGAGCGTTTTGTATTTATCTGCTGCATACACGTGTTTAGCCTCATTTTAGGTTTGAGAATATTATCAGTGTAGAAATGTGACGCATTTTAATGTTGAAGTCTTATTTCTGTTATAGAACCACATTCACACCCACAAACGTACAGGAAGAATAATATGTAGTAAAGATTCATCCGTGGAGCTGAAGCGTGGACTGACCTCAGAGTCTCCAGTCTGCAGTCTGGACTCTCCAGAAGGTCACACAGCAGCTTCACTCCTGAATCCTTCAGGTCGTTGTTACTCAGGTCCAGCTCTCTCAGATGTGACGGGTTGGTCTTCAGAGCTGAGACCAGAGAAGAGCAGCTGACCTCTGACAACCTGCAGTACTCCAGTCTGAATGAAGGATAAATGATGTGAGTTTAGAGGACAATGTTCATTCAGTGTCAGGCGTTTAGAACGGAGACGTTTAGAAAATGTAAACTCCAAACACATGAGCTGAATGCAGGTTAAAAACTGTGAGGTACAAGAAGTGAATAAGAGCTCTCATTAATACTAATGACAACGTGCTGCTGCTTCAATAAAGACCAAGTGACTTCACTTGAACTCTGCCAGCTCCATCTAAACTCATGTCAGCCCAACACAAAGAAATACAAACACAGAAACTCATTTAAGATTCCACTCAAGAACACAAAGTTAACAAAGATACCAAATGTGTCAGGAGGACATTTTAGGGAAATATGTGAACAAAAGTTATGTATTTTAGGAATAGTGGAGTCATAACATCAAAGCAGCTTCAGTTTAAGCATCAAATAGCTTCATAATAATTATGAAAAAGCTAAATACTGAAAACATTTGTTGTTGTGTGATAGAGAGATATTTATTCATTGTGTTTAGTAACTTTTATCATTTACTGAAGAAAACCTGATGGAGAATACAAGATGAACATCAAATCTATATTATATTTATGTAAAATAAATAATAATATAAACAAATATTTGTTCGTGGTCTAACGATTTATGAACATTGTTTTGCAACTCTTGGTTTATTGAGGCTTTTATTAATATTAATACATCTTCATTAAATTAAGATGATAAAAACTGAATATGGTTCAGAGAATTATGTTGTTTATGATCATAAGTCATCTGGTATTTTACCTTTGACTGTTGAAACTATCTTCGTCTAGATCACATATGTCAAACTCAAGGCCCGCGGTGGTATTATCTTTGGCCTGCAGGATAATATCTAATTACTATTAGAGCTGGCCCGCCGGTATATTGCACGCACCACTAATACTACAAATCCCACAATGCACTGCCAGTGCGTTGCCACGTGAGGGCCTGCAAGCGCGAGCCCTTGCACTACTCGCTCATCAGCAGCTTTATGGAGCTAGTCACCTGTGGCCAACTTTCAGCTATCCCACTCCCCAAAAAATGTCTAAACGAAAGGTGGACTTTGAAAACAGAGGTTTTCAAGGCAGGTGGGAGGCAGAGTATATGTTCGCGGATATAAAGGACAAACCTGTTTGTCTTGTGTGCGGAGACGGTGTGGCTGTAATGAAAGAATATAACGTAAGAAGACACAATGAAGCGAAACACCACGACAGGTACAAGCATCTGGACATGAAACAGAGGCTCCAGGAGGTAGAAGAGTTCAAAAGAAGTCTGGTGTCACAGCAGGCTATGTTCACAAAAGCCAAATCACAAAGTGAGGCTGCTGTAAAGGCTAGTTTTATTGTGGCAACAGAGGTCGCTAAATCAGCCCGGCCCTTTACCGAGGGAGAAGTTGTCAAAAACTGCATGATGCAAGTTTGCGACGTCGTGTGCCCAGATAAAAGACAAGCATCTTCAAATGTGAGCCTGAGCAGAAACACTGCTGCTGATCGTGTACGTGAGCTTGCCACCAATCTACAACAACAGCTGGTGGGAAAGGGAAAAGATTTCATCGCATACTCCCTTGCTGTGGATGAGAGCAGCGACACTTCTGATACTGCCCAGCTGTCAATTCTCATCCGTGGAGTGGACTCAAGTCTGTGCGTAACAGAGGAACTTTTGGGATTAAGATCAATGCATGGCACGACTACGGGAAAAGATCTCTTTGAAGAGGTATCCAGATGTGTAAATGAAATGGGGCTGCCTTGGGATAAACTTGTGGGACTGACGACAGATGGAGCGCCCGCGATGTGCGGTCAAAAGAATGGATTGGTGGGCAGGATCCGGGAGAAGATGCGGGAGGAAAACGGCGCAGGTGAGCCGACAGCTTATCACTGCATCATACACCAGGAATCGTTGTGTGGCAAAGCCTTGAACATGGAACATGTAATGAGCACCATAACACGAGCGGTTAACTTCATAAGAGCCAAAGGTTTAAATCACCGCCAGTTCAAGTCTTTTCTGGAGGAGTTGGGTTCAGAATATGGTGACTTGCCCTATCACACAGAGGTGCGATGGCTAAGCCAAGGAAAAGTGCTGAAAAGATGTTTGGAGTTGCATGAGGAGATCTGTCAGTTCATGGAAAGCAAAGGGAAAGACACAACAGAGCTCCGGGATAAAAAGTTGCGGTGTGAAGTGGCGTTTCTGTGTGACATCACGAGCCATCTCAATGCGCTCAACCTGCAGCTTCAGGGGCGAGGCCATGTGATCACAGACATGTACGCTGCAGTGAGGGCTCAGCATACTCGGTGCCGACTTCACACGGCGATTTGCCGACTTTGAAGCCCAAAAAAGCAGGTTTGAATTGCTCAGCAATCCATTTGCAGCTGACGTGGAAAGCGCACCAACCAACCTCCAAATGGAGCCGATTGAACTCCAATGTAGTGACACACTCAAGCATGACTCTGTGGGCGCTGCACAGTTTCCACGTTTCATCCCCGACACAATGCCCCAGCTGCGTACCCAAGCTGCTCAAATGCTCTCTATGTTTGGCAGCACATACCTGTGTGAACAACTGTTCTCCTTGATGAAGATGAACAAAACATCACACAGGAGTCGTCTTACTGATGAACACCTTCACTCGATCCTGAGGATGTCCTCAGCTCAGAGCCTGACCCCAAACATTGATCAACTTGCATCCAAGATGAGATGCCAAGTATCTGGCTTAGACTAGTGTGCATCACAGAGCAGCAAACTGAGCTTTAATGTACGTTTCCTTTTTGCACTTTTTTTCTTGTCCCACAGGGCATGTTTGGTTTTTCTTTGGAGGAAATCATTTTTTGTCTGTTGTTGGCCTGTGGACAAATGTCTTCATTAGAAATGACTCTGGAAAAGCTGCAGATAGAGCCATGAGAAATTAATGCAACAGATTTTTCAATGAGTTTTGCAATAAACATTGAACCAGTTCGGCCCTCGACTTGTACCAATGTTTTAATTTGGCCCACTGTGTATTTGAGACCCCTGGTCTAGATTGTAGAAGAAGAAAAGCCGCTCCGTCCGATGTGTTCTCTAAACGATATAAACAACGAGTTCCATTTTGTTTTCTACTCTCCTGTCTTACCGTGAACACTGCGATGCTTTGTTTGGTAAGTCAAACATAGATTTTATGAATATGGATGATGCACAAAGACTGAGATGGCTGTTTAAAAGTGTAACATATAACTTAGCCAGGTATCTGCAGAAAGTCTGGAAGAAGAGGAAAACAATAGATCTTCACCAAGTTTTAGTTTTTATTTTCTTCTACATGTTTTGTTTATTCAAGACCAGGGCCCCGTTCCTCGTACGTCGCTAACTGAGTTCGCCGGATAATTTCGAGGATGAGATTACACCAGTCAGGCTTTTTGGTTCCACGAAGCAAGTTTGGCAAAATCACCATAGCAACACATCAATAAGCGTGAACCTGCTCCAGAGCAGCTCACTGAAGGAAGCTGGATAAGTTCACCACTCCCCCGGGAAGAAATGTCATCTCCCTTCATCATCCCATTGATGAAGAAGCGATATTAGTTAGATTAACGTTTTATAGGAGAGAGTTCTTCGAGATCGGTCCGTGTACGTTTTGATCGTCTGTTTTACCGTTAAAATACGTAAATGTCCGTATTTTAACGGTAAAACAGATGACTAAAACGTACACGGACCAAGATCCGTTATCACATCACGATGACTTCCTGTACGAGCGCTATCGATTCTGAAGACAAGGAATCATTGATGAACAAGACCTTCTGGAGTCATACATGGTGAACACACAGCCGAGCATTGAGCGTCTCACAGACTGGATCAGAGCCGTGAGCTGTGAGCGAGTGGTACATTATTGTACAGTGTGGGCGATGCCGCTGCATGCCGTGCTGTTGGTAAAGTTTATTTGGTGCTTAAGAAGCTTCTGGATGTGTTCAATACATTACCGTGGCACATATTGTATGGACTCACCATTCTGAATCATGTTGGTGTGCTTAGGTTTGACTTGCTCCCATGTCCTCTTGATGGTTAAACTACATGGGGGTTAAAGCTCTCATCATGATATGACAGTGTTATTAGTACACCATAGCATATCATTATTGTACTCATGATGAGAAGAGAGAGAATCACACACAAGTTCTCTTCACTGCTTCAATTGATTGAATGTCTGATTATGAATAATATACATACTGATCCATACACAGATTCACACACATATTCAAACTCCTAGTTCTATATGTAATCTACACATACATGTATATACACATATATAGTATGATACATAAGAGCATACAGTACATATATCCTCATAAGTATCTATTAATTCCTATCAATTAGATACTCTTTGGGCTTGTTTTATCTACTTATTCTGAAAGAGTTGAGATCATTATTTTCTCTATAAGATCTCATTGATGATGCATTCCATTAAGCCTACTGACGCACATTTAAAGACATATCATCTGATTGATTGGGGTGATGAGGCACTTCAGATTAGCCGATACATTTCCCCAACACTTACGTATTTAACTTGTCTGATATTTTATATGATATATATATTTCTCAGCGGTGGCGGTGTTAGATTTAGACATGATTATGGTCTTGACTTCCTCATAAGCGTTCATGATCATCTCCTGCTCGCCAGCGGAGAACAAAGACGCTCTTTCTTTGACTTTATTCGCCGTACTGTTAGAAAATCATGGTTTCGGTGATCGACGCTTCCCCCCTTTTGACTTAAAACGGGCACGCCCAATTATCCTGATGACTGAGGTCTTGTTCGACTTAACGAGACTGTTTGAGCGCTGATCAGCCTTTGAGGAACCGAGATAGCCTGCCTTCAATCATCGCGGTAATTTAAGCTGGATAATTGGACTTCAGAGCTGAGGCCAGAGAAGAACAGCTGACCTCTGACAACCTACAGTAACTCAGTCTGAATGAAGGATAAATGATTTAGATAAAAATCAGGTCATGGACAACGTGAGTCTGTGGACATTCACTGCCTCTACTTGTTGTTTTGTTCAGTCATTTGGAACAACAGACACATTTCTTTGTGCTCACGCAAATCCTGAAAATCTATCAACCAAAAATGTGAAACCCACAGACTGTATATAAGAAGTGGACGTAGTCGTCGTGATGTCACCCATTGGTTGGTGGACTGATGTTTTGAAGAGAGATGAGAGATCGTCAGGTGTGCCGTGGGAACATGTCCAATTTCACTTAATCAGTCCCAAAAAATATAATTTAGTTGCTGCAAATACTAATTTGCCATTGTTCAGCGTCTGAGCTGCAATATAGTGGCTGGCTAAGTAATAAATACTCTTCTATGGTCAGTGGGTGGCAGTAGGTAGCGCAATAAAGACCTTGTTAATTTAAGACGGTAGAATTAAATGATGGGAGAGGTTGAGGTGACAAGACGAACAGCGATGGAGAAATATTTGAAAAGAAAAAAAATGCAGACTCTGAACTGGGCCCTGGACAACATTCTAACCCAGAAAAAAAGCCTCGTAAGGACCAACACATTGAGAGACTTGTCATTCAATTGTCAGCATATATCCGGCCCTCGGTACAATTATATCCGGCACGCGAGAAAATATCATATGTTTATCATAACTGGCCCGCCACACCACAGAGCTCCGGGACAAAACGTGGTGATGTGAGCTGGTCTTTTTGTGCGACATAACGAAGCATCTCACGGCGCTAAACCTCCAGCTTCAGGGACATGTGATCACAGACATGTGTGATCACACATGTCTGTGATCACATGTCTGATCACAGACATGTGTGATCACAGACATGTGTGATCACAGACGTGTGTGATCACAGACGTGTGTGATCACAGACGTGTGTGATCACAGACGTGTGTGATCACAGACGTGTGTGATCACAGACGTGTGTGATCACAGACATGTGTGATCACAGACATGTATGATGCAGTGAGAGCTTTCCAAGCCAAGCTGCGCCTGTGGGAGACTCAGATGCAGAAAGGAAACTTGGGTCACTGTCCGTGTTGCCAAACCGTGTCTCCACCACTGTGTTCCCGACTGCGCATTTTGCTGATAAACTGGGCGCACTTGGAGTTCACTCGGCGATTTGCGGACTTTGCAGCTCAGGAATTTAAATTTGAACTGCTCAGCAATCCGTTTGCAGTTGACGTGGAAAGAGCACCTGTGCACAATAGAACGGAGCTGATAGACCTCCAGTGTAATGACACTCAAGGCAAAGTATGACTCTGAGGGCGCTGCAGTTTTCAAGCTTCAAACCCCTGAAATGATGCCTTAACTCCGCCTACATGCTGATCAAATGCTCTGCATGTTTGGAAGCACATACCTGTGTGAGCAGCTTTTCTCTGTGATGAAGATGAACAAAAACCCACACAGGAGTCGTCTCACTGATGCACACCTTGACTCCATCTTGAGGGTTTCCACAGCACAGAACTTAACCCCAGACATTGATGAACTGACAGCCAAGAAAAGATGCCAGACATCTGGCTCTGATACACATGGATAAAATAATGTCCTCTCCGTGATTGAGTTTGACACCATGGCATATATGCTGTATTATGCTAAAAGGTGTCATTTTGTAACTTTTTTGGTTGTTGGTGTGCCGCGGGATCTTTTTAATGTAAAAAATGTGCCGCGGCTCAGAAAAGGTTGAAAAACACTGGTCTGTTTGACTCTAAATGGACCATAATTTACTAAATGAACATCATGCTGTATTGAAGAAGACTTGAAACTAGAGATTGAGACCATAAACTCATGTTTACAATGTTTACTGAGGTAATAAATCAAGAGAGAAGTAGAGTCATTTTCTCATAGACTTCTATACAACCAGAGGAGTTGCTCCCTGATGGACACTAGAGAGAATGCAGCTTTAAGACATGAAGCTTTGACTTCACGTTTAGAAACTGGAGGTTGGTGCTTGGGGAAACCTCGATCAAGGATTTGTAGATATACAAAAACAACGAGACCATGTACAGTCAGTGAACTGACCTCAATGTTTCCAGTCTACAGTGTGGACTCTCCAGTGCAGCAGACAGCAGCTTCACTCCTGAATCATTCAGGTCCATGTTGTCACTGAGGTCCAGCTCTCTCAGATGTGACGGGTTGGACTTCAGAGCTGAGGCAATGACTTCACAGTGAGTCTCCGAAAGTCCACAGCCTCGAAGTCTGTCATAGCACAAATATTTGTTATATGTAAACAATGAAAGAGGACACTTCATATTTAATTCATGCATTTGATGACAATGACAAAAGAAGTTCTCGTATTCGAGATTAAAAATTACAACAAATTACAAGAAATGGAGGAAAAAAGTTGTCTGTTACCAAGAGCTCTACATTACCTCAAAGCAGACAAAATGTGTACAAATATATGTTAAATCCACAGACTATAGCTGCTGCTATAATGTTAGCATAGCCTAGCATGAATCGAACTGAACTCCATTCAGAAAACAAGCATTTAAAAAGTTGTTTACCTGTCGTACTGCTGCCAGACCTAACAAGGCATGAGTTCACACTTTTTACAAATCAACATCATTATGTTGTTATTTCGGCATCATTGTTATCTGGTTATTGCAATTGAATTTCAGCAAAATCTGTTTATTTTGGGTTCATACAGCTGTAGTAAACCAGGCAACATGTGTCTTGCTAGATACAGTTCACCGATCACCGCCGGATGATGTTATGAACACAACGGCGTTTGGTTTCCCGCCGTATCTGAGACAAGGGGTCTAGATCAGCACTGACTAAATATCTTGTAAAAAAGCTTAGTAATAGTGTAATAGATTTATTTGGTATGATTTAAAAATAGTGTCATATTTAATCTCATTATTATGTACCCAAGATCTTCCTCATTGCCAGTTTTTTGGTTCATTTTGTAAAAAAGAAGTAAACAAGTGAAAATGAAACACCAAAGTACGGTTTACATGTTGTATTATCTTGTCATTTGCAATCACCTTCATCTTTTCAAGTGTTGATTGTAAAAATAAATGTTATTTTTCAGTAAAACACATTGATGTGATAGTTTGTATATTTGAAGATTTAAACTACTTATCTAAACTGATTTATTAAGTTAATCACATCTGGACTTACACAGCTTTCCTGCAGTTCCTCACAGCTGGAATGAGTCTCTGTCGCCCCTCTTGTGAGGTGTTGAACTTCTTCAGGTCCAATTCATCCAGAACCTCCTCTGACATCTGCATTACGTAGGCCAGAGCTGAGCAGTGGATCTCTGAGAGTATCTTCTCCGATCGGTTCTCAGACTTCAGGAACTCTTGGATCTCCTGATGCACCGAGTGGTCGTTCATCTCCGTCAAACAGTGGAAGATGTTGATGCTTCTGTCAGGAGAGATTTCATAACTGTTCATCTTCTTCAGGTTGTTGATGGCTCTCTGGATGATTTCTGGACTGTTATCCGTCCGACCCAGCAGGCCTCCTAAGAGTCTCTGGTTGGACTCCAGAGAGAGGCCATGAAGGAAGCGGACAAACAGGTCCAGGTGGCCATTTTCACTTTTGAGGGATTTCTTCATGGCTCTCCTCAGGAAGTCCTCCAGAGATGAATCAGTGTCCCATTCACCATGAAGACTGTCATCATCATTATCATCATCATACTCATCCGGGAATGACAAGAAGTCCTTGAGTACCTCTGTCTTCCTGTTTGTGAAACAGTGGAACATGTAGACTGCAGCCAGAAACTCTTGAACACTCAGATGAACGAAGCAGTAGACAGTTTTCCCGAAGATCACGCTCTCTCTTTTGAAGATCTCTGTACAAACTCCTGAGAACACCGAGGCCTCCGTGACATCAAGACCACACTGCTCCAGGTCTTCTTGGTAGAACATGATGTTTCCTTTCTCCAGCTGTTCAAACGCCAGCCTCCCCAGCTTCAGAAGAACTTCCCTGTCAGCCTCCGTCAGCTCCTGAGGACTCGTCTCTTGTCCCTCGTGGTACTTCTGCTTCTTCCTCTTTGTCTGGACCAGCAGGAAGTGTGAGTACATGTCAGTCAGGGTCTTGGGCAGCTCTCCTCTCTGGTCTGTAGTCCACATGTGGTCCAGAACTGTAGCAGTGATCCAGCAGAAGACTGGGATTAGACACATGATGTGGAGGCTCCTGGATGTCTTGATGTGTGAGATGATTCTGCTGGACTGCTCTTCATCACTGAACCTCCTCCGGAAGTACTCGTCCTTCTGGGGGTCGGTGAAGCCTCGTACTTCTGTTACCCTGTCAACACGTCTAGGAGGAATCTGATTGGCTGCTGCAGGTCTGGAAGTTATCCAGATGAGAGCCGAGGGAAGCAGATTCCCCTCGATGAGGTTCGTCAGCAGCACGTTGACCGATGCCTTCTGTGTGACATCAGACACGACCTCATTGTTGATGAAATCCAATGAAAGTCTGGTTTCATCCAGACCATCAAAGATGAACAGAACTTTACAGACAGAGAGCTTCTCTGCTGTGATCTTCTGTAATGTTGGATGGAAAACATGGAGCAGATTGAGAAGACTGTACTGCTCATCTTTGATCAAGTTCAGCTCCCTGAACGAAAGCAGAACCACCAGACTGACATCTTGGTTTTCCAACCCTCGGCCCAGTCCAGAGTGAACTTCTGCACCAAGAAGGTTTTTCCAACGCCGGCGACGCCATTTGTCAGAACGACTCTGATGGGTCTCTGTTGGTCTGGTGAGGCTTTAAAGATGTCGTGGCACTTGATCGGAGTGTCATGGAGGCTCTTCTTCTTGGAAGCTGACTCAAGCTGCCTCATCTCATGTTGGGTGTTCACCTCTTCACTCTGTCCCTCTGTGATGTAGAGCTCAGTGTAGATCCTTTTAAAAGGGGTTCCACTTCCTGTTTTATCAGTTCCTTCAGTCACATGTTCACAGCTCCTCCTCAGACTGATCTTGTGTTCATCTAAAACCTCCTGTAGACCACTATCTCCTGAACGACAAGGAGAAATGTGAGACAATCAAATGCTCGGACAAAACACGGACAGAAAATCAGGTATCTGTGGCTGTCTGTTAAATGGCCTCTTTACCTACCTACCTGTCTACCTGTCTACCTACCTACCTGTCTACCCACCTGGCCCTCATGTATGTAAAATCATGGTGTCTTGTAATCCCATGTGGGCCATAAATAAAACTAATACATTAATTCATGAAAATGGTTGAAGGCACATCTATGAATCATTTCTTGGTGTCTCCATGCAGCAGAGAGACATCTTACTTTGCACAGTGCTGGTCCCAATGGCTGTCTGCAGTCTAGATCTTTTTCCACACTGGGGACAGGAGGAGTCCCCCGATGAAGCAGACTGGTCCCAGTACGAGGTGATGCACCGTCTGCAGAACCAGTGTCCACAGCTGATAGAGACTGGATCCTTCAGGACGTCCCGACACAAAGCACAGTGGGACGGCTGCTCCTCCTCGGGGTCATGAGCCTTCTTCCTGTCTCAGTGGAGACCAACACATTCTTTATAACACATTTTATATTCATCATGAGGTGTTTGAAGTCACTTTAGAATAACATTTTAGTATTTGTTAAAATATTTAAAATATGAATCATTCCTCAAATATGCGAGACAATATCTTAAATAAATAGAACAAGATAAAATCACAGACCTCTACCGTGTAACTACATAAAGCTTTATTACCGTTGTGGAAGCATCGTCTGTGGTCACTTCTGTGAGCAGTCTCTGTAGTAAAGCTGACAAAAGATCTCCAGATTTAATGACGTCATCAAACCGTTTGCCACTAAAGTTCTGATGACGGGTTGTTATGACACATGTCGCCCGTGGGTGCAAAGTAATATGGCCGCCAGAGACCGTGTTTTCTGCTGCTGAACTTTATGGGAGATTTCTGGCAAAACTTTTAAACTCCATTGACGAGAGAAAATGTCTGTAAACAGATAAGAAGAAATACAAAAAGAACATTAAAGAAGTGTTAATGGACGCTGGTGTTGAGCAGATAGTGTCTTTAAATGTGTCTCTCTGTTTCTGTACATCACCAACACATAAAGGAACACTTCATCCTTCAGTTTATCACAAACATTCATCATCAACACATAAAGGAACACTTCATCCTTCAGTTTATCATAAACATTCAACATCAACACATAAAGGAACACTTCATCCTTCAGTTTATCACAAACATTCATCATCAACACATAAAGGAACACTTCATCCTTCAGTTTATCACAAACATTCATCATCAACACATAAAGGAACACTTCATCCTTCAGTTTATCACAAACATTCATCATCAACACATAAAGGAACACTTCATCCTTCAGTTTATCATAAACATTCAACATCAACACATAAAGGAACACTTCATCCTTCAGTTTATCACAAACATTCATCATCAACACATAAAGGAACACTTCATCCTTCAGTTTATCACAAACATTCATCATCAACACATAAAGGAACACTTCATCCTTCAGTTTATCACAAACATTCAACATCAACACATAAAGAAACACTTCATCCTTCAGTTTATCACAAACATTCAACATCAACATATAAAGGAACACTTCATCCTTCAGTTTATCACAAACATTCAACATCTACACATAAAGAAACACTTCATCCTTCAGTTTATCACAAACATTCTACATCAACACATAAAGAAACACTTCATCCTTCAGTTTATCACAAACATTCTACATCAACACATAAAGGAACACTTCATCCTTCAGTTTATCACAAACATTCTACATCAACACATAAAGAAACACTTCATCCTTCAGTTTATCACAAACATTCAACATCAACACATAAAGAAACACTTCATCCTTCAGTTTATCACAAACATTCTACATCAACACATAAAGGAACACTTCATCCTTCAGTTTATCACAAACATTCTACATCAACACATAAAGAAACACTTCATCCTTCAGTTTATCACAAACATTCAACATCAACACATAAAGAAACACTTCATCCTTCAGTTTATCACAAACATTCAACATCAACACATAAAGGAACACTTCATCCTTCAGTTTATCACAAACATTCTACATCAACACATAAAGAAACACTTCATCCTTCAGTTTATCACAAACATTCTACATCAACACATAAAGGAACACTTCATCCTTCAGTTTATCACTAACATTCATCATCAACACATAAAGGAACACTTCATCCTTCAGTTTATCACAAACATTCTACATCAACACATAAAGGAACACTTCATCCTTCAGTTCATCACAAACATTCATCATCAACACATAAAGGAACACTTCATCCTTCAGTTCATCACAAACATTCATCATCAACACATAAAGAAACACTTCATCCTTCAGTTTATCACAAACATTCAACATCAACACATAAAGGAACACTTCATCCTTCAGTTTATCACAAACATTCATCATCAACACATAAAGGAACACTTCATCCTTCAGTTCATCACAAACATTCATCATCAACACATAAAGGAACACTTCATCCTTCAGTTCATCACAAACACTCATCATCAACACATAAAGGAACACTTCATCCTTCAGTTTATCACAAACATTCATCATCAACACATAAAGGAACACTTCATCCTTCAGTTTATCACAAACATTCATCATCAACACATAAAGGAACACTTCATCCTTCAGTTTATCACAAACATTCAACATCAACACATAAAGGAACACTTCATCCTTCAGTTCATCACAAACATTCATCATCAACACATAAAGGAACACTTCATCCTTCAGTTTATCACAAACATTCATCATCAACACATAAAGGAACACTTCATCCTTCAGTTTATCACAAACATTCATCATCAACACATAAAGGAACACTTCATCCTTCAGTTTATCACAAACATTCATCATCAACACATAAAGGAACACTTCATCCTTCAGTTTATCACAAACATTCATCATCAACACATAAAGGAACACTTCATCCTTCAGTTTATCACAAACATTCATCATCAACACATAAAGAAACACTTCATCCTTCAGTTCATCACAAACATTCATCATCAACACATAAAGAAACACTTCATCCTTCAGTTCATCACAAACATTCATCATCAACACATAAAGGAACACTTCATCCTTCAGTTTATCACAAACATTCAACATCAACACATAAAGAAACACTTCATCCTTCAGTTTATCACAAACATTCATCATCAACACATAAAGGAACACTTCATCCTTCAGTTTATCACAAACATTCAACATCAACACATAAAGGAACACTTCATCCTTCAGTTTATCACAAACATTCATCATCAACACATAAAGGAACACTTCATCCTTCAGTTTATCACAAACATTCAACATCAACACATAAAGGAACACTTCATCCTTCAGTTTATCACAAACATTCATCATCAACACATAAAGGAACACTTCATCCTTCAGTTTATCACAAACATTCAACACCAACACATAAAGGAACACTTCATCCTTCAGTTTATCACAAACATTAATCATCAACACATAAAGGAACACTTCATCCTTCAGTTTATCACAAACATTCAACATCAACACATAAAGAAACACTTCATCCTTCAGTTTATCACAAACATTCAACACCAACACATAAAGGAACACTTCATCCTTCAGTTTATCACAAACATTCATCATCAACACATAAAGGAACACTTCATCCTTCAGTTTATCACAAACATTCAACACCAACACATAAAGGAACACTTCATCCTTCAGTTTATCACAAACATTAATCATCAACACATAAAGGAACACTTCATCCTTCAGTTTATCACAAACATTCAACACCAACACATAAAGGAACACTTCATCCTTCAGTTCATCACAAACATTCAACATCAACATATAAAGAAACACTTCATCCTTCAGTTTATCACAAACATTCATCATCAACACATAAAGAAACACTTCATCCTTCAGTTTATCACAAACATTCAACATCAACACATAAAGAAACACTTCATCCTTCAGTTCATCACAAACATTCATCATCCAGGGTCGGAAACTAACGCTAGTCCGCTAGCCCGAGGCGAGTGGATTTTTGGAGGGACTACCTAAATTATCATTCTCACTAGTCCTCATGGCGAGTGAAATTTGAGAGGCTTTATTCGTTATTTATGTCCGGAAAAAGACTTTCCCGATAAGTAAATGTAACTGTGACGAAGGACGACCTCTATTGACGGGTTTCGGAGAAACAGCCGAGCAGGAACCGCACGACGCCCCTTGCGGAAGAGGACGGCAGTCAGCTGCTCGCGGACTAATATCACCGGTATTAAGTTGGTGAAAAGGCTCTGACGAGAGTAGTGGC
The DNA here is from genome assembly GCA_032191485.1 of Leptoclinus maculatus. NCBI lineage: Eukaryota > Metazoa > Chordata > Actinopteri > Perciformes > Stichaeidae > Leptoclinus > Leptoclinus maculatus. Next base: position 2,576,109 of record JAVDOI010000029.1, on the reverse strand, counting down.
GCGAAATGACAGGTGTCCGTAAATAGATTAGAGTTTATGTGGATGTTCGGAGTTCACCTTTCAAGACTGTGTGCGTGTAAACAACCAGTAAGTAAACGTAACGTTTGGTGTTAGTCAAATGTCATCATAAGGGTTATATTGTGTCATTTGCACGGCAATCTAGTCTGATATTTAGCGGCTCGTTCGTTGTTTGCTCAGTGCCGACTGTAGGAGTCCCGGACATGTTTATCGCTGCCTGTATTCTGTCCCTGTATGTCCTAATTTGGAACCAATGCTGTATAGAGGTTTTTACTAATCATTATTTCATGGATATCTGTTTCAGAACCACACACTTGCTTGTTTGACTACTGTCAATAAACCTCTCAAAGGAACATCTAGTCTGGAGTGCATTCTGATAGATGCCCCCTGGTGGCCACAACCTGTAATGAACCAGTACAATGATACATTCCTTCCCAGTCACTTTAACAGTAACATTCCACTATTCCCCAAATTGTTGAGGATATTAGACTATTTTGTTTCGATTATAATTTTTTGTTTACGCAATGCGAAAGGCACTATATTCATCGATCAGGCCGGGCCTCTCTTTCAGTTTCACCAGCGGCCCGCCAACATTCGTCCGCGGAAGAAATATAGATGGTGAAGCTCTTATCACTGCAGCACATGAACTAACACCCAATATCTTTTTGTGATCTAACAAAAATACTTAATCTAAAATTAGAACAAATGCCTGCTTTATTCATAGACTGCGTATTGTTTTGGGCACCGAGCGTTCACTGCTTAAACTGCCGTGGTGACATGCTGTTACTCCCCACGGTGGAATATAGCAACATTTTTAGCCGGTACGTTCCATAGCGGAATTCCTCAACTTGGCAATTTGAACTGCTGTACAATATTTAATCGTGATCTTAACCTTCATCTTCACTACGAGCCTAAATAATGCAAGAATTGTCAATCCCCAAACCATTATAAGCATATTTTGCGATTTTAAGATGCCGTATTCCGATAATTTGGTTTCAGTTTCGAGGCGGACAGGTTTCGCAACGGGGTTCGACATTGCTAAAACACGGGCACATCGGACAAAACGCGTCGTTGTGTTGTTAAGGTACCACCCCTGTATTTCGAGCTCCCATTGGAATACATCTTAAATGACCAACTTTGACCCCCTGTCCATCTCAACAGGAGTAACAGTTTTTGGTCTTAATTTCACGACATCATGATGTAACATACATCAATCTTTGTACAGCCATAATGTTACAAACAATAAAACTCTTGATTAGTACCTTGCATCTCTGCGGTTTCACTGTTAGATAATTGCCTTGGGAGAGTCTTCCTCCACACACACATCCCTACACCCCGTGATTGGTACATTCCCCAAAGCTTCATGAAGGACTAGTAAAGATTGCTCAGGACTAGTAGTTTTATGAACCTACTAGTCCTTGGGACTAGTACTGATTTTGAGTTAGTTTCATACCCTGATCATCAACACATAAAGGAACACTTCATCCTTCAGTTTATCACAAACATTCATCATCAACACATAAAGAAACACTTCATCCTTCAGTTTATCACAAACACACATTAATTAATCCAAATGAGGTCTGTGAACTACAAGTAGCCTACAGACTGTTTCTTTGACTTCCTGTTTATTCTCTGAAGCCCTGCTGCTTCCGCATTATCTCGTCTACTTTCCAGGCGAGAAGCAGTTCATCTGGAAAGTTAAATTAACCTTTATTAACTTTATTAATTAATATTTTTTTTCTACCAGATATTTTGGAGCTGTGTTTACCGTGAATCTCAGCATAGAGGCGCACTAACATGTGAGTGTCTGCTGAGTTGAGCGCAGTGTTAGCTACCGTAATGTTACGTTCGCGCGCGGCTAAGAGAGTAATACCGATATGAACCGTTTACATTGCGCGGCAACAAACTCCCCAAAAAGATCCCAACATGTTCAAACTGTCACTTAGCTCGCGTTAGCTGAGAAGCTATGAAAAGTTTACCTCGTAGTGGAGCAGCGGGCTGTGTTCATCTGTCACTTTCCTCATTCTAACTTCCTGATGGTGGTCTCTCTGGGGGGCGGGGACTAATGCGGCGCCCACTCCACTGATTGGATGAAGGAATGATGACGTCTTCTTCAGTTTATTGGCGGACTACAAACCAACGTTTACGGTGCAGACCGCCACCTACTGTACCGGAGTGTGTAACATCATGACTTTATGACAATTGTCATTTAAACACAATAATAATGTTATTATTAATAAAGAAAATAAAGAAAATACTTCATATAGAAGTTATATTGTGGATATTAAACCCGTTCCATTCATAAATGTACATGAAGCCCTTTATATATATATATATATATATTATATATATATATATATATATATATAATTATTATATAATATATCATATCATATTTAATATTATTATATTAATATAATAATATTATATTAGTGCATAATACTATTGTATTATTACACATTATCGAGTATAATAATACACGATAGTAAAGATCTTTTTACAGTTGAAGTGCAATATTTAGAGGGAAAGTGTAACGTTAATGTTTTAAGAATTAAAGAATTAAAACTAAACCTTTTTTCTCTCAATGCACTGACGTCATTCTCACATCATGACTTTTTCTTTTACAGTTTCTTTCCACTTGTCAAGAGATAAAAACTGGTGATTGTAAAGTAACTAACTCATGTTTCTACTGAGCAGTTGTGCTTTACTCACTAAAACACACTTTTTACTAATAACTAGCCACAGTTATCTCCATTACACTCATTACAAACTAAAGAAACATTAGAAACCTGTGAAAACACCTGTAACCATTAAGATCAGTAGAAATCACAGCTTGAAGCTATAAGCAGCATGCAGCTTTGCTCTTTGGTGTGCACAACAATGGAGGCGTGTTGATGAGAATAAACACGCTGCGTTTGTGTTCATAGTTATTGTGGAAGGTTCCAGTGTGTTACAATTGTTGTTCCTATTGTTTAGCAGCCAATCAGGAGCTGAAGCTGAGCAGGTGTGTGGACAGGTGGAGCTGGAACACCAACATGAGTCAGCTGCTGTGGACTGAAGGTGTCCTCTGTGTTCTGCTGTCACACTGCCCTCTAGTGGAACCACGCAGTCATTACACTGCAGAGGGTTTAACAGGACAAACAACCAAGACCTTCACACGTCTATGTATTTGATTTGATTTGAAGACAAATGTGGAGCCTGGTGGACGATAATGAAATGTAACATTATCTAATTAACTCGCGTTAGATAACATTCTCACTCAGCTATGTTGGTGTGAAAACATCCTCTTAAACACACAGACGTCTAGTTTCAGAGAGAAACGTCACTTAAGACACTTCTTGTGTGGTTTCTAATAACGTATTTTCAGTCTGATACTTTAACAGTTCTACAACAAAATGAGACTTTCTGAACCTGCAAAATGACATCAAACATGTGTAATTGATGGTACACTTTAACCGGGATCAGAACAGTATTTGTTCTTTGGCCTCTAACATATGATGAAGGCTCTCCACTCACAGAAGCGTTCCGCCAAAATGTATAATTCTCAATTATCCATCAATTATACGTCCGGGTCCGGATAGGACAGCGTCTGGGTCCGGATCCGGACCGCGGTCCGCCTATTGGCGACCCCTGATGTACACCATGGTAACATTTTAACATGGCTGTTCAGCAAAGTTTTTAAAGGAGTCTGTTTTTGCTGCTAGGTCTGTTTACAAATCTTTAAAATGTATTTAAAGTTATTATTGAAGTTTTTGCAATGCCCACAGTTGTGTTTAAAATAATAGCAGTGTGTTTAAAAAAGAGAGTAAAGCTCAAAATCCTTATAATAGCTTTTATTCCCATGGGAACACTGCACATTCTCTTCCAAATCAAAACTGCTTCACATCTGTGTTGCATGGAGTCAACCAACTTCTGGCACCTGTGAACAGAGGAATTGTGGAATGTAGTCCAATCGTCGTGGGCTGGAATACCTGTTCACAGGTGCCAGAAGTTGGTTGACTCCATGCAACACAGATGTCAAGCAGTTCTCAGAAACAGTGGTTATACAACTAAGTACAGTATTTGTTCAGTGATTTGCAGGAAAGCTAGATCTTAAAGCATTTTTCAGTTTGTAAAGACAAATGCAGACACAGCCTAATATTCCTTTTTCTTCACTTTCTGTGAAGTAATACATTTCAGAAATGTTTCTTCATGTTTTGATTTGGAATAGACTGTGCAGTGTTCCCAATGCATTGGCGTGTATGGGAATAAAAGCTATTATAAGGATTTTGGGCTTTACTCTCTTTTTTTAAACACACTGCTATTATTTTAAACACAACTGTACATAGTAACATGTTTTGGTAGCACTTTATAATAACTACACACTATGAAGCATTAGTTAAGCATGAGTAAACACTTAATTCATCATTTATAAAGCATTGTTCCTACATTAATAATTCATTAGTATGCAGTTCATAACAACAGTTATAAATGTTTTATTCTTGATTAATAAGCTTGTCTATTATGTGTTTCATTATTGTGTTTTCATACTTTATAAATGATGGATTCTCCATTTGTAAATTAAGTATTATATATTTTACAAACCAATAATTAAGGAGTTGTAGATGATTAATAAGATCATTTATAAAGTGTTAGTAAATGATTAATAACTTATTTAGATGTACATTATTCATGCATTTATATATATAATGATTTAGATATGCACTAATGGTTAGGGACCATGTTAATATATGCTTTATAAATGCGTATTAATACTGCAATTCATGATTAATTAATGATTTATTAAGGTAGTTACTAGTCCTTAGTAAAGTATTTTGTGTGAGCTCATCTAAAGTGAGGACTATTTATGCCTCAATGGGGTCCGCTCCGCCGCCTGCTCCTCCTTTCAGTCCGACGGCTGAGGCCTCCCACCAGTCCTTTTAACGTTCCATGGAGCTTTGGGGCAATCTCTTCTCCAGTGTCCAGTTTCGCCACATTGATAACACACAAAGTTTTCAGGTGGTGTGTGAGTCTCAAAGTCTCTGCCCCTCTGGTTTCCTCTTCTGCCCCTGTAACCTTTCCTTCTTTTTCCCCTTTCTCCCGTCATGGCCTGGTACATCGTCAGCTGGGCATCCTCAAGTTTGCGCTGACGAATTTTAAGCCTTGCTTGTTCTTTCTTGCTGTTCAGCTCCTCAGCGTGTTCAGCATGTTGCAATATGGTGTCGAGGTCTGCAGTCTTCCATGTAACACAAGTCTCTTGGAGTTTGGCTGCCACTTCAGGGTTCACTTTATTCAGGAAATGTTCTTTTAGATGTACTTCGTACGGTTCAAGAGGAGTATTTCCCATTTTGCCTCTCTTTAGTCCACTGTGCTGATCAAAAGCTGTTGTGAGTCTCGCCAGGAAAGTAGCGCATGACTCCTCCGCTGTCTGTTGCAGTGACGTAATGTTCGCCAAGCTCATGGTTGTTGGGAAAGCCTTTCTGCAGCGGTCGACGAGCTCTGCGACAGCATGTCTGTACCCCTTGTTTTCCTCGTGCTCATGTTCATACTCAGCACATCGTCGGGTTAACACCTCCTCCGTAAACATTGCTGCAATTTTATGAAAGTCATGTTTGAGCATGTTGCTCATCATTCGGCGTAATTCCATCATGGTTGGCCTGAATTCGCCGATAAAACAGTAGAGGGTCTTCTCAAAGTCTGTCAGATTTATCTTTGGGCTCACCACATGATCCTTTGCTTCCTCAATCTCTTTTTCTCCCCATGGGCGGAAAACCAGCATAGGACCATCATGTCCCGCTACCTCCACCATAGGCAATACACTGGCCGGAGGTCCGGTCGGTGGGGGAGAAAGACAGGCCCCCATTCTGAGCTTCGTCTGTCGTGTGTTGTAACTCTTTAGGCTCTTTTTGTTGTCTTCATCCTTGGTGTCCTGCGGTTGAGCTGCTGAGGCTGGTGAGGCTGGGGACGTTGGTTCTTTTTCTTCTTCGGACTGGTGGTCGGCTGACTTTGTCCGTGGTTGAGAAGCATATGGCGGCGGACCGGAGTCCAAATCGGAATCCACTCGACCATGTTCCTCAAACAAAGAAGGATACAGTTTAGCAGTATTAGTCGCACCAACAGTGTTTTTCTCTAATGTGCTGTTTTTCTCTAATGTGCTTTTCTGACATTGGCTTCTTAATCTCTTTTTTTCTCTCCCCTCTGCTTCCGCTCTCCACAGACAATATGCTTTCCAGTCTGCTTTAAACGGTTCACATTTCTTTCTTTCCCTCTTGGACATTTTTGCAAACTTCTCTGCTTCGCCTCTCTCTTTTTGCTCCAAACACGTTTTGAGTTGATCCAATTGTCGCAGGCTAAAACTGCCTGACTCAGGGAACCCCAATTTTATCCGTTCTTCCAATTGGTTGGCTGTCTGATTATCTTTGTCCCACATGTATTTTATTATCGGAGGTAAGACCTTGGCATCCTGCTGCTGAGGCTCAGACTAACTTTGACTTTTACCCATTTTCTCTAGTTACTGTTGATTCTGGTATCTTCAAAACCAATCTGGTCCAATCAATCAACTTGAAAGGATACACCAAATCTTCTTTAAATACTACAAGTTCACCAGGACACGTCTGTCCGACACCTCTAATGTGTGAGAATACCGGTTTACCAACTTTTCTCTAGTTATCTGTCTTAGAATTTTAAGAACAATCTGGTCCAATCAATCAACTTGAAAGGATACACCAAATCTTCTCTAAAAACCTCAAGTCTACTAGGACTCTAATGTCCAGCACCCTTTGTGCGAGAATAAGTTTACCACATTCAAAGTGTCTGTTCCATCACATAATTACTTCTCACCAGGTGGGATTCTTTTCCGGTTCCAGGATCGGAGCGGCAATCTCGAACACCGCCTGAGGACAGCCTCTCACCTTCAGGGAGGAATCAACTATATAGTAGTCGACTTCTGTCGTCCAACGGAGTCCTGATTACTCGTCCGATCCCATCCTCGTCGCCATTTGTTGTGGAAAATAATCTTTTTAACCTCCCTGTGAGAAATAATCACGATGGAAACTTCTTAAAATATTGAAATGATATTTAATGAACAGACAGTTCAATAATAATTCAGCTGAATGGATAGAGCTCTTTCCCCACAGATGGTTCAGAGGTCTAGCAACAATGAATAAACAAAACAGAGTGTATATGCACGTTATCTCGTCTCCTCTCCCTTCAGCCCCCCCCCCCCTCGCAGATGTCGTCCTCCGTCAGCCGTTGCACCTCCAAGGCCGGGTTCCCAGCCTTTCCGTGGGAAGAGGGTTAAGATTATATGCAGGTCTAAGTAATACAAGTTATAACAGAGAAACAGTATAATACATTTCTCCAACACTGCCCTCCAATGTATCCTCGTCCTCAAGTTGATTTCAACCCAACTTTGAGCTTTTATATGTCTTAATAATGTCGGAGAAGTTTCATTCAGGTTTTAGATCTGTACATAGCACAGAAACTGCCCTCCTTAAGGTAATCAATGCTCTTCTTTTAGCAGCTGACAGGGGCAAGAGTGCTATTTAAATTTTATTATACCTAAGTTCAGCCTTTGACACAGTAGACATGCCACTTGCCATTTTTGCCATTTCAAGCGACCATCTTAAAACCTGCGTTGGCATCAAGGACGCTGCACTTAGTTGGTTTTATTCTTACCTTTTACATAGAACCTACTCAGTCACTATAGATAATTACTCATCCTCTACAACTCATATTACCTGTGGTGTATCGCAAGGTTCAAATTTAGGTCCTATTTTATTTCCCATACACAAGTAAAGATCTAACATCACAATATCTCTTTTAATTTTGATCAAAACGATACACAGATATATTTTCCTGAGAGACCTGATGACCCAAGAAGCCTAGCTGCTATTTTAGACTTATTGATATCAACTCTTGGATGGCACAAAATCTTCTTAAACTGAATTACTCAAAATCAGAAATCATATTATTTAGTCCCCCAAACCCTATCAGTCCCATTGAAAATGCCCTTGGTCCCTTTTCTCCCAACATAAAGTCCACTGCCAGAAAGTTAGAGTATAATTTGACTCTGGAAGTAGTTTACCGGGATGATGACAGACCGGATACAGCGTTTGTTTTGGAAACTTTTAACCAGATACGGCGAGCAGAACGGGTGTTCTAAGCAGCCGGTGTTTGCAACAGATGACACACTGACGCGGGGGACAGACCAAGGAGGATTTTGTAGATAAGCATGGGCCGATGAGTATGATGACGGGTGTGTGAAGATGGCCAGTTAACAGAGTAATAAAGAGGGCAGTCGTGTGTTTTGAAAGTGGCATTTGTAGCTAATCGGATCGCAGAGAGATAGAGAACATCACATTTCTGGAGTGTGGCTTTGCATACAACCTATTTATATATAACATTACCATTGTTTAACATGGGAAGGACGGTCATTTGAACAAAACTAAATTTAGCAGAGGGAATGATGCTGGAGCGCATTCTATACAAGAAGCCAAGTTTGGATGTGACCTTAGACTATAACCTGCTTATGTAATGAGAAGGACGAAGTGCTGTCGAGCCAGATAGTCAAGTGTTTGTATTCAGTGATCTGGTCTAGAATAACCCTATAGAAGGTTTAGGGTGGAAAAAGCCTGCTGGACCCTAAGGAAGTTACCTTGAAGTGATGTATGTACTACATCTGGGGAGGGACCAATAGTATAAACCACTGTGTCGTCAGCATAAAGGTGGATAGACGAGTCTCTAACAGAACAAGCAGTGTGTGTCCTAAGATTTAACCCTGGGGTACACCCTTAGTGACAGGGAGGGGCTGAAAGAGGAGTTGTTCTGATTTAACACATTGCACCCTATCTGTGAGATAGTTAGAGAACCACGCCAGTGAGTGGCCAATATCAAGATTATACTACAACTACATTCAACTGTGTGGAGGGACAGATTCAAAAGAGCTGCAAGGGGAGTTGTGACAATGGGGGTTGTTAAAGACCTCACCCTCTGAGATAGGCTATGTTAGAGTGTAGGGGGCCGGTGGGGGAGAGATATTGTGAGAAGCTACAAGTCATATGGAGGGTGGTCTGAAGTGAAAAGTACTATTGCCCAGGCAAGTGGACTAGCAGACTGGAAAATAAAACCAGACTTTAAAAAAGGCTGTATAAAAATGTTTGCTATGAGAGACGATGTCGTCCAGTGACAAAAGCAGCATTTTCAGGATCTCTCACTGTTTTTCAGAATTTTTTTGGGTCAGAGCCAGAGGGAGAATTGTTTTTAATCTTAATCTGTAAAAAGAGTGAAAATTACAATATTTGTGTTTGAAATGTAAAGAAGCAGAAAATGGAAATGCTCAAGTAAGGTATAAGTACCTCAACATTATTGAATATAAGTGTTGTCAGTGGACGAATGTAACTAAGTGCATTTAAATAGTACATGGTACTTTTTTGGGGACACTTTATGAAAATTTTTTGTATTTTGTATTTTTTTCCTTTGTGTTATTGCTAGTTTTAAATAATCTGAGTACTTCCACTACTGAGTACGTGAATAAATGGAGTTTCCACTTTCCACCAATGATTGTATTGTGACTGACCACAGAGTGGCAGTAGAAGTTTACTAATGTCTTCTGAGCAACATCCATAAAAATCATCTGTGATACATTTTTACAGCATTGCAGTCTAACCTCAATCTCTCCCTCTCCTCTCTCTCTCTCTCTCTCTCTCTCTCTCTCTCTCTCTCTCTCTCTCTCACACTCTCGACTTCTTCCTCTTCATCACGCTCTCTTCCTGTATCTATCTTTCCTTCCCTGTACTTCCCTTTCTTATTCACTTCCTCCCTTAATCTTTACAGTACACCCAATGTCTCTGCAGCAGTTTGTGATTGTATACAGCATAGATCCAGCTGGCCACAAGTTCTTATATTTAACTTCGTAGCAGCCTGCAACAACATACATGTAGTATGTAGTATGTGGGGGTGGGTCTGAGATGATGCGTTTGAGGGTGCTCTGTCTCTCTCTTTCTTCCTGCTGCAGTCTTCTGGTGTCAAACATCATGTCCAGCTGGACTCGTTGCCATTTCCACTGGCTATGTTCAATTAAATAAACGCTTAGCAGTGTACTGTATACAGTGTGATGTCTACAATGTGCATGTGTTTAGAGCCCCCCCCCCCTAATGTTGATACAGCATATCCAGCTGTTTCTGTAGCCATACATTATGTCCACATCATTTTACAATAAGCTTTATCCACTGAAGACCTTCATGTGTTACAGCCTGGAGTCATGGGAAGCCCTCATGGATATAATGGATGTCATGGCTCTATAGAGGGTTTCATGCTTCCACCATAAGCCTACACCACGCACAGAGGGGAGTCTGCTCAGGTAGACATTAGTCCACTATGTCTACAGCAGATAGTTGTTAGTGCTCTGGATGTCATTTAGAGCACTTTTGACTGAAGGGGAAACTTATCGCTACTGTTTTATTAATGGAGTCTGGCGAGGAGAGCAAAGATAAGTTTCCCTGTCAGTTCACTTCCCCATCAGAAAGGGCCGACGGAAAGATGAAGCCATGAAAATAAATTTTGTGTACACTAAAACTGATGCTGATTTTGTTTGTGGAACTCCTGTCTTTTTTTTCTAAACCGTAGGTTTAATGTAGGTAATACACCGACTATGGATAAGTACCTCATACAACCCCACTGTAAAAGGTGTGGTCATAAATATGCCAGTGCGTGTTCTGGAATAGATGCTTGAGTTTAAGTTGAGACATTTGATATGGATCACCTCATCAGACTTTTCCTTTTATACCACATCTGTCTTTTCTAATTTGCATGGATCAGCACCATGGCACAGACACGATCTGACCTAAACTACAGGTTATAGTTGTCATGAAACGGTTTCTCGTTCTCTGTAATGCACCACAAACGAGTGAGTAAACTAAGATGTAGCCTAATTGATTATCATGATAAGGCTTGAAAACCTAGAACCCCAATCTTTTAAGAACAATGATTGTTCATGTACAGAGGAGGGTGAACTGGGGTTAGGGTTGCCTGCATTACATCCCAGCCTAATGTCCTTCATCAATAAACACACTAAACTCCAGCCAAGAGAAGACTGGTATTGTTTTATGAAGATGAATGATGTGTAGAACACATCATTCATGTAAGGAGTGTGTTATCCATACTGCTGGAGCTCTAATCATTTATTCACTCTGCCCGTTAGCTAAAACTCAAAGCAGTCCTTCTAATGGTGGATCAGATACGTATGTGTCAACAGGAAAGAAGATGATCTTGAATGAAGAATATCTTTGTAATGTGCCGTGTGTGTGTGTGTGTGTGTGTGTGTGTGTGTGTGTGTGTGTGTGTGCTATTCAGTTCAATGTTTAACTTTGAACAACATAACCAGTTAAGCTGTTGCTGATGTGCTGTCGCAGGTGTTTGATGCTAATCACCACTAATCTGTATTTAGTGTAGCTGCCTGCTTCTCCAGGATCATCAGTACACACACACACACACACACACACACACACTTCAGCCTGTATCCGTGCTGCTGGATACAGAAGACAAAGCTGGATTCTGTTATGCTGACACATAATTCAATTACTGTCGAGTAGAGCACATTAAGTTGCAGCCATCAAATAATTTCCTATTGTAACAGGAGAACCGTCCTGCTGGATAGTTGAAGGGCCAATATTAAAGACTTTTACACTCTTCCGCAGCACAAAATGTCAATAATATACGGTGTGTGCACGGGGCAGAGTTATTGATGAATATCAAGGACACTCAGGGTTCAGAGTCCTGGCTTCCAAAACTCATTTTACAGAAAGTTAGTTTGATGAAAGTTTTTACTTTTTGATGAAGTACTTTTGAGAGTTGCCATATCATTTTACTACAAAGATGTTCCCGACTTATCTGCACACCTGAACATCCGCTTCACTTCTAAATGAGATGACATTCATGCAGTTCTATTTAATCTTCAATTCACTGCGTGATGGGTTCGCTTTACCCTCGATTTATGAAGTTCTGTCTGCGTTCATCTGATCGACTTCACGCTTGGCAGGTACATTGCTGGTAAGTTGGTACAATTTGGACACGCGACCTGTTCAACATTAATACACTTTGAATAAACAAACGATGGCTTTCTGTGCAGCTGCGGGGGCGGATGTTCAGGGCTCTGCGGACTGAGTCGGGCACGCCGTCCACAGCGGCTCATTGACTGCAGTTCACTTTTGCTGCTGATATCCTAGGATGCAACCAAACGCCTCTTCAATTCCCCATGGAGTCTATGAGCGATGAGTGGTTCTCAACAACTTTGCTGGCAGCACTTCCGGGGGCGAAACAATCGGCCCGTTTAAACGTGCACACACTCCAAACGGGCACAACACTACTATCTACTTATGATCCCCGCCAGGCATGAGGCTAGAGGGATAATGTGTTTGGTTGTGTGGGCATGTTTGTCTGTCGTTCTGTTCACAGCTAATCTCACATACTACTGGAGTCATCAGCCTAATATTTTTTGTGCACATTTATGACTATAGGCTCAACGACCTCTCGTGGTTGAGATGATTCATCCATATATCTGCATAGATTAAAATTAGCTCAAACGCTTCTGATACACTTGCCTTCTAGACAGGAGGGGGGGGGGGGTTACATTACAGCTGTGGTTATTGCAGACACACCTGGCAGAGATCTGCACTCTACCAAGTGCACATTCTAGTTCTAGGTTTGTTTAGCTGTTGTCTTTCTTCCTTTTCTTTGACTACTGTTCACGCTTGCTTGTGTTTTTTGCAGTGGTGGGCCGTCAGGGCCTGCAAGGCCTTTTCTGCTGGCCTAAACAGAATCACAAAAAAAAAAAAATATGTATAAAATGTATTATAATTTATAAAAATATTTTCCCCATTATCTTATTTTCTCATTGCACAGCTCCTGTCTTCCTCAGTTGCTCTGCTTCCAGTGCAGCTTGTTTTAAGTAGAGCTTTTATCCAATCAGATTTCACCTCTGTGTCTCTAGGTAAGAAGAGAGGCCCGAGGCCTGCAGACTCACAAGTGAATCCATGTGCAGTTTAAGTGAATGGGGACGATATTGTTGATTGTCATAGTGTTCAACCAATCAGATCTTTAGTTTGACATGTTGGGTGTATTCTTTGACATGTCAGAGCCTGCTAGCTGGCCTAGCCATACGTGATTGGTCAGTGGGCTAGCGTGACATGTTGGGCGGTGACAATCCCAATATCTGCTGCCTCTGTCGAGCGGACATTTTCAGCCTCAAACGCATTAAAACGTATTCAAGAACTACAACTGGGGAGGCTCGACTGTCTTCACTGGCGTCCATGAATCCAGAAGGACTTCTTACTGGAACTAAAACGCACGGATGTACTGAACAACCGTGAGATTAAACTCTTTGTTAACAAAGAAAGGAGGATGGACTTTGTCTTTAAATAGTGAACAGCAGCTCTGGTAAGTTAAATGCGTTTGTTTTTACATCTGCAGTAGCTTTAATATGCTTGTTTATATATTATTATTTGTACAACTTGTTTTTATGAAGATGGATTTTTGTTTGGTTTAATATGTGATAGGAACTATTGTTACGTCCTATGTTGCTCTGGGGACACATTTAGCCACATTTAGCCGGTGCCAGTGTTGCCAAACCCTCATGGAGACTTTTTTTGTCAAAATCTACTAGCGACAAATCTAGAGACTTGTTCTGGTGTTGTTGGAGACTTGTCTGGTGTTGTTGGAGACTTGTTCTGGTGTTGTTGGAGACTTGTTCTGGTGTTGTTGGAGACTTGTTCTGGTGTTGTTGGAGACTTGTTCTGGTGTTGTTGGAGACTTGTTCTGGTGTTGTTGGAGACTTGTTCTGGTGATGTTGGAGACTTGTTCTGGTGTTGTTGGAGACTTGTTCTGGTGTTGTTGGAGACTTGTTCTGGTGATGTTGGAGACTTGTTCTGGTGATGTTGGAGACTTGCCGTGAGCCCCTCCTCCGCCCCAAAGCACTCACAGTTACTCTCACAGAAGAGGAGACGCTGCAGTCAGAGCAGAGAGGAGACGCACTCTCTGCGTATTCTCTACAGTTAGTGTATTTACAGGTGTTGAGGTTAATTTTTACATGAAACACATAATAACCGTAGCTGTGTTTCAGCTGCAGGACAGCAGTGAAGGCCCAGGTATACAATGCACGGCCCACCACTGTTTTTTTGTGTATATAGATATGCTTTGTGCCATGTGTTCTTTGTTTGTTCATCTGTGTTACGACCAGTGGAATAAGACCCTAAATGCATACACAGAACACAGGGAGCTGAGGAGAATGGGATTTATTTTGAATCTTTTTGGAGAGTGGAGCTAGGAATGGCCTGAGCGCATGTATCTACTACTAGAGCTCAAACAACAAACTGGCAATGAGTGGATGGAGAACCGGAGTAGATACACGGTGGAGTTGATGAGCAGAAGGAAGGCAGCTGTGCAAACTGGACAGGTGAGGTGAATGGGCCCTAATCAGGAGGGAGCCACGCCCACACCACATACCAACAGAGAGCGACAGGGGAACGCAGGAGACACAGAGGGAAACACATAGTAGAAATAGTGGCTCGGTTTACTGTTTTTTGTATCTACATTATAGTGCAGATAAACTAAACTCAACAGATGTATGCATATTTTGGCCTGGACTGGATGTTTGAGTCTCACCACATTCGGTAGGCTTATGTTTCCAAAAAACATCTCAGACAAATGAACACCATGCTATCCGCTCAGCACGAAATAGCAGACACCGTTGAATGTCTAGAGCTGATGTATGGAAATCGTATTATTCATAAGGGTGCATTTTGAGCCAACATTAGGTATTACATTACCATTAGAAGTATTCAGTGCTTCCAAAGCCAACAATAACCTCATGCTAACATTACTGAGTTGCCAATGTGAGTTTAATCGAGAGACTGTAGCCAGAAGACAATGCTATTAAGGAAGAACACTGTAAGCTGAGTGGGTCTTTATTCACAGTTACAATCATTGAAAATGAAAAAGCAGCCAGTGTATACATTCAGTTTACCTTTAGTAGCTAGCATAGCATAGAAGTGCTAATGCTTGTTAATAACATATTCTGCTCATGTTAGCTCCACAGGTTTTTATGTAGAGCCGTAACATTTTAGAAACATACATCTCCTTCCAACCTTTCCAGGTAACTAGTATCACTATTACACGTGGTTTAACCATGACCAGGTCAACGATTATGGTACTTTCAGGGGAAAAGCTGATTCATTCATTCTTATTATCTGTTATGAAGTGAAGGGAGTGTGTGTGAGTGTGTGTGAGTGTAGTTTCTAGGAGCGGGCTGTCTCAGGCTAGGCCACACCTTAATTCATGGTTTGGTTTGAGCCCAGATGATATAATACTTTATCAGAGAAAGGACGGACTGGGGAGCAGAGAGTGTGTATTTGTGCACACACCACTGTTGATCTGTCCTCTCAGTGTTCGGAATGGACTGTGTGAAGTGAATTAGAAGAAAGTGAAAGATTACTTTACTGCTCTGCTGTACCAGGCACAGATACAGGACAACACCTTTAAGAGAACGCCTCCATTATAATGAAATAAAGGTTCAATGCTGCTCTGCATACAGCTATGCACTGATCCATATTTGGCATGAAATGTACATTTACTCAAATTTGAGGTACCTGTAATATTTCTGCTTCACTACATTTCAGAGGACATTGTTTTACTTCTTCATTCCATTTATTTCACAGCTATAGTTAGTAGTTACTTTTTGGATTAGGATTTTACAAAGACAACATATGATTAGTGATTAAGTGAGGACAACTTCTTTGTTTTCCTCAAAAAAGGCCTGAAGGAGGACTTTCCTAGATTCCTGGTATGGCAGCCTTCCCAACCCCACGTCTCCTTGCCCCCTTTTCCAATGTGGCTCTAACTGTGCCTTTCAGAGAGTCATTTAGGGAAGTATCCTTTAACAAGGTCCACGTGTCACACTGCCCAACTGAGAAGAATATGGAATACATACCAGCTGGGCATATTCATCAAATGTCTTAGCATCAGGTGCTTTAGTCCAAGCTGGACACAAGTCCCCCAGCCATGTCAGAACGTCACTCCTGGTCCCAAGTCATAATCTTCCTCCATCAGAGGAAGGCCATACTACTACTAAAGTCACTATATTTATCAATGAGATGTCAACATTTTACATAACTATAGGTATGTTGCTTGTTTCCTAATTAAAACAAAAACACTTTTCTCTAGTATCCCAACTTGGTAGCCATTTTGAAAAATGGCTACCAAGGCCTTCATGGTGAGTTTGTGTTGGCCCAATATCCAATATATCTACCTACACATCGGCCACATTTGGTGCTTTTATTACACAATTCATAATTGTTCTTGGGATCTGGTAAGAGTGTGTTTGGTTATCAGCAAATATGAAAAAAAAAAAAGATTGACATCAATAGAATTATCAATGTCAATAAGATTAACAATTATTAATAACGGGGCACCACCCTGAGAACAGGGACCAATAACCAAACTATGAATTCAGTTTCATAATTAGTGTTCACTCACAATGTCACCAGTCAAAGTACTATTACACATTCAGAGAGAACAGTGAAGGTGTGAATCTATAATCACAGTACACATATAATAATATAAGTGATCACAGAACGCTGCTCTTTAAAGTACAACAGAGTTTATTAAGTTCTAATAACATTGATCAAAATCAAATAATATCTAAAACTAACAACTACTTGTAACGGGTGTGGTAAGGACCCATTGCATTCATTTAGAAAAAAAATAGAATGAGTTAATGCTAAAAATCAAATGTATATCAAATGACATAGCATGATACAGTGATTCAAATACTACAGAAAAGATGACTTTCTAATTAGCATGATGACACTGATTGACAGATACTGTCAGTTTAAGTAATGCACTGCCATAATACACCTGTCATATTATCATATATATATATATATATATATATATTATCATATTATGACAGGCTGCCAGTAGCTATCTTCCATTCAAAAGAGAGTTTTATGGTTCTCAATGCGCATTGTGTATGTTTGTAATGTACCGCAGGTTAAGACGTACTCACCTCCCACTGATCAGGAGTTACACATGTTTCCAGCCTTTGTCATAAATGAACTGCAGGTGTTTCATTACCTGTGCTCTGTAGAACCAGGGTCTGATTCCCCTGTTGGTGCACTCCTTGGAGCATTTGCTAACTGTACTTTCTTATCACTGGGCCTTTCCAATTCCTTCTGTTGTGGTGTGACACAATGGGATGGAGATGGGTTTGTCTTTTCTGTGAGCAAACCAGGAAACCAGTAAATCGTCTTCTATTGCGGTACAGCTCATCCTTTGAAAAAATAAATAAACCTGCACAATGGCTCCCATTGTTGCCTGCTGTGTCAATGCCTGTGTCAGTGTGTCCCATTGGGATAGTTTCTCACCAACACGACCCGTAACACCATCATGGCTCAGCAGTTGTGGGTCTATTGGATGTGCTGATCTGCAGTCTGCCCCTGGGTGGAGTGAGTGCACTCTGCATGGTTCAGCCAGGCCTGAAGCGCAGACTTTAAGCAGGCAGAGTTAGACAGGGCTTTATGCAGATCAGACAGAAGAATGTGACAAATCCATTCAAATGTGTTGCACTGAAAATGGGGAGAAAGGAATCAACAGGCCCATCATTTACACAAAGCCTGTTGAATATCTCTTAATGAAAAACTAAGGCCTTGCCTTGCCTGTGTGTAGACTGCATCTCGGTCCGTGTCCACACACTGGCCATCGGGCACATGAAACACAAGACACTTATTTCATTCATGTGGACTGCCAGCGTCCTGTCCAGTGATGCTCCACTCTGTTGAAAAAGATCATTAGCATAGAGTAGCAACGTTTTGGCGTATACATATTGTTTTATAATGTCATATCATCAGAGTGAGATCTGAAGTTGTAGGTAGTTCCAATACATAACTTGTTTAGCAGGTTTATATTATGCTGCACACAGCAGACAAAAACATACAAATAGCCAAGATATAGTGAAACCAAAAGACAAGAACATACTCACATCATAATATTTTAATTTAAAACCCTGTCTCTTTGAAAGGGCGCGGACATCTCACACACACACACACACACACACACACACACACACACACACACACACACACACACACACACACACACACACACACACACACACACACACACACACACACACACACACACACACACACACACACACACACTCTCTCTCTCTCTCTCTCTCTCTCTCTCTCTCTCTCTCTCACACACACACACACACACACACACACCTACACACACACACACACACACACACACACACACACACACACACACACACACACACACACACACACACACACACACACACACACACACACACACACACACACACACACACACACACACACACACACACACACACACTATCAGTGAAGTCAGTGAAGCCAGGAGAAGAAAGGTTGGTTGTCTTCCAGGCCCTATTGTTATGACATTTATTTCCGCCAGTATGAGCAATGAGAAATATGAATAACAAAGCTAATCTTGACACTAAAGAGGTTGTAAATGTATCAAACCCAAATTATGGACCACAGTGTTATGATTAAATAACCAATCTTATACATATATAGCTATATACTTAATGTAGTATAGCAGGATCTACTTGCTCAAAGTACATTTGGACTTGCCCCTATACATAGTTTCATTTATTAGAGGTTATCAAATAACAACAAAGACCAAAGTTGATTGTCATGTTGAATCTTTATTTAGACACATCCTCATCCGAACGCCATCCAACTAAACTCCTCTTGCCAGGATCATGTAAATGCTTGCTGCCATGTTCTTGCGAGTGCCCGATCTGTACTGAGCATGTGCAGCTCTCAACTGCAATGAGAAGGAAGCGAGACGGCTCACTCCTTAGCTACGTCCATCTTCAGCTCAGGAAAAGAACGGAGTTGCTTAATTAAATGTTTAATTCTTTTTTTATCACTTGATTGGACATTTCTAATTGTTGAGTCCAGTCTTCTATAGAAGCTCCTCAGACCTGTGTCTGTCCTTTCTCCAGGTTCCTTCCCTCCTTCTGCCTCCCTCTCTGTCCACTTCATTCCTCGTACAGGTGTCATGAACGGGGACATTAGCTGTAGAGATTGTAAACATGATTACTTCTGCCGTGACTCTCTTTTGGAGCCAGCCTCAAGTGGCCATTCAAGGAAGTACAACGTAGTAATGTAAAATGTAACAACATGTCCACATAACCTGATCAAAATGTAATAGAACTCAATCATGTTATAAACCAACAATGAAAATCTGGTCCTCGCCTAATCTGGTGGGTGCAATTGAGAAAAATTCAAAAAGTTAACCTTTATAAATATACTTCAGTGTTAAAGGTCAACTTTCAAATTCAATGTTAAACCCTTTTTGATTGCAGACATTTCATATGATCGGACGAGACAAATGAGACTCTTCATTCAAGAAGAATGAACTGAGTCAGAAGAAACGGAACATTTCATGGAGACTGAATCAACCTTGATCCCTAGCTCGTGTAACGTTTGCCATCTTCTGCAGCTTTTAGTATCTTCTGATGGTGTCTGATCTGAGGTCCACTCTGAGCTCAGAACATCACTCAAACAACTGTTTCATGAACGCAGAGTCTGAAAATATAAACATAGTTTAGTTGATTTTTTCTCTCTGATATCAGAATTTAAATCAGAATTTTGAATTTCAATCTCTCTCCTGTCTCTCCTTCTACCTTTGTCTACATTTTTGTGCTCCATCCCTTTTCTTTTCTCTTCCTCTATCTTTCATTGCATTCTCCTTCATCCATCACATTTTCATCATCCTCTTCTTCCATTTCAATATCTCTTCTTTCTTTCTCTCTCTTCCCCCAGAAGCAGATCTCAGAAAGCTACATTTAAATTGCTAGTCTTCCTCCCTTTGTCTCTCGGTCCTCTGTTTTCCTCTCTAGGATTCTGTCTCCTTTCTCTACCTGTCAGAGGAAACTCATTTAAGATTGAGGGCTGAGCCTTCAGCTCTTTCCAATCTGTCAAAACAGAAGAATTATTCCTCGATGAAAGGGCAGATCCAGGCTTCTCGACAGAGGGAAGTTTTCTATGTACGTATATAACTAATGTGTAACAGAAGGCTTAGAGAGGACATGGTATCACCTTTGGAACCCCCCTAAAAATCATGTTTTAGCAACAAAAGTTACACGAGCGGAATAAACGAGATGATTTCAACAAAACTATTTAAAATGTAAGGTGTTGAAACCAAATAAATTTGAGAAAGGGAGTAGAAAGGCAAGTGTCCTTGCAAGAACATAGCTGCATTGATCAAATGAATAGGATGATGAACCCTGACTTTGCCACCAGTAGGTTGGAATATTTGTTTCAGATATTCCTCACAGGATGAGTTATAATATCATTGGTGATTCCCCTGACATTCCATCTGTCCACTGTCATATAGACATTACCTGGTCAATATTTAGATTTGTCCAACACGTGTTTACTTCTCTTTCTGATCAAATAGAGAGCTAAAGTGAAACCTGGACTTCTGAACTGCAGAACCTCATTTAGGACCACGATGACATTGTCCTCTGTAATCGTTTGTTTGGTATTTCTTGTCTTCTAACGAGCAACATTCTCTTAGTCTTAGACAATCATGGGTTATATGTCACAAACCCCATATAAGTGGAAACTCAAGGGCTCACAGCTGTACTAACAGCAGGACAGACAGGACGGACAGCTGGAGATTACAGCTGAAACCAGTTAAAGTAGAGGAGGCCATTGTTGCATATCGTGGATATGGAAGAAGTAGGAGCTGTATGGTCATAATAAACCAAAGGTTTTCAGAAATACCATTGAAATAAACCATGATCAGAGAAGCTAGTGGAAACGAGGCTAGCCCTGAAGTAGCATCAGGACTTTTCTCTCTTTTCCTGAAAAAAACAATCATCAGCCTCTGCTGTAATTATTATTAATTAGCAAATATGAGCAGGCTGACTGGCTAAACTAACTAAGTACTGACCACACTAATCATTCCCTCAACGCCATCATGTAAACAGTGTCTTTGTCAGAATGTTAGCATGCTGATGTTAGCATTTAGCACAAAGCATCGCTGTGCCTAAATAACAACATAAAACCTTTCATTTTCCCATTACTATCACACAGATTCATTGTAGTCGCAGCCATGAACCTTTAACATAACGCATATGTTTTATTGTTTTTGGTAAAAGTGCTTCACATTCAAAGGCCCAATAAACACTGTATTCATGAGTAGAGGATAAACAACGCGTTCAAATGATAGTGCATCCCCAAACAGAGCAGCAGCAACATTTAAGTTCAAAATGCAATTTTCAAAAAGGAAGACTAAATTAAAGCCTTCATTTCTTCTCTTAAAAACATCTTTGAACAATATCTATCTGTCTGAGAACACGAAGCAAACAACCTTCAATTGTGCTTTTGCTGGTGGTGCAACACATCAGTTTTATTGTTCTCACAATAAGAGTATTCTGTTACATTAATCCAATGCTGGCTATAAATCCATTTTTATTTGGTATTTGGAATGTTGAGAGTCCAAATAAGTATCTCTTTACAAAGACGGATATCTGGTGCTTTTTAAAATGCCTCTTAGTGAGGGATGGTCTGGCTTAAGTGTCCTGTGCTGCGGCCATGAGCCCAAATAATGGCCAACAAACGTGGCTCACAAATCTGTTGTTTTACTATAATGCAGTATAGAGCAAAAAACAGCTGGTGGGAGTTGAAAAAAATAAATTGTGAAGATGTCATGCAACTCTAACAGTGAAAAGTAGCTGTAAAGCTGCAATTAGCTTCATTTGCAGCAGGCAAGGACAAAGTTGCTAACATTAATGAAAGCTCACTTCACAGAGGCAGAGACAGAGAAACAGGGAACAGACAGAGGAGGAACACTACAGAGACACTAATACAGATGAATCAGACAGAGATTAAACCAGCAACAAGAAACACTTCAACACAGCTTCACCCCCACTTTATACTCCCCCTGAAGTCCATTTGGACTGTGGAACTTAAATGCAGACATTTTCACATTGCTTTAACTGCAGCGACCAGCCTTGTAAATGTGTTCCAAATGATATGATGTCTCATTAAGGCTGTATGCTGCACTAAATAAAATATGTTCCCTTTCACCCTTTGTTGGTCTTTTTTGAGCTTCTGGATAAAGCCTGGGAGTTCTGTACAGTATTTTCGCTGTTCCTAGAATTGCAGACTTTGCAGAAGGCTCTGCTGCAACGGCACAGTATGTACTCTCTGCTTCCACGTCAACGTCTTGTCGTGTCTAGTTTTGTCAAGGTCTTCAGCCAGACTATAAGTAAAATCGCTCAAGAAAAACATGACCCATTTTGGAAAAGTGGTGTACGTCTATTGTTCTATGAATTATCACTGACTGTATAAATCGTACTGATTCCTGTGATGTGTGTCAAACAGACTGTAGCAAGCTCGTTGCCACCGTGGGTTCCCAAGCACAAAGGCCACTGTGATAATGCACCGTGTTTCATAGGCCAAGGTAACTTTTATTTTACACAAACTCACTTAATGGAAACAATATAATTTCATGTCATCCGACGGGAGAATCTTCTACTTTCCCGGAGCTCAGTCCTCTGCAGCCTCACACCATCTTTAGCCAACCCAGCTGGAATCCTACCACGTACGAGGAAATGAGGAAAGCAGAGGTACATACCAGAATGCAGTGGCGGGCCGTGTGTTTTATACCTGGGCCTTCAGTGCTGTCCTACAGTTGAGCCACCTTCTAATAACCTCATTATGACGCCACAGCTACGGGTTATTACTAGGGCTGCAACAACGAATCGATAAAATCGATAAAAATCGATTATTAAAAGAGTTGGCAACGAATTTCATTATTGATTCGTTGTGTCGCGCGACTATTACGCCACTCAATAAGTCGCGGAGATGTTTGAGTATAAAAAAAAAAAAAGAGCGGATCGGAGGTAGAGGAAAGACCACCGGAGAGACGTAACGTTGTTCTGAAACACATGGCGGAGGCAGAGAAATCAGTACGACCTCAGTCATCCAAGGTGCGGAGCATTTCACACTAAATAAATCTAAAAAGTGTGTTAATTGCAAGATATGCAAAAGCGACATGTCACGGGAGCACCACGGTGATGATTCAGCACCTAAAACGTAAACATGTTGGAGCCCTTGATGAGGAGGAAGGGAGTTCAACAGCAGGGTAAGTCACTACAGAATCCTACTTCTGTTCCGTTTTGAAGTGAGGAACTAGGAGCGTTCGATGTGCGGATCCGCCCGGTGTCCGCAGCGATGACAAGTTAGCGTTAGCTCGTTAATAACAGTAGTAAAGCAGGGGTGGTATAGTTTAGACTAAAGACACGTTTTTATTCACTCGCCTTTTTTTATCCGATTCATCGATTAATCGAAAAAATAATCGACAGATTAAACGATTATTAAAATAATCGTTAGTTGCAGCCCTAGTTATTACCTCCGGCCGCAGGTGCAATCCTCACTGGACCCTCTGCAATTTGCATACCAGCCCCGTGTGGGGGTGGACGACGCCATCATCTACCTGCTGCAGCGAGCTCAGTCGCACCTGGATGGACCCGGTGGCTCTGTGAGAATAACTTTCTTTGATTTCTCCAGTGCATTCAACACCATCCAACCAGTGCTGCTGAGTGAGAAGCTGCGGGTGGTGGGGGTTAACGCGTCCACCGTCTCCTGGATCACTGACTACCTCACAGGGAGACCACAGTTTGTCCGACAATGTGCTGTCTGATACGGTGGTCAGTGATACTGGAGCTCCACAGGGAACTGTTCTGTCTCCCTTCCTGTTCACCTTGTACACCACTGACTTCCAGTACAACTCAGGGTCATGCCATCTGCAGAAGTTCTCTGATGACTCTCCAGTGGTCGGGTGTATAAGGGACGGACGGGAGGAGTACAGGGCAGTAGTGGAGGACTTTGTGGAGTGGGCCGGTAGAAATCACCTGCTGCTGAACGTGGCCAAGACCAGAGAGACTGATCCAGACTGATCCAGCTCCGCTGTCACAAGGACAGATACAGGAGAACATTCCTGCCCTCTGCTATAACACTTTATAACAAATCACCTCTGAACAAATCATCCTCCACATAACTACACACTGCTACACTGTTGTTGTTTGCTGTTGGTTGATTTTTTGGTTGGTTGTTTTTTTTTGCACTACACTACTGCTTTTTTAAAATGTAACACTAAGAATTCTATTTCATTGTATATACTGTGCATTTTTGTTATTTTATCTTCTTATATAATATGTCCTACTCTGTTATTTGTGTATATATTGTGCATTTTTTAATACTTTTATTTTTTTTCTTTATTTACTCTGTTACTTCGTTTGCAGAAGTATATCCTTGCTGCTGTAACATACACATTTCCCCCTGGGGATGAATAAAGTATCCATCTATCTATCTATCTATCTATTAGGGGTGTAACAATACACGTATTCGTATTGAACCGTTCGGTACGAGGCTCACGGCTCGGTACGCATTACGAATCAAACAATACGTTTGAATAATACTTGCAATAAAAATGCAGAAGCTTAAATTGTGGGAAATATAATGTTCTCTCGGTGGAGCCACTGCACTCAACCTGGCAACCCACCTGACAGAGAGCACAGCGTGCTGTCTGACACGCCCACCACGGAAGAACAACATTGTACTCTGGTGAGGCTTGTGTGTTCTGGGAGGCGCGCTACGCTAAACTAGCTTAGCAGGAAAACCAACAGCAGCACACACGCTACAACTCCCCGCAGCGGAGAAACAAGGCTAAAGCAATCGCCACACAATCCCCATTTCTCCAGACCAGAGAACCAAATGTCCGGACCCCTACTTATTATTATTTGTTTCGTGCAAAAATGTAGCTCAACAACTACAAATACACTAACTTCAGAGTGCAGATACATGAATACGCACATGACGGGATGCTTCGTCATTAACGGACAATGCATATAGTCAAAATCAATGTAATTAACACAATGACAAGAACAAACTCACAAGAACCAGTCACATATATTTATGACAACAAAGCATGACACATCAATCCACCAACACTGCAGCGCTAAAACACGCATTCATCCACACACTGAAGAGCACGAGCCATTCAAATGTTATTCACATCAGAGGGAACAATATTATAAAAACGACACCATAGACAAATGAACACAGTAGTAACGCTACTGCAGATGTAAAAACACAAAAGCAGTTCACTTACCAAAGCTGCTGTTCACTTAAAGACAAAGTCCATCCTCCTTTCTTTGATTACAAAGAGTTTAATAATGCGGTTGTACAGAACATCAGTGCGGTTCAGTTTCAGCCAGAGGTCCTCCTGTGAACGTGTTCGTTGAGTTGTAGATCCACTCGGGTTGAAAAAGTTTTCAAAAGCACCGTAGCTTGTAAGTGTCCTGTCGTGCTATGATGTCGTGTTGCCGCCTTGGTTAGCCACCTCAGGTTAGCGTAGCGTAGCTCCAAACAGCTCCAAACACCAAGACGTTCAGTCGCAAATAAAACGCATTCCCAGCCATAAAATGTGCAACACTTCTCTGACGCTGTTAGCCACAAATCCTTTTCCTGGCTGGGTCAGGGCTGATGTCCAGCTTTTCTTGAAATGTCCTTCTCGAGAAATCCATTTCTCCTTCTCCTTCAGCCATTGAGTGTTAAAAAAAAGAAGAAGCTTCAGCTTCACAACAGTCACGCTAGCCCACTGACCAATCACACCGCACATTAATGCTGACCAGAAGGCTCTGACACGTCAAAGAATACGCCCAACATATCAAACAAAAAATCTGATTGGTTGAAGACTATGACAACCAACAATATCGTCCCCATTCACTTAAACTGCAAAGGCTTCTTACTTAGAGACAGCATGGGGGCGAAATCTGATTGGATAAAAGCTCTACTTAAAACAAGCTGTGCTGGAAGCAGAGCTGCACGCTGGAAGCAGAGCAACAGAGGAAGACAGGAGCTGTGCAATGAGATAATGAGATAATGGGAAAAATAATTAGAATACATGTAGTGTATTTATGAAAAATTATTAAATTATAAAATAGCTATAACTTTGTGATTCTGTTTAGGCCAGCAGAGAAGGCTGACGCACCACTGCCAGAATGAGAAAAACATCCCTTCAACCTTCCTCTTCCCTCAATCATACTATCAAATGTACAATCTCAGTCATTGCCCTGACCCGTATCTTGCTGGACTAGAGCTATGATCCGCCCCAAAAAACGCCAGCAAATATGGATTGATGCAGCGAATTTTGTTAGATAAACCGAAGCTGTGAATTCTGGATTACATCACAGTCAGGGTGACTCAGACGGTAGAGAAGGTGGAGTGGGTAGTCCCTCAATCAGAAGATTGGCCACCTAGCATAATCCCCGGCTCGATCCTCTAGTCGAGGTTTGTTTTTCAACCTTTTCTGAGCTGCGGTACATTTTTTACATTAAAAAGATCCCGCGGCACACCAACAACCAAAAAAGTTACAAAATAACACATTGTAGCATAATACAGCATATATGCTGACAATTTAATGACAAGTCTCTCAATTTGTTGATCCTTACTGTGTGAAACCTGGGCCTGGTTAGATGAACAGAAACTGAAGAAAGGCTCACACGAAGCTCTTCCTCAACAGCTCTCAGTCTCTCTGTTTTTAGTTTTTATAGCAGTCATGCTTGAAAAGCTCATCTCACACGAGGCTTTTCATCTGGGTTAGAATTTTGTCCAGGGCCCAGTTCAGAGTCTGCATTTTTCCTTTTCAAATTATTCTCCATCGCTGTTCGTCTTGTAACAGCAACCTCTCCCGCACATCATTTAATTCTACCGTCTTAAATTAACACGGTCATTATTGCCCTACCTACTGCCACCCACTGGTATGGAAGAGTATTTAATTACATAGCCAGCTACTATGTTGCAGGCTCAGACGCTCAACAATGGCAAATTATTTGCAGCAACTAAATAATATTTTTTGGGACCGATTAAGTGAATTTGGACATTTTCCCACGGCACACCTGACGATCTCTCACGGCACACTGGTGTGCCGCTGAACAGTGGTTGAAAATCACTGGTCTAGTCAATGTGTCCTTGGGCACGACACTTAAACCCAAATTGCTCCCGTAGGCTGTACCTGTGGTATATGAATGGGTATGAAGTCCTGTTAGGCAGGGTTAGTTAGTCCTGATGGCCATCAGTGTATGAATGGTGACATGTAGTGCTTTGTGTGGTTGGAAGACTAGAAAAGAGATATACAAGTACAGTCCATTTACCATTTACCATCTATGTTAACAACCAATGGTGCAGTAACGTCCCAATCCACAACAGGGTCTATGCCAAGCAGTAGTGAATATCCCTACAAGAAGGAAGGAAACACTTCTATGGCAACATTACTGATGGCTACAAGGCCTGAGAAAAGCTACGTCTGGGCTCTGCAGAACACTATATTGTTTTCCTGCTTCTGTAATACAAACATGTCACAATCCAAGTACGTCAACCAGTGGTTGAAGGATGGAACTGCAAAACTTCCGGGGTGCCTTGCATGCACTGACCTGAGCATTTTTTTATAGTAATCTGAATGACAAGGTTGACTTCATCACAGATTACTTCAAGTTTTGCACATCAACCACCTTCGCAGTCAGAACAGTATAGGAGATAGCTCAACTCAAAAACGTGTGTTTAAGTAAGTAACCACTCCCCAGGTGAGGAGCCTTACTGGGTATATCAATAAGTCACAGATCTCAACCAACCGATGGGAGAATTTGGAGTGAGTGTTAGCCGGCGCTCTCCATCACCTTTATAAAAAGACAAAATGTCACAACTGCACAAATACAGCAGAGTAAATAATATGCATTAAAGGTTATTGAAATGCATATTAGTCACATATTGTATATAAATAATTGCAGAACACTGCTACATAAACTAAACTATCCATCTTCCAGCTTACTACGGGACCATTCATTACCAATCTTGATGTCTGGAAAAATATGTCCAGCTGGCACTTTTGGTTCCTAATGCCAGTGAGAAATAACAGTTTGAACTCTGATGTGGAGAAATCCTGCAATAACAAATGGATAAACTGCACAGAGCAGTCAGTCTGTGATACATTAAAGAACCAGAGGGACAAGACAAGCAAAAGATGTAAGGCTTTCTCTTGTAGTCTCAATTACTTCTGTTGAGTAAGTAAGTACAACTTTATTTATGTTGCACTTTCCTAAATCAGGATTACAAAAGTGCTTCACAGTCAATGACAGAAGTAAGTACATAACACATCTATAAGATAGGGCGCATGCGCACGCAGCGACCTGCAGTGACAGTTTGGCGTCCTCGTGTTTTGTGTTGTTTTGAATGTTTCTACGTGTCCTTTCTTAAATTAATCATTTGAGTGTCGTTATAATGGAGTGTTCCTAGTGCTGCTAATCTAATCTACAATGGATCTTCTATATCCTGCAGCTTTGTGGATCTTGTTATATCTACTGCTGGCCTGCGACATCAACGGGGCTGTCTACGGGGAAAGGACACAGTAAGGCAAGGCAAGGCAAGTTTATTTGTATAGCACATTTCAACAACAAGGTAATTCAAAGTGCTTCACATAAAACCATTAAAAGCATCAAAACATAAGGCAGAATAAAAGGAGATTTAAAAACAATTAAGAACATTCATTGAAACATTAAAAAGCAGTGTAAGAAATAAAATACAGTAGTAAAATGCAGAAATGCAGGAGATTGATTAATATCCTTGAACCTGGTTCAGTTAAAGGCAGCAAACAGAAAAGTCTTGTGACTCTGGGAACAGAGAGCAGACCGGTCCCAGACGACCTAAGAGTAGGGATGGTTCATAAGGTAGCAGCAGATCAGAGATGTATTTTGGCCCTAAACCATTCAGTCAATTCTTTGTTGGACAGGAAGCCAGTGTAAAGACCTCAGAACTGGAGTGATGTGATCCACTTTCTTTGTCTTAGTGAGGACTCGAGCTGCAGCGTTCTGATTGACTTGTTACAGAGACCTGTAAACACACCGTTACAGTAGTCCAGTCTACTGAAGATAAATGTATGGAGGAGACCTGTTGAGACATAAGTCCTCTAACCCTTGATATATTCTTCAGGTGATAGGAGGCTGATTTAGTAATTGTCTTGATATGGCTGTTCAGGTTGAGGTCTGAATCCATAACTACACCTAGATTTCTGGCTTGGTTTGAGGTTTTTAACATCAGTGATTGAAGCTGAGCGCTGACTTTCAATCGTTCGTCCTTGGTACCAAAAACAATGACTTCTGTTTTATCTTTGTTTAATTGAAGATGTTGATTTGTTCAATGCATGAACCAGCCCTTGTATGGGATTATAGTCCCCTGGTGATATAGTTATGTAGATGTGTGTGTCGTCTGCATAATTATGATAACACACTTTGTTGTTTTCCATAATCTGCGCTAGTGGAAGCATGTAGATGTTGAACAGAAGAGGCCCCAGTATTGAACCTTGGGGAACACCACATGTCATTTTAGTCAGTTCTGATGTGTAATTAGCTACAGACACAAAGTATTCTCGGTCCTTCAAGTAGGATTCAAACCAGTTGAGTGCTGTGCCAGAGAGTCCCACCCAGAGTTTTAGTCTTTCTAGTAGTATGTCATGGTCGACCGTGTCGAATGCAGCACTGAGATCCAGTAATACTAAGACTGAAGTTCTGCCATTGTCTGTGTTTAAGTGGATGTCGTTGAAAACCTTAACAAGAGCAGTTTCAGTACTGTGGTGCTGTCCAAAGCCTGACTGGAAGATATCAAAACACTTATTTACGACCAAGAAGTTGTTCAGCTGTTGAAAAACCACTTTTTCAATTATTTTACTTAAAAATGGGAGGTTTGATATTGGCCTATAATGTTTCATTGTTGCGGAGTCTAAATTAGCCTTCTTTAGGAGTGGTTTAATAACTGCAGTTTTTAGGGCTTGTGGGAAGACACCTGAGAGAAGGGATGTGTTTACAATGTGTAACAGATCAGTGGTCATGCAGTTTGAAATATCTTTGAAAAAGTGTTTTGGTAGAATTTCCAAGCAGCAGGAGGATGACTTCAGATGTTGTATAATGTCTTCTAGGCTTCTACGGTCGATTGAATGAAATTGTGTCATGATATTTGAATGGATGTTATTCACAGATGGGGACAACACATATCCTGTGGTTGGTGTGGAGGCACTGACTGCTTGTCAGTAAAAAAGGAGTCACATTGATTGCATGTCCAGGTGGATTGGAGCTCAGCAGCTACTGACACTGGAGGGTTTGTTAGCCTGTCGACGGTAGCAAATAAGGCGCGTGTATTGTTATTGTTTTTGGTTATGATGTCAGAGAAGAAGGACTGCCTTGCATTTCTAAGTTCCAAATTATATTTGCGAAGTCTCTCTTTATAGATGTCGCAGTGAACCTGGAGATTTGTTTTTCGCCACCTGCGCTCAGCTTTCCGACACTCGTTTCTCTATTCTGACCAGCGTGGCATTTCTCCAAGGAGATCTTTGCTTAACGAGACAACCTTCACTTTAGTGGGTGCAATGGCATCAATAACATTTTTAACTTTAGAATTGAAGCTATCTACAAGCTCATTGACTGAGATGCAAGAGAGGGCTGGTGTGGAGGAGAACTTCTGAATAAATAGTTCACCGGTGTTTTCAGAGATGTAACGCTTTGTCACAACCTCGGTTTGGACATTTGTGTGCAAAGAAAACACAGAAATGATCAGAGAGTGCAACATCAGTCACAGCGACCGTGGAAATGTTTAGACCTTTGGTGATGATTAGGTCCAGAGTGTGCCCCCTGTGGTGGGTGGGTCCTGTCACATGCTGAGTCAGATCATAGTTCTCAAGGACACCACATAGTTCTATAGACCCTCTGTCCTGGGGATTATCAACATGGATATTAAAATCACCAACAATAACAACACAGTCAAAATCAATACAGATTATCGACAGCAGTTCAGTAAACTCATCAAAGAAGGTTGCACAGTATTTAGGAGGTCTGTAAATGTTTAGGAATAAAGCTTGAGTGGAATTCAGAGCCACATATTCAAAAGAAGTAAAATGACCAAAGGACATCTGCTTGCATTGAAGAGAATCATTAAATAAAATAGCAACTCCACCTCCTTTCTTCTGCCTCTTGTTTCACTCATGAAACTGAAGTTGTGAGGTGTTGATTCAATAAGAACAGCTGCACTGTTATCTTGGTTTAACCAAGTTTCAGTTAAAAACAAAATGTCCAGTTTGTGCCTAACAATAAAATCATTGATTAAAAATGTTTTTCCTGACAGAGACCTGACATTTAATAAAGCTAAGTTTAATGTGGTTAAAGCTTTATTTGCCCAATGTATTTGGACAGGCTGACGAGGAATGAATGTTAAGTTTAATAAGTTTGCAGATTCACTATTGTTTCTTCGCAGCCTCTCCTTTCTTTTTCTATAAACTATCAGGACAGGAATTGAGAAGGCTCGCTGCATACAGGGCCCCGACTTCTCCTGGAGAGAATCATTGGTGTCATTAGCCTTGTAGCCTGGACCCAGAAGATATCAATTATTGCCTTTATCAGGTAGGGGAGACAGTAGTGGAGGTGGGGGAGGGGCAACCTGGGGCAGTACACCAGAGATGTGCTGCTGCAACTGAAGTTTGCGAGTTTAGCTTGTGTGACAGATGTCACGTTACAGTTACCGGACTTTATTCTGAGAGATTCTCATGAAACCTGTGGTGCAACGAGGGATAAGAAGAGGAAGCGGGGTAAACGAGGAGGCATCAAACTACGCTTGAGGAAACAGCGGCTCACCCGGATTCCTCTGCCCTCGGTGATCCTGGGGAACGTCCAGTCCCTGAGGAACAAAGTGGACGAACTCCAGGGAAATGTTCGTTTTCAGAAGGACTTCAGAGACTGCGTGATGGCCTTCACTGAGGCATGGCTCACTGAGCACGTCCTGTCCACCGTCCTGTCCACCGACCTGTCCACCGACCTGTCCACCGACCTGTCCACCGACCTGTCCACCGACCTGTCCACCGACCTGTCCACCGACCCGTCCACCGACCCGTCCATCGACCCGTCCACCGACCTGTCCACCGACCTGTCCATCGACGGTTTTGGAGCTCCTTTTCGTTTGGATCGAAAGGCTGAAGTGACGGGGAAAACTCAAGGTGGTGGGGTATGTTTATACTTTAACAAACGATACTGCAGCTCTGTGACTGTCAGAGAACGCATCTGTACGCCAGATGTCGAACTTTTATCTGTATCGCTGCGTCCTTTCTACCTGCCCCGCGAGTTTCCTCAACTTTTTAAGGCAAATGCCGCCTCTGCCTCCAGCACTATCTTTGATGTAGTGCAAAAACTGCAGTCGACTTCACCTGATGCACCAAACTTCATATTGGGTGATTTTAACCACGTCTCCCTTAAAAAGACACTTACAAACTTGTATCAATATGTCTCCTGTCCAACCAGGCGGGATAAGACATTAGACCTTTGTTACGGGTCAGTGAAGAACGCTTATAAATCACTCCCACTACCCCCACTGGGCTCTGCGGATCATAACTGTGTGCACCTACTGCCCATATATAAAACGGTGTTAAAGAGAGAGAAAACGGACATAAAAGACTGGACAGAAGAATCTGTGCTCTGCCTGCACTGACTGGGACATGTTTAACCAGTCTGGTGGGGATGATTTGGATGAACTTGTTGATGTAACATGCTCATATGCTACCTTTTGCAGGGACACGATCATTCCTTGTAAGCGAGTTAAAATGTACCCTAATAACAAACCATTGGTGACCAAATCTGTTAAGTCCAGCATACAGAAAAAGAAACTTGTTTTTAAACAGGGAGTAGCCTCTGATCTGCATATAGCTACTAAAGAGCTGAAAATAGACATTTTAAAAGCAAAACAGAAATATAGACCTGAACTAGAGAAGAAGATGGCTGCAAACAACCTTGGCTCAGCCTGGTCTAGCATGAAAACTATAGCAGGCCTCGGGAATCCAAAGAACAGCAGTCATGTCACTTTGGATGGCTTCAATTCAGATACTGAGTTGCCCTCAATCGTTTTTATGTTCGTTTTGATACCTTTGATTTTAGTAATGAAATTCAGGAACTGAATTACAAACTGAAAAACAACCAGCACTTTGACATCGACCAAAGGATGTGGAAAAGGCCTTCCTTAAGACGAGAGTAAATAAGAGTCATGGACCTGACAACATCTGTGGTCGTTTACTTACATCTTGTGCAAAAGAACGGAGTCCTGTATTCCACTACATTTTTAATAAGTCTTTACAGGCACAGCATGTACCTGAGGTCTGGAAGGACCTTAGGTACATGCTGTGGGCTGGATTCTTGACTTTTTAACTAATAGCACACAAAGAGTGAGAGTAAATGGAACTCTGTCTGACCAAGTCTGCTCCTCCACTGGCTCCCCACAAGGATGTGTGCTTTCACCCCTATTATTCATCCTCTACACACATATGTGTCAGAGCAGGTCTGACAATAGGACCATCTTAAAGTATGCAGATGACTCTGTTATTGTTAGTCGGCTCCAGGACAATGAGACCAGCCACGGTCCGGTCATCGACGACTTTGTGAAGCGGTGTGAGGAGTCCTATCTTCAACTAAACATATCTAACCAAAGACGTGACAATTGATTTTAGAAGACGAGCCCACTCACATGAACCCATATCCATTAAGGGTCAGACAGTGGAATGTTTACAATCGTACAAATATCTTGGGACAATTATCGACTCAAAACTGAACTTTGAATCAAACTGTGTAGCCGTGAGCAGAAAGGGGCACCAGCGTTTGTTCTGTTTGAGGAAACTCTCCTATTTCCACATTGACAAAACCATGATGACCTCATTTCATGGTGCTCTTATTGAATCGATTTGATCCTTTTCTTTGGTGTCGTGGTTTGGAAACCTCTCCTTAAAGAACAGAAACTCTCTGCATCACATTGTGAAATGGTCTAGCAGGCTGATTGGTGAGTCACAGCTTAGCCTAGAGTCCCTGTACACCAGACAGTTACAACGGAGAACCGGCTCCATGTTAAAGGACGACTCCACCCTTTACAGGGAGTCTCATCTTCTTCCTTCTAGACGGAGGTATATGGTCCCACGGTGCAGAACAAAGTGCTATAAGAACAGCTTTGTTCCAGCAGCCATCACTCAGGTGAACAGATCATAGCAACAGTGCACAGATGCTATAGAAGCAACGTTTGTGTACTTATTTATTTATTTATTGATTGACTGATTTGTAGCCTTGTGTACTTTTATCATGTTTGTCTTGTTGTCTGTGTTGATTGTAATGTCTGTCGAGATGGATGCCTCGCTGTCTATTGCAAAGCAAGTCTACCTACGGGTACCAATAAAAGGAACCTGAACCTGAAATAGGATTGCTGATCAGATTTCCAGAGGGAGACTGTTTTGTAAACTTGGAGCTAAGACAGTGGTATCTCGGTCAGCACTAGTCTTGAATTTAGAGTGGGAGCCAGGAGCCATCAGGGCCAGCAAGGCCTTCTCTGCTGGCCCTGACAGAATCACAAAGTTATAGCTATTTTATAATAGCACGAGCCCTATTTTTAGGCCTCTGCTCAAAAATGGCATACCAATACTAAAAAGACTGTAATTCTGTAACTACAAGGTCTATTTTAATAATTGTGATGTTATAATACAGATAACACTTGTGAGATTTGTTCAGATGTGTTAATATCAGTGTATATGTTACTGGTTAAGAGCAAATGAAGATGGCACACAGCTCAAATTGAAAAGTTTCAGGTTCGCCTGAAAAAATAGCACTTTTATTGATATTATTTATTTGAAATAATGCAGCTGAAAGCCTAAAAACTCTCCCAAATCATAGCACAACATGTCAGTAGTCTTGGCTTTGATAAAGTGAAGCAGGCCAAAGTTATAGAGATTTGAGTACGGAGAGGTCACGCAAGGTCAAGCCAAATTCTCATTTTGGAACCAGCTGTTGCAGCTGTTCTATTCAAATGTTATATACTATATAACTATATATTTCGCTTGTTTTATCACTAATAGTGTTCAATCTATCCTAATACAGCAGTTTGGCATCATTTTGAGAGCCAGAATCCTCTCTAAGGCTGTAAACCATGGATGATTCTCGTCTGAGCTCCAGTCATGTGTGTATTGGCTCAGCCAGTCTATGATTGGTCAATTTTAGAAAATGACACCTTTTTAGATGCGTCAGAGTCTTAGGAATGCAGTAGTAGAAGCCTGGTGTTGATTGACAGAGTCTTTAGCCAGTAAAAATCGAAAAAACGCCGCGCACCCCGAGCCTAAAATTCCATTCGCCAAAAGTCTGCCCCCATCCCCCCGGGTCCCACAAGTTAAGTTGACCCCCCATTCTACAGGAAACAGTTGAGAAACAGACAGGATATACGTAGCAACTATGTTTTTAGCCACTAACCGGGGAATTGTGCCGTTCTTTTCGTGAATCTTCGTAAAGGTGAGGAGCTGTTCAGATTTTTTTCGGTGAAGCGGTTTGTTGTTCTGGCGTTTGTTTGCCCACAGCCTTGTACTGGTTTCACGGAGAGAAATTCTGACGATATCGCTGGATTCTGTGTCGAATCCTCTTGCTTTTTGGTGTATTGGTCGGCCGTGTAGCCGTTAGCTTTTTGTTGGAGTATCGAAGCGGAGTGCATAGGTTGTCGACTCATGGCGAAAAATACGTGATATTGTGGTACATCTTCTAGTTGCTTATATTAGTTGTGTATAATTGTGTTTGGGGTGTGTAAAAAGTGACTTACATGATAGTGTTGCCCAGATGTTGCTGTTTAATCTGGTATATAACATGTATACATATGTCGATATGTAAATTATTTCGACGGTAAATGCTCTGGGCTCTGAGCACGAGAGCCCCCAAATTTGGGGGCGTCGTGCATAACAGGTTTCATAAATACACTACATGTATTATTTTTTTTTCTTTCCTCTTTATTCCCCTTTATTCCCTCAGAAGTTTCTTTCCTCTTTATTCCTCTTTATTCCCTCAGGAGTTTCTTTCCTCTTTATTCCTCTTTATTCCCTCAGGAGTTTCTTTCCTCTTTATTCCTCTTTATTCCCTCAGGAGTTTCTTTCCTCTTTATTCCTCTTTATTCCCTCAGGAGTTTCTTTCCTCTTTATTCCTCTTTATTCCCTCAGGAGTTTCTTTCCTCTTTATTCCTCTTTATTCCCTCAGGAGTTTCTTTCCTCTTTATTCCTCTTTATTCCCTCAGGAGTTTCTTTCCTCTTTATTCCCCTTTATTCCCTCAGGAGTTTCTTTCCTCTTTATTCCTCTTTATTCCCTCAGGAGTTTATTTCCCCTTTATTCCCCCAGGAGTTTATTTCCTCTTTATTCCCTCAGGAGTTTCTTTCCTCTTTATTCCCCTTTATTCCCTCAGGAGTTTATTTCCTCTTTATTCCCTCAGGAGTTTCTTTCCTCTTTATTCCCCTTTATTCCCTCAGGAGTTTATTTCCCCTTTATTCCCTCAGGAGTTGGTGGAGACTAAAACAGAGTTAGTTTGTGACTAATGGACATACATTCACCTGGTGGATAAAAAACATGATTCTAAATGATTGCTAATTCTGCTGATGTTGCTCCATAACTGCCGGATGTGAAGAAAGCGTTTGCCATTT
Organism: Leptoclinus maculatus; assembly: GCA_032191485.1. Lineage (NCBI taxonomy): Eukaryota > Metazoa > Chordata > Actinopteri > Perciformes > Stichaeidae > Leptoclinus > Leptoclinus maculatus. The sequence goes on along the minus strand of JAVDOI010000029.1, from coordinate 2,539,479 downwards.
GAACTCAACAGGTGATGATATGTCAAAGTTGTGTTAACTGCTTATTGCAAGTCTATCGATCATCTGACTGCATGTGTTTCTCCCATCTGTCTTCTTTTGTGATCAAACTGGAATCATCCTTTAAATGACAAGATTGTTTGAAACTGCAGACCTTTCTATAGCTCCACTTCACTGGGAGCACAGCTCTCCTCCACACACCTAGAGGAACAACAACACACCCACACACACACACACACACACACACACACACACACACACCTACACACACACACCTACACACACACACACACACACACACACACACACACACACACACACACACACCTACACACACACACACACACACACACACACACACACACACACACACACACACACACACACACACACACACACACACACACACACACACACACACTCTCTCAAAAAGCAATTAAAACACTTGCTTAATGAGGTCCCTATTGAAATGAACATGAACAACTCTTAACATATTTTTCTATTTCTTGTGGGCATAGAGGTAATTCAAACTTTCATTTCAGCAAATATAGTTTCTTATCTTTGTTATCTTAATTACACTAGGTGGGTTATTTTTGATTGAGTGGAGTTTCACATTTGAATTTTGCCAACTGCAGCTATAAAATGAAGGACCTCCATGAAAGTGAGGAAAAGTCCCAGCAGTGTATTTTCTCCCTGCAAATGTTTCCCTTTCAAATATCAATGCAGAAACGTTTCTGATCTTCTCTTCCTTACATAACATGTTAAATGAAAGTCCGATGTCTACAATATAAGCGCTGACCTTGTCAGAAAAAGTGTCCTTCAGCGCTGTTGGCAGCTTTCTCACAGTGCTGTCCCATCACTGTTACATTCATACTGGAGAAAGATGACTGTGTGCTTCTCAGTTTGATAAATGCTGCTTCTGACAGTCCATCAGTTTAATTGTGTATTTGTTTTACCAGAGGCACTTTCAGAACTTAGACTCCAAACTTTATCACAGTAACAGTTTCTGTGTGTTTGTGCTTATAGTTTGTGTATCCTGTGTGTGTGACGCTGCCTGTCTGATTATGTCTAACGTTTTGGTTATGTATGTGTAAGTGTGTGTGTGTGTGTGTGTGTGTGTGTGTGTGTAATTGAATGGCCACTATTGCAAACGGTATGTCTTTGCTGTACATTGGGCACAGAAGCGCTATAGCTAGCAGGCAAGCTTCCAAGAGCTACACTAACAACAAGCAGCATCATTTAGCATCTAATCATCAGAGCACACACACGCACATACATAAGCCTGAAGGAAACCGATCTGTTGCATCGCACACACACAATGGCACACAGTCACACAAATATTGAGTTGACTGACTAGACCGGGCGTAACAACCAGACACACACTCAAAACACTGCCTGGAACTATTAGTGCAGACTCCAGAACTGCACACAAACGGCAAACCAACTCCTCTCTGATCTAATGAGAGATGTTCACAGACATGGATTCGGGGTAAAGAACATGGTTTTCCTAAAGTACTGTCTTAAGTCGTTGCTTTGTGTTTAAAGGTGCAATGTGTAAGTACTTCTGGGTCCATACAACCTAAATGTACAATCATCAGTTATTAAACAAGCAAGAATAAGCAAAAACAAACTCGGTCAAAATAACACTGCTATCCTATAATCTTCACGTGTGCATTGGCCTATAGACTACTTTAGCCATCTTTGTGTTAACTGCGCTACTAACCGGGGCTGTGAAGTCCAAGACATGTAGTTTTATTTTGTCCTCCCTGTTCCCAGGATACTCCTTTGCCAGGCGGAGAGGGTGCAGCAGTTCCGGGAGATGAATTTGAATGGTATTCATGGTGTTTCACTGTGTCTGCTTGCTGCTTTGTTAAATCCAGACACACCAAAGGTAAACACTATGGTATGTCTCTGACCTCTATCAATTTATAACTAAAGCTTAATTGCACAGAATGAGACTATTAGCCTACAATCTAGCGTTAACCATTACAATTACACAGAAAATGAGGAGAGTCTTCAAAACGTGGTGTTTGTTGTCAAAACCAGGAACCAATCGGCTCTTTGATCAGGCGACAGCCATGCGCATCCCATCTTCCCCATCTTACAGTTGGTGGAGATCAACTGTGGCTCTTGGCTCTAAAAACGGCGTCCTCCTTGATCTAGTGAGCTTATTGTTGCTCACGTGTATGTGACGTTGGAGCAAACTGGGATTAAGTCGGACCGGTATGCATTGTGCAGCAATCACCGGTGATCTATTCTGCGCAGACCTCAGAGCCTCATAGCAACAGCACAGCGACCATTGACAGATTCAAAATAGGAGTTAAAGAGTGTGAGGATGGGATTTGACCCCGTCATGACATCATCATCAGCAGGATCCTCATAGAAATCATTGGATGGACCCATACATCAGCAGGATCTCTGGAGGGGTGGTGCTGGATCAATCTAGGAATGCCTGGCAGCTGAAACCAGCATTGGTGAATCTGTGAGCTGTCACTTGTTTTTACATGCCATTAAGAAGACTGAGTCATAGGAACTAAGCCCGTCTATGAAATACTGTGCTGTGATATTGTTCATTATGTTATGACTTATTGTTCACAAAGCTAAGTCCAAGTGTAGCCATGCTCTCTTTTAGTTCGGTGTCAGCTAATTGAGTTGGACACAAAAGCAGACAAAGCTAAAATGTGTTTATGGTTTGTTTGTTTAACATGGACCATACAACTAAAGACTTTAACAGATAATGGATAGAGGGCTTCTAGCTGAAGCTAAGTTGCAGACCCTGTCCCTGGTTAGGCTAGTTAAATCTAGACTAAAACAGACAAACAAATGAGTTGATAACTAACTAACTATAATATAAAACATGTGTATATTTGTGCGTTATTGATATTGTGTGTGTATGACTTTAAGTATGAATACAGTATGGAAGCATAGATTTGACAAGTGAATCCAGTCCAGTAGTGTCTGCAGTCTGCAGTGATGTTTCCTGAGGTGTCCTGGATGGAGGGCAGACTGGCACCGAGGATTTCCTCTGCAGTCCTGACTGTCCGTTGTAGTCTGTTCCTGTCCTGTTTGGTGGCTGATCCAAACCACACAGAAATAGAGGAGCAGAGAACAGACTTGGATAAGCAGCTCCTGAGGCAGGTTGAACTTCATGAGCTGACGAGCCACTGAATTCCTGGGAGATGGCTGATCAAACCTAAAGGCTTCCACAGCAGACACAGTGTTATTCATCAGGGCGATGGCAGTGTAGGGGGCTCTTCCTGAAGTCCACCGTCATATCCATAGTTTTGAGATCATTCAGCTCAAGGTTGTTCTGACCGCACCAGAGGGCCAACCTCCCATCTGATGAAGAAGATGACCCAGACAGTGATCAGAGAGTCCATAAGCTGCATAGGGAACAGGGTGATATGCGTCCTTTAATGTTGTTGCAATGGTCCAGTGTGTTATTATTCCTGATGGGACACTTAATGTGCTATCTGTATTGTGATAGGTCTTTGTTGAGGTTTGCTCTGTTAAAGTCCCCCAAAACAATGAGCAGGGAGCCTGGAAGGCTGTGCTCAGCCGGGTTCAACGCTTCACTAGGACAGGCCTGAGGTGGGATGTAAACATAACCAGACTAAACCAAGAAAACTCCCACGTTTTTCAGTTCATGACATTGTTTTCTAGGTGTGGATGGCAGGTTTTCTTCATCACTATGACATCTGTACACCAGCCTTCCCTTGCTTTCCCCGATAGCTCTGTTACAAGGTCGTACTTGTAGCCCTCACGACTCTTTCCCTATTAAATGTATATACATTTATTCTCAAATGGCCATTAATGTAACAATGTCTATAGGAGCAGAAGGAGCAAGACATTTCTTCCTCTAATGAAACCCACCAGCTGTTCCTCATATTGCTATACAGGTAGAAACTTGAGTAATTGGAATAGATGAGAAAAGTGAATGAGTTTTTAAAACTTGCAAGACACCATGATGTTAAACAGCTTAGACCCTACAGAAACGTTTCTTCATCTATCCACTGCACCTCGCAGCTGTCAATCACTCCACAATCTCTGGCTTAAGAAGTCAGTCCTTTATCCATTAGGTTCAGTCAGGATAAAGGAATAGAGCTTCTCCATGACTAACTGACAATCTAAAGAGCACTTTTGTGTCTGATTGGTTGTATAAATGAGTGGTTTCCACTCCGGCTCCATCTGCTTCTTCTTTATACTTTTCATCAATTTATTTGACTGCACAGCACATTGCACATTTATTGATGTGTGTTTAGACTACTGAAACACATAAAAACATGAGTTTCCCCCATTTCTGAAGCAGTTGAGTAGACAAATAACGAATCATTTTCCAGTGTTTTTAAATGTCAGCGTCTGAACCAGTGGCCTCTCTGATGCCCTGGTGGACACCTTAGATGTTGCCTACATTGTATATGGGAGCAGAGCTCCAGCCAGTATTCGATGGCGCAGCGTCTAGAACTCTTCACTGTTGGGTGCAATCGATTCAAACGCACACTTAAAATGTAGCTCTGTGGGGTCCCTACACGTCCCTTGGAAAGTTAGCTTAGCTGCTAAATACATTGCTAATTAACTTTAATAGAAATAGAACTTTATTCTTAACATGGCACGCTGCACGTGTTTACACACATTTTATGTTTGGTTACCTGCAAAATACACTGTAGACTGTAGACATTGCGTATACATTTACGTCATACACGTTTCTGTCCAGCCCTTTTCTTAGCACTACAGTACAATGTATATGCAGTGTACAGATGCACTCACTAAAAGGTACACTCTCTCTAGTTTCCAAAATAAGCAACTAGTCTTGTCTGCATTATGTGCGGGAGACTGCAGCAAAGTGAGTTCTGTTCCTTACAACACAACACAAAACAACACATACTCTAGTCAACAGGAAATTAACTCTGAACATTAACTCTCAGCTATGGTGTTATAATGAAATTAGATCAAATAAACAATATATAGGGGTGGGGTGGCTTCTGTTATGAACTTTGAAATTCTTGACCTCACATATGAGCAGGACAAACGTTTTATTGTCTTCATTACATTCATTCCACTCCCTCTCCCATTCAGACCAATGCTCCTTCACCCACACAGGTCATTCAGTGGTTGAACTGATCATGGATCAGGTTAACCCTACAGCAGAGAATCAATCATTCAAATACTACTATTAAAGATTACATATGTGCCTTGCATCTGGATAGAATGTGAGTCAAACCTCCTACAGAGGTGGTTCGATTACTCAGATTTCAATCTGTTTGAATGCTTTTTGGATGCATGAATCCTAGAATGTGCCAACGCGTGCTGTTTGCTGTACTTGCTGCAATCCTCAACCTTGACTTCACATTTTATCACCAACTTCTCCTCTTAAGTAACTCTTTAAAATCAAGTTATAAAGTGTAGCTAGAAAACCACAACTGTCTAAGTCTTTCTGTGGCACGTTTATGACACCAGTCATTCATTTACAATGTCCTCTTAGAAGACAGAAAAGCAGCAACATCTCCGTCGCAATAAATAACTTGGACAGTAGAAAGACAGAAATCTCTGGAGGGCTCTCAGTGTACTTCTGAGTTAAGTCAATTTAAATTTCTGGCAAGGCAAAGGGTAGAACTAAAGTTGTCAGAGGCTGATGTAGAGTCATGGCTAGCTTCTAAGGAGTGGGAGGAGAAGAGTTGCACTCAATGACATCAGCTCACACTGATCTATCGTTTCATGTCGAAGTTTGTTAAAAGATCAACCCTCTAGACATGCACAATGAGCAGTGCATTATAGGTGTAAGCAGCACAAGGTAGGCTGCCCACATGGATGACAAATGATGATAAAAAGTCTGTCATCTTTTTTAATGGAATAACCTTTAAACCTTTCCTTAACGTGTCATCTGAACCTCCTTCTCAGAACTGATGATGTTTTCTCTCTGTGAACAGGTCGTCTCATCTTCACTGAGACTGGTGGCTAATGAATCAAACTGTTACCCTGATTTGAAAATTGTTCTCACCTGTTGTGATCTCCCATTCACGCAGAGAGACAGGCACACAAGGAGGAGCCATAAAGAACCACATAGAAGGAAAGAAGGAATATAATAAAGATGAACTGAAAGAAAAGCTCTAGAATTAAAGACAAGTAAACAGGAAGCTAGGGTGAAGGGGGATAATTAGATTAGACGAGACGCAATCAGAAATCATCATTCCTCATCAATAGCAGGGTGCATCAACTGTACGGAATAACTTGATTGTTTTTTTAAAAACTGCAATTAAAATACTACTCATTTCTTAAGGCTTGTGGCTATTGGTGCATTATTCGTACTCTTTCCTTACTCCCTTGCGGCGATCCAGCTATCCTGCTGCATGATATCTATGGGATTTATTCCAGGATGTTACTAGAAACAGTGAAAGACGGCATCAATATCCTGAGAATTTGCTGCAGTGGTACACACACAGGGCTGCAGTGGTACACACACAGGGCTGCAGTGGTACACACACACAGGGCTGCAGTGGCACACACACAGGACTGCAGTGGTACACACACAGGGATGCAGTGGTACACACACAGGACTGCAGTGGTACACACACAGGACTGCAGTGGTACACACACAGGACTGCAGTGGTACACACACAGGGATGCAGTGGCACACACACAGGACTGCAGTGGTACACACACAGGGCTGCAGTGGCACACACACAGGACTGCAGTGGTACACACACAGGGATGCAGTGGTACACACACAGGGATGCAGTGGTACACACACAGGACTGCAGTGGTACACACACAGGACTGCAGTGGTACACACACAGGGCTGCAGTGGTACACACACACAGGGTTGCAGTGGTACACACACAGGGATGCAGTGGCACACACACAGGGCTGCAGTGGTACACACACACAGGGTTGCAGTGGTACACACACAGGGATGCAGTGGTACACACACAGGACTGCAGTGGTACACACACAGGACTGCAGTGGTACACACACAGGGATGCAGTGGCACACACACAGGGCTGCAGTGGTACACACACACAGGGTTGCAGTGGTACACACACAGGGATGCAGTGGTACACACACAGGACTGCAGTGGTACACACACAGGGATGCAGTGGTACACACACAGGACTGCAGTGGTACACACACAGGACTGCAGTGGTACACACACAGGACTGCAGTGGTACACACACAGGGATGCAGTGGCACACACACAGGGCTGCAGTGGTACACACACAGGGATGCAGTGGCACACACACAGGGCTGCAGTGGCACACACACAGGGCTGCAGTGGTACACACACAGGGATGCAGTGGTACACACACAGGGATGCAGTGGTACACACACAGGGCTGCAGTGGTACACACACAGGGATGCAGTGGTACACACACAGGGATGCAGTGGCACACACACAGGGCTGCAGTGGGACACACACAGGGCTGCAGTGGGACACACACAGGGCTGCAGTGGTGCACACACAGGGCTGCAGTAGTACACACACAGGGCTGCAGTGGGACACACACAGGGCTGCAGTGGTGCACACACAGGGCTGCAGTAGTACACACACAGGGCTGCAGTGGTACACACACAGGGCTGCAGTGGTGCACACACAGGGCTGCAGTAGTACACACACAGGGCTGCAGTGGTGCACACACAGGGCTGCAGTAGTACACACACAGGGCTGCAGTGGTACACACACAGGGCTGCAGTGGTACACACACAGGGCTGCAGTGGTGCACACACAGGGCTGCAGTAGTACACACACAGGGCTGCAGTGGTGCACACACAGGGCTGCAGTAGTACACACACAGGGCTGCAGTGGTACCTGTGGCTACCATGCAATGGATATTCCAATCCTGAACAGGTATTTTTTCTAAAGTAATCTGTTACCCCTGTTCACAATATAGTTAGCCTGAATTAACACTAGGTCACCACTGTAGGTAGTAAGCTTGTTAGTTGGGAATGCTAATGTTAGTAGCCACACAGTTTTATCCATTTCTTTTTAGAAATGTGGTAGAAAAAGACTGCATTTAGATACTGCTAGATAGTGCCCCATGCACACCGTTTTGGCATGTGGAGAAATCCAAAGCTTGACAGGCCTGCCAGTGCCTTGTTATGGTTGCTAAGCTATGACTGGACAATCACTGTTCCAGGATCAGTTCACAGAAGGTTTGTCATAACAAGCAACCCATTTACATTATACAGTAGATAGTGTTTTGATCCGTTGTTAATATAAACATGATTAATGCAGCTTTTAAGGTTAAGGAAAGATCACATACACACTTAATCGCTGTGCACTGTCAGCCCCATTGTTGTCAACCTTTAAGTATTGAGTGCTGTAGCAAACCAGAGAAAACAAGAGCTGAGCAATATTTCAGCACCAGGGACAGCTCCTCATACTCAGGCTGGTTGATGGATCACTGGTTGAAGGCTGTTAAACAAAGAACAATTTTCTAACAAGAAAATTGTGTTTACCTTCGCTTTCATATAGTAAATACTCAGATATCACAATAACCGACAATGTGGATTTAAAAGAAAACACATTTATTCATATTTTATAATCAAAATGCTGCATTGTGTGCTGGAGTTTTCACTTTGTGTTTGACACGGCAGTGTTTTGTTTGTTGTAAAACAGTGAAAAGATCACTAATTTCTCTTTTTCCCTCCTTTCCTCCTTTCCAAACTCTGTTTATTTATGAACCCTTCTTCCCTCAGTTACAGTGTAATTCACTCACAAATCTTGTTTCCCTGCTACTCCCCTCTTTCCATCTCTCCCAATTATGTTGTCATTTAATGTGACAAGCCTTTTCCTAGAATAATGAAAGTCAAGGCATGCCTTGCTCCCCAGTACTACACTTGTTATACACCATGTTATCTGTCCTCTGTGAGAGTGTGTGTGCGGAGGCTGTCAAGTGATGTGAAGATCTGTATGCCCCCTCAGCTATTTTAAATGACAGCGTGACTCATAATCCTTGGACACGCCCAGAATATGAATAACAGGCACACGCGTTATCTTAAGTCCTTTACACAGTTAATGTGTTGTACTCATTTGAATGAAATGTATGCTAATGCCAGAGGATTACAGAAGCCTTAAGATTGAGAGTTTAAGATTGTGTTTGGCCACTTGGACCTTGCAGTAACTGGACAATTGTCTTCTTACCAAAGAAAATTGATAAATATATGAGATTATATATATATACATATATATATACGCCAGGAGTCAGAAATCAACCCAAAGCCAGAGACAGGGGCTGCTGCCTCACCCCATACACAAACACCTGTTATCATGTGAGAAGTGGCTATAATTAATACATTTAGATCGACAATGGATCACATGACTCCTCAGGTGTGAAAGAGATAACACGTACTGACGAACCCACAGAAAATGATCACTCAACTCTGCAGTTCCCTTGCTCTCTACAGAGCATTGTAGTGTCTTTAAGCTCATTGTTTTGGCTGTTTTGATCTAAACTCACTGCTCTTATTAGCACCATTTTCAAATGCAGCAACCAGCTGTTTACATAAAAATAACCAAAATAGACCTGCTGCACACTACCTGCCCAGCACCAAACAGCAGGCAGACGCAGTTAGCGACTAGCTGGTGAACATGGTGGAGCATTTAGCAGCTAAAGAGACAGATGTTTCCCTCAGGAGGCGGTGGAGACCAAAAACAGAGCTAAAAGAGAAAACTATATTTGACCTACATTTACCACATCACCAGAAGCATGGCTCCAAATAAATGTTAATGTCACTTCGTATCTGCTGGAAGTGTAAATAGCCACATGTTTTCTAACAAGTTTGCCATATCCACTATATGAGGTGATGATATGTCAATGTTGTGTTTACACCCTGTTTCACCCAACAACAGAAGATGTCAACTTTAAGACAACATCAGTACCCCCTGCTTGTCTGACTAACTTTGTTTTTCTTCGTCTCTGAAGCCATCGGTATCTGTACTAAAGGCAGACAGATGCAGGATGGATTCATGATGGGACCAGCCTTCAGAAATTAGCCTTGACACTCTAATGGTAATGGGACGGAAAGGAAACCATAAAAATCGTATCCTGGCCCACTGTGTAATAATTACAATGACTGTAATGGTGGCGTAAAGTGCAGTGGTAATTGGTATAATGGTTGGAGGAAGAAGTGGCTGGCTAACACCATCCATTATGTATTAGCAACAAATGCAAACAGGGAGGTGATGGTAATTTCAGACCATTACTATTCAGAAATAACCATCATAAAAATTACATTTTTACTGCATGTCTCCTCGACACACACACACACACACACACACACACACACACACACACACACACACACACACACACAAGTACAAAACATGTCAAAAGTGCAACATTATACATTACGTCTATGCTTTCTTTCATTCTCATCTGCCACTATTTATTCCACATGTTTTGGGATATATCCATCCAGCTCTAATAATATAATGCAATGACTTTCAGCCTTAGACTTTTGTGCTGCTATACAAACCTACAAAGCATATGTTTATTTAATTTAGTATTGGACAAATTGAACATTTGAACCGAGCATTGGTGTTTGAGGAAAGGTTAAGGGATCACCAAAGTAATTACAATATATCGTGAGAAGGACATGAAGGTCTGTACCAGATCCATGTCTTAAAGAAGTTACTTATTACCAGTTTCCCACTTGTAGAAAGTGAAATCTTTCTGAAAGCTTCGATATCTCTCAGTTTGGAAAAAAGTTTAAAAAAATACTAAAGTACCGGGCAAAGCAAGCACAGATAGATACTACCTGTACTACCTGTACCTGTTTGGAAGATACATTTAACAGAGTGATATATTGACCAAGAACAGTGTTTATAACCCCAACATGTCCTTCACTCAACATCATTACTCACTTTGTTTAAATTCACTCCTGTGGAATAAGCTTGCTAGGTAGTATGACGTTCTGTGAAGAAATGCCTAAATCCCTTGCAGAGATGAACAGCAGAATTAGGATGAGGCAGATGACTCTGGCTCCTAAATGTTCTATTAGGGTTTAAGGCAGGCATGTGGCCCACCACACAGTACTGGTTAATCAAACAAGTTCACTTTGCATTTGACATTATACAGAATGTAGACATGCAGCAAGCAGGAAGAACACAGGTGGAACTAATGTGTTTTTACAAAGGAAGAGTGAAGTCAACAGCTACCGCTGCTTTGGCATAATTCATACCAGCTGCTACACTGAAGTGGACGTATGGAAAAAGAGAAACAGCTTGACGCTAGCTCACTGCTAACTTCTGATTGTAGGGTACAGTTAACTGTGTTGATGAGCTTTATACACTTCCTTTTTTAAATGGTGAATATTAGTTTGATTCATTTCATCATGAGATGTGTTGTGTTGTCTTTATTGTGTATTCATATTTCATGTTGGTATTTCAGTTATAAACGTTCAGTGCACTTTAACTTATGGCACTTCTCAAATGAATTGAAGTGTTTGCTGTGTTATTGGTGAGCTTATTGAAGACCTGTGTAAGTTATAGGCTGGTTATAGTAAAGCAGTATGTAAACCATAACCATAACCATAGCCATATCCATATCCATATCCATAGCCATAACCATAACCATAGCCATAACCATAACCATAGCCATAGCCATAACCATAACCATAACCATAGCCATAGCCATAACCATAACCATAGCCATAGCCATAACCATAACCATAGCCATAACCATAACCATAACCATAGCCATAGCCATAACCATAGCCATAACCATAGCCATAGCCATAACCATAGCCATAACCATAGCCATAGCCATAGCCATAGCCATAACCATAACATAGCCATAGCCATAACCATAACCATAGCCATAACCATAGCCATAGCCATAACCATAACCATAGCCATAACCATAGCCATAGCTATAACCATAACCATAGCCATAACCATAACCATAACCATAACCATAGCCATAACCATAGCCATAACCATAACCATAACCATAACCATAGCCATAGCCATAACCATAACCATAACCATAGCCATAACCATAACCATAGCCATAGCCATAACCATAACCATAGCCATAACCATAACCATAACCATAACCATAGCCATAACCATAACCATATCCATAACCATAGCCATAACCATAACCATAACCATAACCATAGCCATAGCCATAGCCATAACCATAACCATAGCCATAACCATATCTAAACCATAACCATAACCATATCTAAACCATAACCATAACCATATCCATAACCATAGCCATAACCATAACCATATCTAAACCATAGCCATAACCATAGCCATAACCATAACCATATCTAAACCATAACCATAACCATATCTAAACCATTACCTTAGCCACAACCATAACCATAACCATAACCATATCCATAACCATAGCCATAACCATAACCATAACCATATCTAAACCATAACCATAACCATAGCCATAACCATAACCATATCTAAACCATAACCATAACCATATCTAAACCATAACCATAGCCATAACCATAGCCATAGCCATAGCCATAACCATAACCATAACCATAACCATAACCATAGCCATAACCATAACCATAACCATAGCCATAGCCATAACCATAACCATAACCATAGCCATAACCATAACCATAGCCATAGCCATAACCATAACCATAGCCATAACCATAACCATAACCATAACCATAGCCATAACCATAACCATAACCATATCCATAACCATAACCATAACCATAACCATAACCATAACCATAACCATAGCCATAGCCATAGCCATAACCATAACCATAGCCATAACCATATCTAAACCATAACCATAACCATATCTAAACCATAACCATAACCATATCCATAACCATAGCCATAACCATAACCATATCTAAACCATAGCCATAACCATAGCCATAACCATAACCATATCTAAACCATAACCATAACCATATCTAAACCATTACCTTAGCCACAACCATAACCATAACCATAACCATATCCATAACCATAGCCATAACCATAACCATAACCATATCTAAACCATAACCATAACCATAGCCATAACCATAACCATATCTAAACCATAACCATAACCATATCTAAACCATAACCATAGCCATAACCATAGCCATAGCCATAGCCATAGCCATAACCATAACCATAACCATAACCATAACCATAGCCATAACCATAACCATAACCATATCTAAACCATAGCCATAGCCATAACCATAACCATATCTAAACCATAACCATAGCCATAACCATAGTCATAACCATAACCATAACCATAGCCATAGCCATAGCCATAACCATAACCATAACCACATCCATAACCATATCCATAACCATAACCATAACCATATCTAAACCATAACCATAACCATAACCATATCTAAACCATAACCATAACCATAACCATATCTAAACCATAACCATAACCATAGCCATAACCATAACCATATCTAAACCATAACCATAACCATATCTAAACCATTACCATAACCATAACCGTAACCATAACCATAACCATATCCATAACCATAGCCATAACCATAACCATAACCATAACCATAACCATATCTAAACCATAACCATAACCATAGCCATAACCATACCCATATCTAAATCATAACCATAACCATATCTAAACCATAACCATAGCCATAACCATAGTCATAGCCATAACCATAACCATAGCCATAGCCATAACCATAACCATATCTAAACCATAACCATAACCATATCTAAACCATAACCATAACCATAGCCATAACCATAACCATAACCATATCTAAACCATAACCATATCTAAACCATAACCATAACCATAACCATATCTAAACATAACCATAACCATAACCATAACCATAGCCATAACCATAACCATAACCATAACCATAACCATATCTAAACCATAACCATATCTAAACCATAACCATAACCATAACCATAACCATAACCATATCTAAACATAACCATAACCATAACCATAACCATAACCATAACCATAACCATATCTAACCATAACCATAACCATAACCATAACCATAACCATAACCATAACCATAACCATAACCATATCTAAACCACAACAGAACGCTTTGAAGGATCTTAAACATCAGAATCTAAATGAGCTTGTTTTTACAAATACCAGATCATTTAACTCCGGTGATATATAAACAGATTTAATGCACTTTTGGATATTTTGTCGTTTGCCGTCCTCAGTTAACATCCATTGTGTTAGAATTAATGTAAACACGTTACTGTATATATTGAGTCAACTCCGTCAATTAATAACATTAATAATTGAAGAATGTAAGATCCTTGAGTCACTCACTTTGATGTGAGAATCAATAAATACTCCCATGAACTGTCCAGTCTTTTGGTAGCAGCTCCCTCTCTGTGTTATTGAATGACATCCAATTGTTCAGCTCAACTTTCACACACTCTTTTTCTCAGCAGTATTCGCCGTTCTATGAAAATTCTAGGTCACAAGTTTATTCTCAAACCTACAGCAACCTTGTTACTTCTTTCACACCAATGAGCGGGTCGGACGGGTTATCTGACCCGTGTTCAACTCACGGGTTAATCCTTAGTCATGACAATTCAGATACGACTTCACAACCTGGGAGCGATGCATACCCATGACCTCACTGCTGGAAAGAGTTTTAACACATCATATTCAGTGGACAGCTAACGTTGTCACGCTCTCCAGAGCCGGCAGAACCAGTCACCCTTTGAGTTTGTAGACCTCAATTATTCAAAAACAGCACAACCAACAAGCAGGACAAGCGCAAAAGCTCCCAAGGACACCGGTAATCATGGAGACATATATTAAATGTTGTTTGAAACTGGATTCGTTGTCCTCACACGTCCCCAGGGGATGTTCTAATTCAGGTGCTGATGGGGATCAAACATAATTAATGCCGATACGTCGCTGTAATACCTCAGAAGAAGAAGAGCTTGTATATTGTCTTTGATGCTCTTGTTGTCTCCCTTGGTATAAAGACAAACTGTCGAAACAGTTCAAGGTGTTGACAACGAACAGGCTAGCATACTTTCACATATCATGTTCGACATTCAACATCTTAACTGAATTGATCGCTGCAACACTGCAATGTAAAACAACTACTGTGAAGTTATTGATCCACAGCGCAGACTAGCCATCCGGGAAGTACCGCAGCATTACCTGTTTGTTTGGAGTTGGTGTGTCTACTGTGTGCACACTGGTACAAATAACAGACAAGTAACAAAGGCACTAGTTACAATGCTGTACAAGCACTTCATTTCAATTCCAACGAGACAACGCCTTGATGACACAATACATGGCTTTTTGCACCGTGGGTACCCTCAGTGCACCAGAGCAACACATGGTACAGAGATTCCACTCATCACCCCACCATCTACAACCACAGGTAAAGATGGCTCTGTGTGAGTACTATGAAGTGGGTTTCTATCGTATTATATGCTGCCATTGTTGCGGCCAGTGACGGACAATAACTAGGTACATTTTCTCAAGTACTTTTACTTTACTTGTATTTCCATTTCCTGCAACATTGTACTTCTACTCACTGCACTACATTGATTTGATAAATGAAGTTACTTTGAAGATTCAGATTATTAATACAAAATGTGATCAACAAATAATGACGACACTTACATGGGCCGGCCTGGTCGTGCCCTTGATGCCAGAGTTTTAGTTATTTCAGACTTGTATCTCCCGGCTGAGGACCCAAGAGGCGTAAAGTTGAGATATGTTAATAGCCATCAACATAGTTCACCATTACAGTGCAACACAATAGCATATGAAATAGCTTTTACTTTCATTACTGCTTTCCCTGAAAAGCAAGGTTGTTGATGGCGTGGAAACAGAGGAGCATATGAATGGGCTACGTCGTTAACCATCAGCATCCTTCATCAGTACGATACATCACAGCTAAGAGAGGACCACGTCTGTCGGCCATCGTCAGATTATTTCAGTGTATGTGAATGAAATTGTCTGACTGTTGCCTCGTGATTCAACTCTGTTGAATCGGTCTTTAGCATCAACAGTGTTCATCATTAGAATGCAACACAATAGCAAATGACAGCACCTGGTTTTGTTACATCTTTTCAGGTAATCAAAGATCGTTGATGACGTGGAAGTCTCCGTCCACATAAGCGTTGATGCAGCATTCCCCTTAAGGCCAAATGACACACCCAGCACCACCCACTCCCAACATGTACACAGTCTCACTACACCCACACCCTCAGTGGGGTCAGGTGGTGGTGGGAATGCCTTTGGGCGGCTGAAAGGACAGTGACGTCGTTTCGTGAAACGGAATGACTCTGACTTCATGATGATTTCTTCCTTTTGATAGTATTTCAACTACAGTGGGTACGGAAAGTATTCAGACCCCTTTACATTTTTCACTCTTTGTTTCATTGCAGCCATTTGCTAAAATCAAAAAAGTTCATTTTATTTCTCATTAATGTACACGCAGCACCCCATCTTGACAGAAAAAAACAGAAATGTAGAATTTTTTGCAAATTTATTAGAAAAGAAAAACTGAAATATCACATGGTCATAAGTATTCAGACCCTTTGCTGTGACACTCATATTTAACTCACATGCTGTCCATTTCTTCTGATCCTCCTTGAGATGGTTCTACTCCTTCATTGGAGTCCAGTTGTGTTTAATTAAACAGATTGGACTTGATTAGGAAAGGCACACACCTGTCTCTATAAGACCTTACAGCTCACAGTGCATGTCAGAGCAAATGAGAATCATGAGGTCGAAAGAACTGCCCAAGGAGCTCAGAGACAGAATTGTGGCAAGGCACAGATCTGGCCAAGGTTACAAAAGAATTTCTGCAGCACTCAAGGTTCCTAAGAGCACAGTGGCCTCCATAATCCTTAAATGGAAGAAGTTTGGGACGACCAGAACTCTTCCTAGACCTGGCCGTCCAGCCAAACTGAGCAATCGTGGGAGAAGAGCCTTGGTGAGAGAGGTAAAGAAGAACCCAAAGATCACTGTGGCTGAGCTCCAGACATGCAGTAGGGAGATGGGAGAAAGTTCCACAAAGTCAACTATCACTGTAGTACTCTTTGTACTACTGTGAAGATGTTGATAACTTTGGATGACCCCTTAGATCTATAGTTGGAAACATTTCTTTTACCAGTTTCTCTCTAAAACAAAGGCCACAGATGTCTCTGCAAAGCCTTCCAGGAGGCATACACAGCTGCTTTTCAAAGGAACATTCACTTAGACAGCTGAATAGTAACATCTCAGTCTTGTGTCACCTACTGAGCCTTGGATGTAGCAGTCGGACAATAAGTGGCTTGCTCAGGGGCACTGTGACAGTATTGTTCGTGCACTGCAGGGACTCAAACAAGTAACGTCCTTCAAACCTTGAAAACATCTTGTATGGGAGTTTACCTGCCATCAGTCTTTGCAATGTGAATTCTCTCCATCTCGCTGTGTGAATCATTGTCCACTGTGTCACCTTAAGAGCAGAACAATCACTTTAGACTGCCGAGCTGTTGGTGCGTGTGTGCTTTCCTCTCTTCCCCATAGCATGTTGCAGTGCTTAGTGTGAAGGTCATTCTTAAACACACACACACACGTTTATACATGATTACTGTTATCACTGACTTCTTCTGAATAGAAAAGAGATCTTCAGGGTTCCTGAATGTTGGTCCATATTCTAAATGGACCGATGTCAAACCCACCTGAATCAGTTAATCATCAAAGAAAATCAAATGAAAAGGGACCTAAGGAAGGTCAGATCTGATCCCAATAGACCGTAATTAGACACAAACGTACTCAAACAACAACACTGGCAGCAGCACGATGCTCCATGTACATTCATTACATAAATATATCTGCAAGTGACAGTTCACACTCTTCATCTTGTCTCAAAGACCGGGAACAATAAACAGGATCTCATCTGCCCTCAATGTGTAGAATATAAACTTCTGTATTACTTTGTGTGTCCTGACTCCCTCACTTTGTGTCCTAATCTGTCATTGAACACCACCATGACAGTTTGTGATCTCAATAATAAACAATGGTTTTACAAAAGATTCTTAATTCAATGTCTCGCAGGATCTTCCCAGAGCTCTCAACCACATCGTGCAGTCTTCCTCCTGGATTACAATGCTTACGCTATAGGGCTGCATTAAAATGAGTACGAATGAATAGTTCTGTATTAAGAAAGCATACTTGCATCAGAGCTTCCTTAGCTTCTTGGTGTTTTGGTTTCCTCCAGTGCCAAACTGAGATTATAATTCAGGTCTGACATCTAATGTCAGCCCATGCCACACATTCATAACAGAGCTTTGATGTCAGTAACAGGGATCGGGAATGCTGCTTTCGCTTTGATTTACCTTTTATCAGCTAGCCGGGCCACCAGGACTTCATTCCATGCCTGGTTTCCTCTATAATTTATACTGTCTCTTACATGCTGCTTGGGATTGGGATGTCAGGATGAGGATGTTTATGGTGATGTGTGGATCTGTTGTGGTAAAGGATCAGTCACAGTTCACAAACGCTCAATATAACCTACGACTCAGGAGGCAAAGAGCAAGAGTGTTTACTAAAGAAATACAAGGAGGCCGAATCCAAATGAAACAGGCTGGTAAAAAACAAAAGAGGATCAGGATTAAAAAGAGCTAACAGGCTATCAGAAGGCTGGAGAGCTATGGCTCAAGGTCCACAGACAATAGAGAACAAAGAAAGTGAACCGTAGACTACAGCAGTGCTTCTCAACCTTTTCTGAGCCGCGGTACAGCTTTACATTAAAAAGATCCCGCGGCACACCAACAACCAACAACGATACAAAATGACACATTGTAGCATAATACAGCAAATATACATACCGATCCCCGGTGAAAGTAAATCCAAACGAAAGATAACTTCCGCTGTATTGCCTCGAGCTCACTGTCTTTTCTTTCTTTTGACTCATGTTACGCTTCTCATCTGGGCTAGAATGATGTCCAGGGTTCAGTTCAGAGGCTGCACTTGTGTCCGTCTCGTCACCGCAACCTCTCCCGCGCATCCTTTCATTTAATTAAATGAACAAGGTCATTACTGCGCTACCTACTGCCACCCACTGGCATGGAAGAGTATTTATTACTTAGCCAGACGCTCAACAACTATGGAGCCAAATCAAGTCAATAGTTTTGATCATTTGAAAAAAAATGTAACCTGAAAGTTCAAGTTGTGGTCTTGAACATTGAAAAATACAGCAATGTATTCAAAATAAAAATAAGTGAATGAAAAGTTGTTTTGTGTTGAATATCATTTTGAATCAGTTCTGGAATTGTTTTGAATACATTTTTTTTTTCATTTTTCACTTTCATATATATTTTGATATTTGAGGTCTTATATTTTTCACTTTCAGATTTTATATTTTCACTTTCAGATCGTTTTCTTCAGTTCAGACTTTTGGCCCTGATCTGGTGTGGGGGGCGTGGCATCAACTGAGAGGGGCGTGTCATCATGAGTGACAACAAAGAAGACTGAGGACCTTCCTCAACCACGTTGCCTTCAGGTAACGTGGGCACCGCGAGATTCAACACTTTCTATACACCATAGTCACGTGAATGCAGTGGGAAAAAAACTGAGCGCCAGCTATCCTGAAGGAAACTTCGGAGGGAACCAGCTACTGGTTCCATTAGTCTTTTGGCCCTATACTCAGGTCGGACAACCGATTTGCACATCAGGACCGCTACGGGCCTCCACCAGAGTTTCCTCTTGCTTCGCCCTGCCCAGGCGTAGTTCACCATCTTTCGGGTCCTATCGCACAAACTCACACTACTTATTTGAATGACTACTTTTATCAATGTTTCCAGACTTTGGTTTGTACAATTTGATCATGACTGATGATCTAATGGCCAGAGGTATGAAAACTGGCTCAAAGATAGCCCTACCTCGCAACAGCACGATAGTAGAAAAGTGACTAATATCTCCTCCAGATAGGTTTGGCTAACCTGGGGTTTGTTTTAAACGACCGATTATTTGAATGACTACTTTTATCAATGTTTTCAGATGCAGAGATTTACTTTGGTTTGTACAATTTGATCATAACTGATGATCTAATGGCCAGAGGTATGAAAACAGCCCAAGTTATAATAGACTTGAATAGTGTTTTTAAATGAGATTGAATCACTCAGGTTGCTAAACTTGATTCCTGTCTTTTAAACGTATCATACCAACACCATGAAGAGAACAGAACAGAAGATGTGTTAAAGTTTAGGATGATATGTGTCTTTGTCCGTCTGTCTTTGTCTTCATGCTTCCTTGATTTTCATGCATCTTTTTTTTTCGAGCATGTGAGGTGATTCTATTGGCAGAAGACTGTCTGGAGAGAGTTTCTGGGTCTGAAATGTTCTAAAATGCAAAACTAGAAAGGTGCACTCGATAGACTGCAGATCTCTACCAGATGTATCTGCAACAAGTGCTGCTGTATTATGGGATTAGAATAATACAACCCACAACTGGCTAACCATGGCCTGTAAGGCATCAAAAGAAACACATCATACAATCTTGTCTAAATTAAACTCACCAAGCTGTCTGCCTGCGTAGCAGCGGCTGAGTCGCGGAAAGGTACTCAGCAGTGGTTGTACTGATCGTTAGCTGTTCGCCAAACACACCGTAAACCGTTCCCCACTGTGGGTGCAGGGTAACAAGGGGGGGGGGGGGGGGTGATACACTGTGTTATCACTAGCAGACCCTACTAGCCGGACGCCAGATAAGAGAGAGTGAGGAGCAAGTGTAAGTCACCGCAACCACGAGAGGTCCTTCAGGCTGCAGACCACAAGAACAAGGTAAGAGGTTCAATAGAACCCTGCCTCTGGAAAACAAAAGATGATGATGAGCATTATTCAAACTACATATTGAAATGATGTTCTGGAACAACATTCCACTTACGCTCTCCAGATTCAGCAGAGGAGATAATAAGTGCACTTTTACTGTAGCAAGCACACCACACCAACGCAATATGAATTGTTGATTCAGCATAGCCTGCAGAATGTTGCATAGATAGGGACTAACTATCTAACTGCAGTTAGAACTTAACGAAGGGATTCGTGGTGTTTTACACGGTGATTCATCACACAGTTCACCAAACAGCTGCCAAATGACAACAAATGTGCCAATTGGCATCCTCATCTACAGTGTGTCAGTACAGTACAGTGTGTTCTTAATAAACTATTGTCCTCCCCACATCCCAATGGCTTCCTGTTTCCTTCATGTTATCCTCTGTACTCTCCTCTCTCCAGTGGTTCTGAAGACCTGTTAGAAATCATTAGTGCTAATTGTTAGTCGTAATTGTCTTAATTGCGATCTCATTTGTCTTAATCGTTTTCTTTTCAAAGAGAGTTAAGATTACTGTGAAGACAGGCTAAATCAATGTGCTGTTAAAGTCCACTGCAGGACACCTGCATGTCTGTCAGTGTTTTAGCTTATTGTCAAGAATGGTTAGTCATGATTGTAATATTCCCATGTAGCAGACAAAGAAAGTAACAAGTGTACACAAGTGTACTGATTAGTGCTGCTTGTTACAATAAGAGTGACTGGGGTCTGCTTTGTGTCCACTCTAAATTGATGTGCTAATGATTACATAACATTTTTGGGCTTTCTTAACACCAAACATCTCTTGCCATTAACTTTTTGGTCCCACTTAAAATCCCAGCAGGACGTGTCCTGGTCAGAAAAAAAATGATGCATGAAAATCAAGGAAGCATGAAGACAAAGACAGATGGACAAAGACACATGTCATCCTAAACTTTAACACATCTTCTGTTCTGTTCTCTTCATGGTGTTGGTATGATACGTTTAAAAGAGAGGACTCAAGTTTAGCAACCTGAGTGATTCAATCTCATTTAAAAACACTATTCAAGTCTATTATAACTTGGGCTGTTTTCATACCTCTGGCCATTAGATCATCAGTTATGATCAAATTGTACAAACCAAAGTAAATCTCTGCATCTGAAAACATTGATAAAAGTAGTCATTCAAATAATCGGTCGTTTAAAACAAACCCCAGGTTAGCCAAACCTATCTGGAGGAGATATTAGTCACTTTTCTACTATCGTGCTGTTGCGAGGTAGGGCTATCTTTGAGCCAGCCAATGTTAAAGGTACCAGGCCTCATAATCTATCAGCGCCAATAGCCCCGGCTCATCCTTCTCATCCTTCGCCATGTTGAGAACAATTTACAAGCAATAAAAATGCTCCCAATGTCATGCTTACCACCTTTACAATAGCCATACTGGAATGTCAGTTAGCACCATCAATTTTAATTTTAATCAATTTGAATTAAAGATTTAATACAGGAAGTGACAATGGAAACAACTTTTCTTGGTAATACTTAAGCTAGCCAGTGATCGGGGCAATAGATCCATTAAACTGACCTCCTGGTTCAACTGTGACCTACCGTACCTCTGCACTCACATCTGGGTTTACCTTCAAATAAAGTGGGCAGCATTACTCATTAACATGTTAATGTCACTTTGTCATTAACAAGTAGTGTAAGGCCCTGCAATTTGGAACTCTGTGATTACGTTGCTCTTACAAATCCCAATAGCACTCCATTGACAATTATTTGGAGGTTGTCTTGTTTGCTGTCTTGCAGTCAGTTTGATCAAGGGTTGATATCAGTTCTCTTTCTGTGTTCAGAGACACATTGTAAATACTCAGAAGGACTTCTCCGTCATCACCATATAAAAACAATGGTCAAAGCAGCGACAGCTAATCTTAAGATGTAAGAAGCCACAGTTTTTCCTTTCCTTGCTGTGCCCCACCTAAGTTGCATTAAAACCTGGTTATAAATGCAAGATTGAAGATTCAACAACGTTATTGTTATGAAATTCCAGTTGTGTCAGCCTCAAATGGTGCATTGTATATATCAAGGCAAAGAATAAATCAAGGCATGAATGAGATGATAAATATCAGCTGTGAAAAGTACAGAAAATGAGCAATATGAAGTAAAATACAATAATGATACAAATATGAGTGTGCAAAGCATCAGCAGCAGCAACAGAAGCGAGAGGAAAGATGGAAACGCTGGGTTTCCATTACAGTGGCAGAGGATCATTAAGACTAGTTTGCTCTGAATCTCCCAGAACACGAACAATGTCAGCGCTGAGATCCACTCCGTCCTCTCCAACCCAAACAGATACAGCTGTTGAGCTAAAGAATCGTCAAAATGTAAAGAGATTGTCCAAAACCAAGGAGTGTGTGCCCAAAACAAGACAAGAGTACAATGTGTGAAAGCTGAAGTTAGCTATCTTTATTTGAGTCCTTTGCTACATGCACTCTTTGACACATGATGCTCGGTATAGTATTGCGTTATTAAGGCACAAACGTGTAGAGACTAAAGAGATCAAAATGTAATATGTATTGCTATTTGAACATGACATCATCACACTAGAGACATGAAACAACTGTGAGCATGGATACAAATATATACATTCCTATGATGCATACCTTTGACCGCTTCATGTGGATGAGAATACTAATAATATTAAGAGCACTGCTTGTGTTTAGGAGTTAAGCAGGCAGACATGGCTGTAGTTCTACATTTTTTACGTCTTCAAAAAGTGATGAGATTATAAAGAGTGTTTTGCGTGCTGTCAAGTCTTATGTTCTTTGTCTAGTAATATACATTACTGTAATGGATGGTAGCTCAAGGTCTATGATTAGTCCAGTTTCCCCTCTTGGCCTGAGGATGCTCTCTACCAGCCTGGTGAAATTGCATCCCTCCTGGGTTATGAAAAACCTTTTCAGTCCTCTGAAAAGGAAAAGTATGCTGTGGGTGTTCTTCAACGTTGTTGTTGTGACCTGACACTCAGGAGGAGACGGTGAATGTCCTAACCCATGTGACCAGGGGTAGATGTTCACTGCTAGTCTTGTGGAAGTCCACCACGGACATTTGACTCCAAGTTGTTGGCTACACACCAGTCCACCAGAGATGAAACTCTACTCCTGTGGACCACTTTGTCATCATCTGCAAACTCAAACAACTTAACAGGATCGGGAAGATATTTACTTACAGCTTTGTCTACTGTCACTACCCTGGTACTCATCCCTGGTATCTCTGGTTGTTGTAGACCAGTGCCAACACCTTTTAAGGTTGATTGCAAACTTATTAGCAGACATTAGTTTTGTTTTTACACACATAGTAGTTACATAGCAATATTATTATTCATTTGCAGTGGTGTTTGTGTCCACCTGATGAATCTGAGGTCATATTCTTTTAGCTCTGTATTTGGTCTCTGCAGTTCTAGCCCCTGAGGGAAACAGTCGTCTCTTTGGCTGCTAAATGCTCCACGATGTGAGAGTGTGTTACCCATGATGACTGGCTGAAGGTTTTACATACATGATTGTGATCATGTTAATACAATTGAGCCAAAGTCAATTTGATTCAATGAGGACCAAGTTGGTCGAAGGCCTTTCCTGCATTTATTAACAACATAGTAGATATGATATTACTCAGCTATCAGCTCTGTTTTTGGTCTCTTTAGTTACGTGCAACGTTTTTCACCAATTTACAAAATGTACAACCACAGTCATATTAATCATATTGTTGCAGTTATGGGTAAACTATAATAAAGCCAATAATTGTAATACAAGAACACAATTAAAGTTGTATTTTCTCACTGAAGCCAAACCTTCCTCTAAACTTTGCTTCTATTATTGTGATGCTTTTATGAAACATCTGTCCGTCTCTGTTACCAAGAATGAAAGTTAGGGTTAGAAAATCAGAAGGGAGTTCCTGGATAATACTCAATGTAAGGCTACTCTAATTTACTAAGTCTGAGTACAAACACTGAATAATGGGAATATTCCAGGTGACTCCAGGTGAATGATATATTAATGCAGATCTATACCGACACAAGCCTATCAACCCCTTTTGATTTGAAGGTTTGATTCATTTTGCGTCACCCCTCCTCTTCCTCACCACTGGGTGGCACTAGTAGTTTATTAAGGAACTAGACAGAGTGAGGGGGGGGGGGGGCAGAGCAGCAGAAATTGATGCAACAAAGCACAGCTATCACTGCAACAATGCAGATTAAAAGAAGAGAAAGTGACAGAGAAAACAAGGAAATCACATGCTTTGCCAGGAGCTATATTTGTGCTGCTCATATTCCCTTCAAATTAGACAACGGTGTGAAGGTGAAAGAGAAGGGGGGGGGGGGGGTTGGACAAGACGGGATTGATGGAAATTCAGTGTTTCTTTTTTCTCAGAGTTGAGAGACTGAACACACGCAGAGAGGATCTATGTTGACAGTGACAACAGTTGTACAGGACACCCCTGATTCCACTTGAAGTACTGCCGTCTCCTCCTACTGTGGCTGTGTAATCCCAGCCGTCTATTGAGAGCCCCGTCAACTGAAACCTAAAGGGAGAAATGAAGCTACTCCTGCTCACCAGATCAACTTCACACATTTCTCATTTTACTCAGTGCTCCTCTGGGGCAGCAGAGAAGAAATTGCTTTGTTTAATAAACTGTAAAGGGGCTTTGTGACACAAGTTCAATGTGTGTGTTCTATCCAACATCAAGTGATGTCAAGGGTTCACATGTCAAGGGTTCACATGTCAAGGGTTCACATGTCAAGGGTTCACATGTCAAGGGTTCACATGTCAAGGGTTCACATGTCATGAAGCCTCTGGAGGAGAACGTCTCATCCTTTCTACATTTCCATATGTGGTAGTATTACTATGAAGCAGCAATCAAAGTTCCTAATAGTTAAATCATTTACAGCATTTCTCAAAAAAAATAATTTCACACATTTTTTTGCATTTCTTGTTCAAAACATCCTTTTGCCAGGAAGGGATGTCTTTCCTGTGTACATTTCATATTGATGGATCTATGAAGGCTCATTTCTGATTATGCGTAGGCTCTATGGAGAGCCGCTGTGAGCATTTATAGGTTTGGTTTCTGAGTGTTCTTCACACAATGGTCACTGACACTGAGTGGATCACATTGGAATTGGAGCGAATACATGTTGAACGTTATTTCTAGAGAAAGTACTGCAACGCAGAACAAAGATTTGGTCCATGTTCACAGAGAAGAAGGAGCAGCTGGAAATATGTAGGAGGGAATGTGATGCTACCAAGCAGACCAATCACAGGGGAGTCACACGTACGGCTACAGTTCAGCCTAACATGGGTCCCTCAGCACTCACATGCTCACTTCTGATTGACATGAAGAAATCATAGTATTAGGAGGAACCTTTGTTGACAGCAGGCATTTTGACTTTTGATCGCAGTAGACAGGTGGAGCCAAACACATTCATGTGTGCCCTGACAATGAGCCAGCATGTACACACAGGGCCCTGAAGCTGGAACACTTTGACGTTCATGATGACTAGTTACACCTGTGCTCTGACAAATGGTCTGCTGTCAAAGAAGGGGAGGCAACTTTAAAACCAATGTTGCAGGTTAAAACTCTGCATGTTGCTACTAACTGCTGTTTGCTTCCACCATTGGGCCGCGAGCGCCACCTAGAGGGCCGCAAAATAATTTCAGTTTTCCACCTGTGGGCCGCGAGGGCCGCGGGACCGCATAGGTCAGACCTGGGCATTGTACGGCCCGCGGGACGTCAATGGGAAATTAGGAATGAAACGTAAATAATTGTAGCTACATCATGCACGGAATACAGCTGCATTGCTTTTATTTTGAAGGCGACTGCTGCTGTCTTTTATCTCAATTTACGTACGTTAGTACGTTCGTGGATGTGTGCGAGCAGCGGCTCACTGCAATCCCAATAATAACAGTGTCGGCAGCCGGAACCGGGCCGGTGTATTTGGCCCGATTCTGGGGCGTCATTCAGTCTCAGCTGGACTCGGCCCGACGTGTTTCTTCCGGCATGCCGATCTTACTCCGGAGCTGGGCCAGGTCATGTTGGCTACCTGAGATGTGTTGGTGATGCAGAGCGACACGGACATCTGAGGCTTTGTAGCTAAGCTGCTAAAGCAACATGCTCAGAAGATGTTGGTTCTCTTTGGATCGACCTACATATGTGAACAAACATTCTCCGTGATGAAGTTTAATTAATCCAGATCCAGATCCTCTCACTGACATCACCTGTCAGCTGTCCTTCACATCTCACCTCACACATTCACCCTGACTTCAGTCACTCGTTTACTGAACTAAAACACACAACATGAGGTCATTGGACTACAAACGATAGTAATAAAAGTACTAATTAACAGAAACATGATCCCCGTCAGTGTTTTACTATTATATATAGATATTACATATTTATATTTGTTTGGATCATTATTCCTGCTGCAGATGTTTAAGGTGGAGCTCATTTTAACTCCTTTATACTCTCTGTTGTTCAGTTTGGGTAGTTAGGAAGGGTTTGACAAATTATAATGTGCAAAGTAACTAAAGCTGCCAGATAAGTGTAGTGGAGTAAAAAGTACAATATTTCCCTCTGAGATGTAGTGGAGTGGAAGTACAACGTTAAATAAAATAGAAATACTCAAGTAAAGTACCTTGAATTTGTACATACAGTACTTAAGCAAACATACTAGTTACATTCCACCACTGATCATAATATTTACTCTTACCACTCGCAGCTTATCAAAACCATACAATGTACTGCTTCTTTGTGATCATCACATTGTATCATCTCATTTATTTGACAAGGGTTTTGCTTGTTAAACTGTAAGTGGATTTAATATAGTTATTGAATACAAATCAAACCAAGAGTGAGATAAATTAGTTAAACCAATACAGTGTTAATATTTGAATGGGCCCCGGGCCACTTTGTACTTGAAAAGTTGGGCCCCGAGGTCAAAAAGGTTAAGAACCCCTGCTTTATACTGTGTTATGATTATTGTTATAAAGTATTAGCATCATTGATAAACTGAGTCCTGCGGTCTGTCCTCAGTACAGCTGGTCTAGGGTTCCACGATGGAACCAGGTCTCTGTAAAGATGTGGGACTGACCCCAACATCATTTATCAGTTATGATTATCCTCACAAAACTGCTTTAAGAATAACATGAAATCATCAACATTGCTCTTTAGTCTCTTTTTGATGCTTTTGGAAGCTTGAATACCAAACATGAACACAAACACATGTAGAAATACAACAAACCATTGTTCATCTGTCATCTGCTGCAGATGTGTTGTGTAGACAGATGTGTTGTGTAGACAGATGTGTTGTGTAGACACAAACTAAGTCATATATTTGCAGTTAGGAGGCAAGAGGCTTTGAATACGAAAAATATACAATTCAGGCAAGAAAGTATTGTACACACATTTACACATGTTGTGGCGTCTCATTGGCTAGCCCTTCACCCAGAGACAACATGATGCTGTAACAGACAGAGGCCTGGCTAGACAACGGTGGATAAGAGTTTGGTTGAGGGCTCAGGCTGGCTGACAGATGGTTATGTTTGACACCAGCGTGAGGTATTTGGCAACTTGTAAGTAAGCTGTACTAAAGTAAGTTGCGTAGGTAAACATGGCCGTCCCTCCAGAGGTCAGATGCATGCATCACAGCATCATATGTGATTATTGGCAAGAAGGACTCAAAGATCTGCCAGTTTGCTACTCAGCCACTATATATGTGTATGTGTTCCAGATGATTTCACACATCTCAATCTATTGACGGCAACCAGGATGTGGTGTATACAGTGACCTGAAGGGCTGCGGGCATGAATTCAGCAGTGTCCAGCCAGATATTACAATGTACGTCCATGGCTAACCCCATTGTGGACTCTCTCATCCACTGACAGGGAGACAGTCCCAGACGGTTCCACAGAATAGCTTATGGAAGGGGTTGCACACTACTCTTTAGTCTTTGTCTTCATCCTTCAAGTCTTCCGTCTTATAAAACAAATACAGTTTGAAAACCATTCTGATAGAGCCGGAGTCTCCAACCTTTCTTCCTCTGAGAGCTGCTCAAAGCGAGTTGTACATCCCCAATAGCTGACAAAATGTTACTTACTTTTATGATACTTTAATAACGTTTCAGCCTCTGCACCGCCTATACTACCATCAGAGGAGACGTTAGGATGGGCACCACAACAAAGCCTCTGTTGCTGCGTACTGTTTGTAACGGAACATTTCTATTTAGTACGTCTTTCTATTTCAGTATATTGTGTAAATGCTTAAGTGCTCTGAACTCAGTAGATCTTCTCCCTTCATGGTAGCGTACATGCTCAAATGTATCTTATTCTTTTATATCTTATTCTTTTATATCATATTGTTTTATATCATATTGTTCTTTTAGTTCTAACTTGTATCGTTTAAAACCTGAACATATGCAGACGAGGCCAACCGGACTCATAAACGTTATCATATCGAAGGTATTTGAACATTCTGGCTTGCTGTAGTGTCATCCTGATCTCACCACTTAACCCTCTTCCCACGGGAAGGGGGGGGGGGGGGGGGGGGGGGGAAAATAATGTGCATATATACTCTGTTTTAACTCTTCATTGTTGTTAGACCTCTGAACCATCTGTGTCTGTTCAATACATGTGTTTTTATATAGAAGAGTTTTCTCATCGGGTATTTCTCACAGGGAGGTTAGAAGGATTATTTTCCACCACACTTAGTTGTATTTTATATTCTTATTAGTGGAACTGTTTTATATACTTTATATACTTATATGTTGTGATATCCTCTTCTTCTGTTAGATGGCCAACAAGTACCTGTTGTATACTCACATGTCCTGTGCCTTAATAGAACACGTATATATCTGTGTGTTGGTACACAGATAGAGCACCTCTTGTACCAGCATGGCCGGACACAGGATGTTCAGTACACAGGCCCCACCCTTGATCACTGTGGTGGAAACATTATTGTAGCCACAGAACTTGTCTTTTAAAAGTATTTATTCTCTGTCCAGAGAAGAGGCCCAGTTACAGTCACTCACACTCTGTAGACGTGAGCACTACAGAAGTACAACTCACAGAGTTATATACAGGAGTGATCAAGGGTGGGGGCTGTGTACTGGAACATCCTGTTTCAGGCCCTTCAGGCCATGGTAGTAAAGTATAAGAGGTGCTCTATCTGTGTACCAACAGACACACAGATATATACGTGTTCTCCTTAAGGCACAGAACATGTGAATATACAACAGAGAAGAAGAGGATGTGTGCAGTCAGCTGCTGCATGGATCACAAGTCTCATGATGCAAGCTTATGATAGACTGTTTCACAACTTATAAGAATATCAAATACTCATAAGAATATCAAGTTTCCATTACACAACAGCAAGATACATTTGAGCACGTATGCTAACACAAAGGGTGGAGGTCTACTTAGTTCAGAGCACAAGTACAAGTACACAATATACTAAGACATGTTCCATTGCATCACTCCCCATATAACTCTGTGATCTTTACTTCTGCAGACTGGGCCTCTTCTTGCAAGAATAAATACTTTTAAAAGACAAGTTCTGTTTGATGACATTCTATATTTCAGCTTAAAGAGACTCGACAGCGGGTAAAGTAATCTTCCACAGGTTTATTTTAGCTCCTTTAGCATCTCTGCTCCTGCTACCGGCTGGAGAGTCCTACGAAACGTTGTTGTGATTCAAGGATTCAAGGATTCAAGGTTCAAGGGTAACTTATTGTCATCATGCAACACAGGGATGCACAACGACAAATAAGTTGTAGCACATTTGTTACACAACAAACTCATGACAAACAGAAAAAGTAGGACATTCCTGTAGTGCATTTGGAATGATGAGGACTGATGAAAACACAGAGTCCACCTCCTCATGTCCCACGGGAGTCCTGCTCTCTGTCCTGCTTGATCCTGGACTACGATGGATCCAGGTCTCTGTGAAGATGTGGGCTCAACAGTCACCGATCTCACGCTGCACCAGATAGCCAGGTGCATGCTGGGTAGCGGAGTGGCCTCAGGTCCTAGCTGGGTTAGCTTAGCTTCCATCTTGCCTCTCCTCCCTCTCCTCTCTTGGACAGTTTGGTGGCGTTTAGTTGTACTTAATCCAATCCCCACGCTTCCTTTCACGATGTTGATGAATTTATTCTGTCATATGAAAAAACAACAGGAGCTACCGGCCGCAACATGTACATGCGCCATCGTTGCCATAGGTCATCTTTGATGAAGTGGTGCTTGAAGTTAGAGCTTTAACCAAATTACTTGAGAATTAAAAAAAAAACCTCAGTTATTTATTCTTCATGAAAATGTGATATTGTTTGCCTTTTATTGGCCTGATTATTTTGCGGTTGTTGTTGTATGTAGTGTGCGCTTACTATTCTGGTAACATTGCCTAATTTGACAGCGTCTCTGATATAACTATACTTCCTACTTACGAATATTCAGAAGTGCACAACCGCATCAACTTGCGGTCTTTGTGCTCGCAGTGCAAGCTTTGATGAGGTAATTGTTTGCGTTGCACAACTTGTGCCGACTTCACTACGGCAAGCATGAACCATGCGTAATGTATGGCAAGAGTCTGCACAGTCAGTAAGACGACATGCTTTTTTAAAATGTTATTAAAATGCACAACACTTTTGGATTTCCTGCCTGATTGACCCCATACAGCCTCTGCACACACGCCATGTCAGCAGTTATGAACATCTTTACAGTCTAATGTCCTGCAGTGAACCTTTATGAAGGTTATACAGTGATTAAAAAACAGTTTTAGACATGTGTTAATTGAACCACAAAGACGTGAGACTGATTGACATTGAAGTGAGATGGTTATTAAAGTGGTAACTCATGGTGTAACCTGACACATTGTGATGAATATCTGTGGCCAAGGGCAAGATCCCCTTACTTTTAGAAACCCTATTTTACACTTTCAGTTCAATTCAGTCAATAAATCTCTCTCAACGATTAGTTTTTATGGCCTAGATGTCTTATACAGATAAGTGAAGGTCTGACTTGATACAAATGATGATGATTAAGAGCATGAATCATAAATGAGGGCACCGTAACATCAAAGACTCCTCAGCGTACAAGCAGCAGTAGTATATACTGGCAGCTTTTCAGCTAACGCTGTTAACAGTGCAAACAATGACAGCAGTGCTGATGAGCCCACAATGATGTCAAGTGGGGGTTTCTGGCACAACTTCATTTACTTCCCCAGATGACCCTGATGAAGGCTGTGAGATGAAAGGTGTTGGTCTAAACAGTGAGATTTATAATTGTCAATGCAGCCTCCATACTTCTATACGGGGAAAGAAGACAAAAACCCTTGTGAACGAAAACTACATTTCCTCTTGGGACTAGTTGATCACATGACACCTGTGTTTGGTGGAAGGTAAATTGCGATGAACTTATTAATTGACAAATAACGGACATGGCAGATTTGAACAGGTTTAAGATCACAGACGACCTCCACAACTATTACTAATCCCTAGAATTCCCCAGGTTGAAACAGCATTTCTAGTGTTTTGTTGTACTGGCATTGTGATACATTTCATCATATACGACACCACTGTCTGGCCCTCGACTGTCCACGTTTTCACCCGTGTAGTTCAACAGATACATGACTGCAGCTGTTTAATAATGGCTGCGATCATTAAAACCCATCTGAAATTCACTTTTCATGACATTCTCTATTGAAACTAATATAGCAGAAATGCCATTTAGAAATCATATATCCTGGTGGGTAATGGACAAATCATGAAGCTCTAATGTTATGGGTTCAGCTCTGGCTCTTTCCTGTCACTGTAAATGCTGTTATTCAGCCTGATTTATTCAAAGAAGAAGATATGTAGGTATCTTCATATACAGTTAGTGCAAACTGCCTCCTGCTGAAATGATTCAAATCAATATTGTACTAGCACAGTCTCCCTTTCAACCTGTCCTCCTTTTTTTTGCAAGTCTCCATTGTGATTGAATTGTCAGTAAAACTTCATTATTATTATAATATAAGTCATTATATAAGTCAGTGCTACTGCCTTTTTGGTCCTACTGCCAAGATCTCCACTTTGCCGTGGCTGCACTCTAAGTGGACTGAAGACTGTCCCTGCAGTAATTGTAGAAGCTTGCTGCTGGGAAGGAGTCAATATTTGGATTGAAGATCATCCCTGTAATAAATTTTAGATTACATGGAAGGAATCAATATTTAGAAATGATTCCCTGCACGTATTCTTAGAACAGCTTGACTGAGTGTGTTCCTGGTAAATCCAACATGACACCCACAAGTACTGTGTGTGTGTGTGTGTGTGTAGAGTATAGAAAAGCTGCAGGAAATATCTTCCCTGTGTGCACATGTAGGTTTTGTGACTTTGTGTGTGTGCCACTGCAGATATATCACAGCATGTTTATGCTTGTTGAAATACGACTTCATCTTCCATGTAATCTCTATAAAGTAATTCTGCATTCATATGGTAAATGGGCTTGCATTTGTACAGCGGCTTTACACTACATGTCATCATTCACCCATTCTCTCAGTCATACACTGATGGCAGGAGCTACCATGCACCCTCAGGACTAAAAGTAATTCACCGGAGGAGCCGGGGATCCAACCGCCGATTGGAAGACGACTCAACTCCAGACTGTTGCTAATCGGACCGTAAACAATACGCTTGAAGAAAAGGAAGAACCTTATCTGTCGTACTGATGGGTTCCAAGATTGTCATCACTATGGTACCAATCATCCCATGGCATGTAGTACTTTTCAGATGGTTAGTTGAACACTGTGTGACATTCTCTATCTTGTTCTGCCTGCTCTCCTAAACACAGCACTGACACTGTTAAGTTGTGGTGAATGTGTTAGCAAACAGTATGCGTGATAACAAGACACTATGAGCAGCCCCTTCACATTCTATTAGTCGTTTGATCCAGTTAATATGAAAATAATGATTAGTGCAATTTAATGAAGTTCCATGTTTCACATACACTCTAAATTATTTCACTGTAAATTAACAGTAACTTACTGGCAGCAGGGACGCCAGTAAGTTACTGTTTTTTTACGGCGCACTACCGTAATTTATTTTTATGGTATCTTACCGTATGAACCGTACCAGAATGTTACCGTTTATTTACAAAGGGTAATACAACCCAATACGTTTGCATTTAATTCCCAACAAATAAAAGAATCACAATAGACATTCAATATATAATTGTTGCAGTTTATTACATTTCTCAAATAATAAAGGTACATTTGTATTACATCACAAAACTCACAATGTACTGCATGTTTAGAAGAAAATTAATAAACCAATAAAATCATTAATGAATAGCTTAACTGAACTCATTAGCATCAACAGTGTAACATTGAATTATAATAGCATCAACAGTGTAACACTGAATTAAAATAGTATCAAGAACAGTGTAATAGAACTGCATCACAGTCTAGCTTGTTAACAAGTCTTATACACATTTATAGTTTATTTGAACTGCATGAAGTCACACATGAATGAAAACAATAAAGAGACCTTGAAAGAGGACTTGACTGCAGCGTCTGGCTGGTATCCTCAATCTCTGATGACGAGTGACTAAATAAAAACACAATGTTCTGAACTTCTGGAAAGTTCTATGACATCCAGGATAAACAAACTTAAAAGAAGCTTTGGGTGATACTGTGGGTTTGCATGTGCCTCACATGTGTTAACATATCAGTGCAAGTCTTTGCAAAAAGCTAATACAATAATACCATACAGTTTAAATGAACAGACTATGTGATGGGCTGATTACGTTAGGTGAAGAAATGAAGCTATAAGACAATGGACCACAATGGACTAACGTTCAACACTAAAATTACTTTGATCTGGTTTTAATGTTGCTCCTGTGATAACACACAGGTAACGTTACCGTTAGCGTTACCTCAACTGTTCATCGTCTTGAACACATGTCAGTGATTTCTGGTCCGCTCTCCATTTAGATAACCGTCCCGTTTGCGGTCCTACGGTTCAATAAGAGCACAAGTAAGCACAAGTTAGGTTACTAACGTTACATCTTAACACTGTAATCGGTGATTAACTTTATTTATGTTAACTTAACTTATTATGCTGTTAGCTAGCTAACCTTTCTAAGGCTAATTGAGCTCGAGCTAGCTAACGTTACAGAGCTAACGTTAGCTCCACCAAGATTAGCAACCTAATGTAATGAAACAGACCAAGTGAAACATTATCTGAGATGTTAACAGTTCAATAATCATAAAGACAAAACAATACTGGAGACTTTGAATTTCGGGTGATAAGCGTAACGTTACCTCGGCTCCTCGGCTGATCTCCACATGGCTGTTGCTCAGAAGGAGGAACTGAAGGTTCCAAAGTCATCAGGAGCAGTCTGTCACGTCTTGTTACTCAAAAATGACTTGTAGGCAATGAGCAGTTTGAATAATATAAATATTCTATCATCATTACAGACACATTAACCTACAATAGACAGTACGATGTAGATGGATCGTGATTCACTGAACTTGTTTAGAGAAGCGTGTATCCACCTCTTCACAAAAAAATACTGTATCATGCTGCTAAATTACGGTAGTCTGCTGTTATTGTTAATTTATGGCATTAACTGTTAATTTACATGCAAGGGATGAACATTTAACTGTATGTTACAGTTATTATGAAATACTGTAAGATACCGTTGAAAATCCACCGTAAATTTACAGTAATTCGTTACAGTGTAGGTTACATTTAAAACTAAGTGAGTTTTAGTTTTCTGAAGTTTTTATGATTCGACCTGTGCTCACATCTTACCACTACATTCTTCAACTCTTTGCACTTGTTAGTATGTGCTTACTTAATGAGTGATACAAGTGGCAGCACCATGCATTACATGTGAGGAACATGTTGACACATGTCTGTGTATGTTGGCATGAGTAGGTAGCAGACTACGATCATCCAAATAGTGAATTTTCTTCAGAACTATTAAATCCATTTGATGTGTGATTGCCAGTGTAATAAAGAGAACACATCAAAAGAAAGAAGAAAAGAACGGAAAGAAGAAGCAGGGATGGGGGGGGGCGAGTAGTTTATGAGATCAGTTCAGACAAATGCCTGCAAACAGCCCTGATGATACAGACCCTGATGATACAGACCCTGATGATACAGACCCTGATGATACAGACCCTGATGGTACAGACCCTGATGACCCTGATGATACAGACCCTGATGGTACAGAGCCTGATGCTACAGACCCTGATGGTACAGACCCTGATGATACAGACCCTGATGGTACAGACCCTGATGATCCTGATGATACAGACCCTGATGATACAGACCCTGATGGTACAGACCCTGATGGTACAGACCCTGATGGTACAGACCCTGATTACCCTGATGATACAGACCCTGATGGTACAGACCCTGATGGTACAGACCCTGATGGTACAGACCCTGATGATACAGACCCTGATGATACAGACCCTGATGATACAGACCCTGATGGTACAGACCCTGATGGTACTGACCCTGATGATACAGACCCTGATGGTACAGAGCCTGATGCTACAGACCCTGATGGTACAGACCCTGATGATACAGACCCTGATGGTACAGACCCTGATGACCCTGATGATACAGACCCTGATGATACAGACCCTGATGGTACAGACCCTGATGACCCTGATGATACAGACCCTGATGATACAGACCCTGATGGTACAGACCCTGATGACCCTGATGATACAGACCCTGATGGTACAGAGCCTGATGCTACAGACCCTGATGGTACAGACCCTGATGATACAGACCCTGATGGTACAGACCCTGATGACCCTGATGATACAGACCCTGATGGTACAGACCCTGATGGTACAGACCCTGATGACCCTGATGATACAGACCCTGATGGTACAGAGCCTGATGCTACAGACCCTGATGGTACAGACCCTGATGATACAGACCCTGATGGTACAGACCCTGATGGTACAGACCCTGATGATACAGACCCTGATGGTACAGACCCTGATGATACAGACCCTGATGGTACAGACCCTGATGGTACAGACCCTGATGATACAGACCCTGATGGTACAGACCCTGATGGTACAGACCCTGATGATACAGACCCTGATGATACAGACCCTGATGGTACAGACCCTGATGGTACAGACCCTGATGATACAGACCCTGACAGCACTGATCAAAACTAATGTGTCTCACACTCTGACAATCACATTACATTAATCACACATCCAGCCAATCAAGACCGATAACGCAGACCCTCGATCAACATACCGTGTTTTGAAATCAACAAGATTGATTATACTTTTTATTAACAGGAAAATGACAGCATCCTTCATGGGGTGTCTTAATGGGTCGTTGGGCCAAAACTGGCCACTGGAAGTGCTTAAAGGTCCCAACTGTGATTTATAGTTATTATTTTTGTTCATGTATGGGAATTTTGTTTATCGTGCCATTTGCTATACAAAGAGGACTGCTTTACCCTCTGAGCAAGTACTACATCTACACAGTATGTCACAGCTACAGTTAATAGAGCGTTTCATTTGAAAGTCCTGGGTTGACAAATTTGCCTTCTATTTGTAGCGATATATAAAATGCGGTTATCATAAAAAAAGACAATCTTAGTGTGCATTGCTGTGAAATCCTGAAAGAGAAATGTCGAGCTACAGCACAGTTCACCTTCACCAATAGTGGGTTGACTTGCCTCTTTAGCTCAAGAGCCACTGTGTTGTCAGATTAGTCCGTCATGAGTCTTGACATTTCCATTCGTTATGATTCTACTATACACATAGACCACGCACCAAATACATCACATTTCCTCCGCACAAAAGTATTTAAGCTAAACCGATCCATTCACTTCCCCTTTGACTCAGATCTTTAAATCCCTTCTGCACTTTTTTCCTTTCTCTCTGGCTCTTGTTTGAACACAGGAACCACTGAGGGCTTTGTAAATATCAAAGCTCACTCAAAGTATCTACTTCCCCGGTTCAGCCTCCAGATGACACCGGTCCATCATCGGTCTCCTCCATCCATCAGCCCATGACCCTAATGCCTCTCCTCATCCCTACATCCTTCACTTTTCTTCCCCCATCCCCCCATTCATCTACCCTCATCCCTTCATCCCTCGACCCCATCCCTTCATCCCTCAGCCTCCCTCCGGACCCTTTAACCAGCCCTCCCACTGTAGTTCATTGTGGCTCCCCTCCGTCTTTGAACCGTAATAAACTATTTGAAACCCATATGGTCAGTGCCGTGGTCTTCGTGAGTAACACAATTTATAGTGCATGGTCTAAAGTGCATTTAGAGCATGTCTAACTTGTACACATTATCACAGCCAATAGACTTCAGCAATATAAATCTGGGGGTATTTTTTCACTTGACTTCAGTGACAACTGCCCAATAGCATGCATCCATGACATGAAACTATAAAAATCCAAAAGTGTAATGTCAAAATGAATGAACAAGCACTTTTGTTTGATTCTATTGC
Source organism: Leptoclinus maculatus (assembly GCA_032191485.1). Classification (NCBI taxonomy): domain Eukaryota; kingdom Metazoa; phylum Chordata; class Actinopteri; order Perciformes; family Stichaeidae; genus Leptoclinus; species Leptoclinus maculatus. The sequence continues at coordinate 2,501,195 of JAVDOI010000029.1, read as the reverse complement.
TCCAAAAAAACGGTCCACTGGGGCCGATGAGCTGAAGCCAAGGCTGTAGTTATTAGCAGCTCCATTGTTGTTGGAATGCTTCACTTGTATTTTTAATCTGACATCCCTGACTACATCTAACCTTTACATAAAGTGGGTCAGTCGAATGAGTTAGATCATTATTAACCACTTTCCAAATTCCTCCTTTGTCAACAAAAGTGTGAACAAAGGAGTTACACAAGGTTCTATTTTAGGACCAATTTCATTCACACATTTCTTTACTTAAATTAAATGGTTGTAAAAGTTAGAAACAGTACAATTCATCTGTATGCAGATGATTCCATTTCATATACAACTTCTGTTCAGGCGGTTCAATACTTGTCCTTTGATTCGTTGATCTTTAATTACTGTTAAATTCAGATATAACTAAATGCATGACGCAGTTCCACTGAAATTAGTTTTCTACTCTTATTGGGAACTATTGAAAGAGTATCTTCAATGATTAGTAGTGCTCCAAAAACATAGAAGTAACTGACTTAGTTCTTAAAGCAAAACTGGCATTTTAATATAGAAATAAGTTATTGTAGAAAGCAAATTGTCCAGTCAACGTTTTTGTCTTGTATGGACTATGGCGAGGTCATTTCTGTGTCTCCTACCTCTATACTTCAAACCCCTCAAATGCAGCCTGTTATCCATCTTTGGGTTCAGAACCTGGGATGGCTTTAGAATGCATCCTTTATTGTATGAGGAAGTTGTGTGGCAGTCATTAGCAATGAAAAGCACTTCTTGGCAAACAATCTGGGTATCTTACATGTCTTTTTAGCTATAGATCAAATTCACACTTCACACTGCAGTACGTCCCGTGACTATCTGGTCCTGGAAATTGAATTTTGTTTGTTTTGCAATGCACCAACATTGTGCCTGACCACACCTCATGTAAGACTAAAACGCTCAGGGGCGCACAAGTTCCTTTTCCATCCGTACGTCACCGTTAATACAAGTCTGCAGATTTAATGTCAAATCTTACAAACAAGCATACCCTACCACCTTTTCTGTTTTGATCATGGCTGGGACACTGATGAGCTCCTTGAAAGGAACTATGAAGCCACGCCTCTGACACTGCAATCACAGCAGCTTTAGAAGTAACTGTGAGGTCCTTGACCTCCTCAATCTTAGGTAACAAGCTCCTTGCATTTATATGAATACATTCCTCTATGACTTAATACAACATCAGGATCTGTGCTCAGAGCAACACATCACACATCCACAGGACCCTTTCCTTCTAGCAGCATCCAATACATGCAGGGCAATGTCAGAGTCCCGCCTCCCGCACAAGTTCTTCATGAGATATTTTCCCATTTTATGTAAACAAATATATATCACAAAAAAATCACAAACAAATGCTTTAGCATTAGCTTTCACTCCCTTCCCACAGTTTGGAGAGTAACCACCGGATCACCAACTGTTCATTAAGGAACATAGTTATATATAGTGATGATGACACAAACTCCACAGATGCTTCACTAAAACAATGCATCATAAAAACTGAGGATATATTAATACGAAAAGCAATCAGGAAATAAAAATGATGACACATCAGCGTTGATGAAGGGGATGTAATATGCATACCTTCACCCGTCACATACTAGCTACTAGCCTTCATTTCTCCAGTATGAGGGTATGAACTCTTCATCATCATATGAGTCAACAAGTATTGCATTAAGAGCTTTTACAATATCCTTAACAAGTTTAGCCGATCACTTCTGTGTCAATAGATGGATAGAGGATTCATCCTGACACCAGTCTGTTAGTGTGTGTGTGTGTGTGTATGTGACTTTGTGTGCCACACACACACACACACACACACACACACACACACACACACACACACACACACACACACACACACACACACACACACACTGTAGTAACATTGTTAAACAGGATCCCTAATGTAGCAGAGGATTGTCACTTCCTTCTATTCAACACAAAAGTACACACATACGCACACACACTGCAGATGCAAACCTTGCGGTTTCCTTTGGGACGGTTGAGGCTATTCTGTGGACAACAGCCAGCTCTTTGGCTCAATCCTCTGCTTTATTCTCACTTGTATCCCTCCCCCTGCAACATGTCAGTGTTGATGTCTTTCTGAGTGACTAACAAAGAATCACCCATCTACCAACAACAGAGCCCTCACTTCAGCGCAGATTACATGCGTTATTGAGCAGAGCTCGGCTATTTTAACACTGAAAGCTGAAATGAGTCCTCAACAAAGGTGTTGCTGCGTGTCAGGTACAACTTTATAAGTGGTATTTTTGTAACCCTTTGGATCAAAACAGCCACTGAGCTTTATTTATACGATTCCACAGCCTCAGCCTGATGTCTGAGACAAGCAGGAGGAGTGGATCACCTCTTCCTCTCTCTCCTGTCTGTCTCTGTTTTCATGTTCTGCTGACAGATCACAGATTGGTTTCCAGCCGAGTGACAAACAATTATTAAAGAGAGAAAAGTGAAATGTGAATAGTAACACGTTCATTAACGGTTCAAATGAATCTGTATCAACATAGCTACAGACCAAATATGCCTGTTTACTTGATGCCTAAAAAGATGCTTTGGGTAGGCCTTATGCAGAAGAAGTGTAAGAATGTAGCCTGTGTAGACAGCTGTATTGATTCAATATGTAGAGGTGTATCTGTTCCACCAGATGTAACTTGGCTGAAACGTGCAGACTGCCACGCTAGCATCTCTGAGGCTAAACTTAGACACAACTGTGATTTGAGTTGAATGCTAATGATCACAATGCTAATTTGAACATGCAGACGTTAGGCAGGGTTAGGGTTAGCCTACCATGTTCACCGTTATGTTCTGGCTGTGCCACGGCTCTCTTATGTCTCCATTATATCTCACGGTTTCAATGTCCATTGAAAGCCTTTAAGCGGAACATTTATTCTGTAGCAGTTTGCTTTATATATTTTAGGACAAAGGGCTCATGCCAGGCACACAACTGGCATCAAAATCCATTGACTGACAGAGGTTTATGCAACACGCAAATGCTTCTGGTGTGTTTATTCGTGTTCTTTGGTGTCGCAAATAGCTCACAAACAAATTAGGATTAAAGGCACTATTGTAATTGTTAGACTGCAAATTGACAACATGTTATAAATAATGACCAACATGCAGGACTGTTCAAAAGCCCATTTACAGGCTCCCAGAAGACTTGCATGAACGTCTTTTAACGTAATGATTAAATGATGATGCACAGCATTTTTAACAGCTTTTGACCTATTAATCTGGGAAAATACCCACGATGACATGCATAGCTGGTGATTTGCATAAATAGGTTATATACATTGCATTATACAGATACATTTTAAGATTGCTTCCATAACGATCAACAGATGGATTTATTTGTTTAGCTTTTGAAATAAAATCACATGGTTGGTTTGTTTGCTGTCACACCACAAACAAACATGGAAGTGGACCAAGACCCACCTGTTCAAGCTGTCTCGGGTCGGTAGTTTGGTTCACACCAGGGTTCCTTTGACAGCGGGGCAAACAGACCTGAATTGGGTTTAACCGAACAGGTTAGGTGTAAAAGCACCCTGAGGCTGCGCAGCTTATCCGTAAGTGCGGATTCAATATTGCATGGCAGCCGAATCCCCCCCCCAGGACATTTGCTCTGTTTTTTTTTTCAAAAATGTACAGCGACTGATATTTCAAGTTTTATGATTATCATTATTGTTGTTTTTTTGTGCGAACTTTGGCTTGTTTTGAAGTTAAAGAGGGTTTCGTAGAGAAAAAAGTAGATAGTACCAAAACTCAGGGATTATAACAGTATATTATAACAGTATATTATAACAGTATATTATAACGGTATATTATAACGGTATATTATAACGGTGTATTATAACGGTATATTATAACGGTATATTATAACGGTGTATTATAACGGTATATTATAACGGTATATTATAACGGTATACTATAACGGTATATTATAACAGTGTATTATAACGGTATACTATAACGGTGTATTATAACGGTATACTATAACGGTATATTATAACGGTATATTATAACAGTATATTATAACGGTATATTATAACGGTATACTATAACGGTATATTATAACGGTATATTATAACAGTATATTATAACGGTATATTATAACGGTATATTATAACAGTATATTATAACGGTATATTATAACGGTATACTATAACGGTATATTATAACAGTGTATTATAACGGTATACTATAACGGTGTATTATAACGGTGTATTATAACAGTGTATTATAACAGTGTATTATAACAGTATATTATAACAGTGTATTATAACAGTATATTATAACAGTGTATTATAACAGTATATTATAACAGTGTATTATAACAGAGTATTATAACAGTATATTATAACAGTGTATTATAACAGTGTATTATAACAGTGTATTATAACAGAATATTATAACAGTATATTATAACAGTGTATTATAACAGTGTATTTTAACAGAGTATTATAACAGTGTATTATAACAGTGTATTATAACAGTGTATAATAACAGTATATTATAACAGTATATTATAACAGTGTATTATAACAGTGTATTTTAACAGAGTATTATAACAGTGTATTATAACAGTGTATTATAACAGTGTATTATAACAGTATATTATAACAGTATATTATAACAGAGTATTATAACAGTGTATTATAACAGTGTATTATAACAGTATATTATAACAGAATATTATAACAGTATATTATAACAGTATATTATAACAGTATATTATAACAACCCATCCCTTCTTCATATCACAGAACAAAACTATTGCAAGTCATCATTCTGTGATCACTGTTTTTGAAATGAATTGCTTTTTTCAGCTCGATTTGTCTGTTAGAAATTGTTAAATTATACTGCTGTTGAGTAAGACATCATTTCACATATTCTCTCTTCACTTGCTCTGGTGTTTGACTGTTTGTCTATAATATTAACCCTTGTCTGCTCTGTCTGGTTTCTACCTGATATTAGCAATGTAAAAGCATATTTCTGTGTGCATTGGAGAGATAAAGATACTCTCTGGTATGACAATGTGTGCCACAATCTGTGTGTGTCAAAGATATGCTGAGGGTATATGAGCCTAGGCTACTGTGGGTGATTAAGTCTGGGCCAACACTAGATACTGAACCCCACAGTGACATTGTGCACTATGCGTCCACAACACAATGTTTAAGTAGCTCAGGGATTAACAGATGAATACGGATAATATGAATAGCAGACATTATTAACCATGTGATGGAACAGCCATGTCAAACACTAAACTATGGTTCATGCACCTTGCTTTTTAATAATCATACTCTCTGAAACAACTCATATTAACTGTCATTACTGTATTATCTGGCTTGTATTAATTTTCTCACACTATCACAGAATTGATCATTTCTTTCGGTTGATCTGAGTTTTAGGTACAAAATGTGAATTTTAAAATACAGTTGCTTTATAGCAATTACCATTTGAAGCCGCTGTAATAATTCACCCCAAAAGGCCTGCATTTAACGAAGGAGATGGGAATCAGAACGTCACACGTGCCAAATTCCACTCAGGCCCCACAGACTTCCCAACCCACTTCCACTCTCCGTTTTGCACATTCATGTGAGGTGTCCCCAATATTAAGAGCCATCCCAAACTAATTTGTGGGCAATGGAAGTGGCTTATAAAACCTTCCAACAGTGAGTCTACATCTTTACTAACTTCATATTGTGATACAGACGTCAACAACTTAAAGAAAACACATTGTATTTAGGATCAAATTTCCCCTTGTCTAGTCTACAACATGTGTTTGATTGTAAAATGTTCAATATTTACAGGGACTGTTGCAAAACCAAGCAACTTACAAACATTGCCTCTTGCCTCTTTTTAAAGATGCTGATACGAATTTATGGTTACGAAATGGTTATGGTTACTTCCTTTGATGAACTGTATGAGCTGTGTTTCTTCCCTCCTGTGCCACTTATAATGAGTTCACAGATCATCTGTCTGTCGCACACAAGGAAGTGTCCTTAAAGCCTTGGCCGAGAAAATTGTTACCAGTGTGAGTCACAAACGTCTTCGACACCCCTGATTCTCAGCCACAGGTTCAGTTGTTAGCACAAGTCTCTACCTGCTAGCTTCCAGTCTGCACGCCGGCCTGCTAGCATCCAGTTTGCTCTCCTCCAGTCTAAAAGATGCCAGCCAGTTAGCCTCCAGTCTGCATATCAGCTGGCAACGACTTTGATTCCCATTCTGCATCCCTGTCAGCAGAGTTGGGCCCGCTAGCCTCCAGCTACCATCCGAGTCAGCTAGCAACCAGCCTGCACTTCAGCGTTTAGTTTGGGTTTGTGAACCTGCACTCTTTCTATCCTGAGCCAGCTAGCCCGCTACCTGCCTGTCCTGATGCTGCCTTTCCTGAGTTGGCTAGCCTGTTCCTGATTTGGCAACCCTGATGGTTGCCTTCACATCATGGTGTGGGAGACAATGTCCAAGATGACAACCTGCTTCCTCAGTTTATTGTCAATTTACACTCCCAGGTACTTGTAGTCCTACACATGTCCACACTGACCCCCTCCATGGAAACAGGGGTGCCTTGGCCCTCCTCACATCCACAATCAGCTGTTTTGTCTTCATTACATTGAGCTACAGATTGTTCTTCACTACAGCCTTGTAATCGGTCTCCTCACTCTTGCTGATACATCCAACTATAGCACAGTCATCAGAAAACTTATGAAGATGGCATAACTGTGTGTGTTAGTTTTCTACCAGTCAGTTAGCTGACAGTCCGTTGACAGTTCACTGACAACCATTGCTGATTCATGATGGAGCAGATATCACTGTTATTGATTAGTCCATCTACAGGGAATCAATGTTGTATTAGGACTATTTTTCTCATAATTTAAAGGTTTCTGTCAAGTAGTCAGTTTTTTAAGTTCTAACCTCCTAAACGTGACATTTTGCTGCTTTTCTTTGCCATAAATGTTAGTAAACTTTGGGTTTTAGACTGTTTGTTAGAAATTGTTAGAATTCAAAGATGCCACTTTGGGCTCATGATGAACTTTTATTTTTACTATTGTATAGAAATATTATTATTTTATTTACTGAGAAAATAATTATAAATTAATAAAAATCGATAGCTGCAGCCCAATATGTGCATCAGTGCACACATAGACTGGACACAACCCTGAGAAGGTCTATTGTTCCTGAGTGATGCTTTAATTGACTGTTGGGCAGTTGATCAACAACATCTTGTCATGTTTTATTATTATTCAATAATATAATGGGGGGGGGGGGGGGGGTTGTAGAAAGCATCACCCTCTTTCACGCCCACTCTCAAAGATTCAAAGATGCCTGCTTGGACTCATTAACCAAGATTTACCCGATGGTCATCCAGGTCTGCATTAATACGTTATCTCTCCTAGTCCTGGAAGACTATCAGAGGGAGAGTTAGGTAGGCGTTCATAATAGTGCGAGTATGTAGTAAGGAATGTTGAATGAAAACATGGAGGGGAGGGGAACAAGTTAGTGAGGTGTAACAGTAGCACAAATACAATCTACTCTGAGAGAGATGGGATCTCCATAGAAGGTCAAAGATGGTGCAAGATTTCTTCATCTTGCCTTCAACTGTAGTAGTGCTCAGCAGCAGTGTGCTCAGTGCTGCCACTGGTGGGCGAAAGAGACACACTTAGACTACTGCTCACTGATGTGTTCTTTGTTTTACAGCGGTTTTCATCAACTTACTGTCTTTAAATTAAACTACCGACATGATGGAGGTCAAGGGACATTAGAACTGAGCTGTTTATTAAAGGTTCATATTTTAAACAGATTGGCTTTACATATTTCGAGCTGGCTTTAGCTATAGAGGGCACCTTCAGCCATAGTAACAAGCAATGCTATGGTTCTGGTTTTGTTTTACAGCAAGTTGAACTTGATCTTTTCTCCAGTACACTGATGTGTTTTTGCATTACATAGCATCGTGTGACATTTTGCTTCCTGGTTTTAATTCAAACCACAGGGTCTTGACCCAGAGTAAAGCTCAACTTCATTATACACATCATTGATATTAACTAGTGGAGAAGGAGAGAGAGGAGCTGAAGAAGAAAAGTGGGTTTTTAGTATGCATGTATAAAGAATGAATACATGCATTGTCTGGCCATTAACAGGAAGTAACATTGAACCTATGAGCAAGGTGTGGCTCTCAACATCATGATAATGTTATGCCATTATGTCGTGTTAATGTGTTGTTCAGGGCTGACAATGTTCATATCAGGAGATTGGTGGTGGGCCTCTGTGACAGAATAATTACCTTAGAGCAAATACACTAATGGCCATGTTGTATTTACTCTTTGTAGACATAATGTGCAGCCATAGGCAGCCGATCAAAGATAAAAACTGATTTAATAGTTTATTTCTTCAGAAAACAAAACATTTATTTACTTTCCAGTTAAAATTCCCGTCATGTTGACTGATTTGTTTAGCAGTGTGCAGTAACCCAGTAAGAACTGCAGGAGTCATTGAAGCCCTGGAACCCACACACATCCAAACATGATCATGAAATGACTCAATAAAAGTACAAACCACGGGGCCTAGAGTCCTGATCGATTCTGAGGAGTATGCTATGAACACCCGAGTAGAGAGTAGAATAAGTCTTTACTGCAATGAAAGGGAAAAAGCGTACTTCCAACAATATAACATACAGTAACTTTCTGGAATTCAATAATGACTTTCATTTGAACTCTATGCCTTGGAACATGGGTGTTGCTATGACTTTGCCATGAGTTAACAGATGGGTAGAGAGGTAGATGGAGGAAGAGTTGAAAGAGAGAGACGGAAGAGGGGGATACTTTCAACCAACCGCAGACCTGAAGTAGAGAGCCTCTAAAGACGGAGCTAGTGTTTCTAAATGTCTTCAATCAGGTTCAGACCTTCACCTCTATGAGGCTAATTCAGGATGAATACTTGGGTGTAGGGTAAAGATTACATTCAGGATTAGATACGGATTAGGTTCAAGTTTAGGTCAGTGCCTAGAAAAAGAAGGTAATCCCAAAGATCTTGGGTGCTGGCCCAGCAGTTGCTGTCGTTGTAGCCTCAGTTTTACTCCCAAATGGACACAAGGACACTACGGACACTACGGACGAGGAGTAGTTCCGTTTATACTGACCGCCTGGAAGATGCATTCCACACATGCGCAGTTGATCACTATGCTACCAAATCCAGACAAGTCACAACTAATTAGCGGTCCATGGACATCCGCACAGAGCCTGTACGTGTACACCCTCTGATAATACAATGTACATCACGTGGAGCCTAGTGAATGCATAAAGTAGAACTTTGGCTTTTCCAATGGAGGTGACGTAGTGCTTTTGAAAGGCAATGACCTCAAGGGCAACATGTCGGAAAGCACTTCTATGAGGCGCTTTTAAAAGAGGTGACAAAAGACCTTTGTTGGGCATGAAAAGCTCGTCATAACCAATAAACATTCACATAGGATACAATCACCATCCATTCCTGCTTTTACTCTCATTTAATTGCAACTGTATGATTGCTGTCTGTCATCACTATAATCATCCTGCAGATTGCTCTATGGTCATTTCTGTGCACTTTGGCTATTTAACAATCAATTCATTCCTCTTTATTGCCTATCGGCACTCTCAAAAAGCTTCAAACCAGTCACATTGTGACATGCATCATTGGATACAGCCGCTGACTTGTCTCAGTATGTGGCACAACGCTCTGGATGTTGTGGTGGTCACACACTAATCCAGCTGTGTGTCCTATCGATGTCTTCTTCTGCTCATGTAAATATAGACCACACCCCTTTCTGGGCAACAGACTATCCTCTCAAATGTTGGAAGACCTTACACGTATATGTGTGTGTGTGTGTGTGTGTGTGTGTGTGTGTGTGTGTGTGTGTGTGTGTGTGTGAGAGAGAGAGTGATCAAGACAGCCGAGAAGTAATCGAATTTCTATTCAATAAGTGTTATTGCGTCTCTCCTCCACCCTGCTGTTTATTATGCCTTGCAAAAGATGCTTTCCTGTTTGGGGGGGTAGAAAATCATGTATAAATTGCACTTTCCTTTGGGACAGGTTAGAGCTGTGTGTGTACGAGACAGCTGTCAGCCTTCTCTTACGAACCTCTCTCTTTCTACCGCTGTCTTTATTTCCTTATTTTCCCCCTCAGTCTCACCCACTGTCTCTCTGTGTGTGTGTGTGTGTGTGTGTGTGTGTGTGTGTGTGTGTGTGTGTGTGTGTGTGTGTCAATGTGTCTCTGGGGTTGGTATGTGCTTGTCAATTCTTACAGCAGCATCTGGCTGCTCTACAGTAACTCCAACACACACACACACACACACACTTAGACCGTCAGAGCGAAACAAAAGGTTTGAGGTGTGTGTGTCAGTCTATGGTGTGTGTTCCAGTCTATAGAGAGTGTAAGTGACCTGAGACTCGGTCAGACTGATATCATGCTTCATTGGCTGATGTGTGTGTATTGTTGCTTCAGTATTCATTCCTTCGTGTTTGTAGACATGCTTTCTTGCTGATCTTATGCACAACAATGTGTCTTTTCTTTGAGAAACCCAGGTATAGATGTCACTCCTTTTAAATGAGCCAATGGCCTCCACGGTAAAGGAGGCCGGTGGTGGCAGAAAAGGAGGCGGGGCTTTTATTTGATCCAAGTGATTCCAGCATTAGCTGCAGTGCACACCAACAACCAGCAGGTCATATGAACAGTAATATGAACTGTCATATGAACAGACCAGACTGCAACAGTACAGAGAGGGAACACATCTACTCCTCATCCAGTAGACTAGAGCGACTCTCTTAACCCTAACCCTAACTTAAAGTGGAGGCAACCCGGCCTTCCAAAAATATGGGGAAAGAATCCATTCAATTCTTTTAATTAATAGATTCATTTATAATTCCTGTATCTCCACTGAGTCGAAATGAGAGATTTCAACGCACCAGATCATAATCAAGTCATAATGTGTTTATTGTTATAACGAGATGTTTATCTTCTCATATGAATGAGGAACGTGGCTCATTTACACGGTTTGATTAAGTTGGGTTAAGACATGGTTCTGTAGTTATTGAGCACAGTCTATGTCATAAGGTTTAGAGATGCAAGTTGAAAATAGATAAAGTGGGCAGTCCCAGTACACATAGTCTCACATAATTAAACATAAATATACACAGATACACATTGTCCTTTCTTACCGTTCATCGGGTTCCACAGCAGAACAAATGTCAGGAAGCTTACTGAAGGCTTAAAGAAGTCTTGCGGGTGTAATTCACTATGCTGTGGCTCAGGTCTTCAGCATGTCAGAGTCATACACTTTGAACCAGAGCTTCATATGGACGGCTCCGCTGTGATGTGGGTTACAGTGTAAACTCCTGTCATCAGGATTCAAGCACCCTGCTGCCACCTTGCATCTATAGTTATCAAGTGCTTCTACCGCAGCAGCATCCCGGCCAATGAAATGAGTGACTTCTGTGTACTAGCAGAGTTGTTGCTGAACAATATTGCTTTGTTGTGTCTGGTATGAATGATAGCATCAGCAGCTTCTCTCTGGCTGCAATCGTGATCATTTATAATGCAAATGACTGTCAACCAATACATTGCTACGGGTACTTGGTAAACATTTACTGTACACAGCGCATCATTTATACCGTATCAGGTTAACACCTCATCCTGTCATAACTCTCTGTAACAAAGAACACTGACACCACCTCTGCAAGATGATCTGCTACTTCCTGCTGCCATTGTCCTCCGCTCTGTTACAAGGGTTACAGCCTGCAGACAAGACCTGCTTTAAATAAATGATTGTTTGGATTGCAGGTTTCCTTTGAAGCATTGATTGCTCTCGCCAAGACACAAACTAATTAATTGGATTGCTTCAGGAAGATTGCTTTGTGAACTCTGAGGTGAGCTACACGCTGGTTCTAACTGAACTATGCGAGTACCAAATGTTCCACTGGACACACGTGTTAACCCCGTGTTGGTGTGTTCTTCACTAGCTCGGGATGAGCTGCTCCATAAGACGAGCATTGTTTGAAGAATATCCTGCAGCTGGCAAATCAGCTAACTATTGTTACTGACTAGCAATAGACTGTTCCCTGCTGGCTAGAAAGTTAGCGATTATCCATCCAGCTTTCTGTAACCGGTTATTCTATTCAGGGTCGCGGGGGGGCTGGAGACGATCACGGCTGACATTAATAAAGGTTTGTGCCTTGATGAATACAATGATAAAACAGACGAAGAGGATTGTTAGGGTATGTAGTAGTGTGACGCCTGCTCTGCCCGTCTGGCTGCTCTCCTTGCAGGTGTTGGAGGTGGGCGTGGCACAGAGGGTCATCAGCAGAGTGGAAACACCTGAGGCCATTAGCAGCCCTGGCCCTGTGTGCAGAGCATCCTGTATATAAAACCCTCTGGATTCTCAGTGAGTCGTGCTCTCCTTCCTGAGACACACTTTGGTTTGTTTCTACACTATAAAACATTGCATATACTGTACACGTTCCACACACACTCACACTGCTGAAATGACTGACTTCACATGTCACTGTTAGTTTATGTTACTTTAAAATGAATAAATCATTTGTTAAACTGCTTTGTTTAATGCATCTCCCTTCGTCAAGGCTGTTTGGCCCGGTTTGTGACAGTAGTCACAAAAAACACTACGAGGATTTTTTAAATGAATTGCTGATGCAACAATATATAACATTACACTGAAATGGAAAGAAATCAAGTCAGCACAAAATATATCATAAACACACACAAATACCGTCTTATGTCCTGTTTTTTCTTACAAGCAGTCTCTTCCTTTTCAATCTTATCTTCTTTATGAATAAAACAATGAACACAGCTGCAGAAATGCACCACATACACACAAACAAAAGAAACTAATCTGTTCAGTATGGTGTGCCATGTTCTCCCTCGTCATCAGAGCTCTGAGTCAATACCAGTCAATACTTCTCTGCTGGGTCTCATTAGTATTTCCGTTGGCGAGGTCGTCCGATCGTCTGTCTCTTTGTGTGTGTTTTATCTGCCAGACTTGTTTCCTTTCCTCTCCAATGACATGTGGGACCTTTTATCAGGATCACAGCCATCTGGCTGGTGGCTCAGCACAAACAAGAAGTGTTTCTCTCTAATATGTTGAAAACTTCTGCTGTAATGAACAGTGATGGTCAGTTTAATCATAATGACTGAGAGCATGCAGTTGAAAGCAAACCAAGGAACTACCAGACTCTAATTTAAGACTGTAACTCGATGGGTCAGAAGCAGGATCCCAGGAGAGAGTGTGCCAAAGAACAACAATAGACTAGTTAACCCCTATTAGGGGACGATTAAGTCTGCATTGTGTGGCAGAAACTGGAGGCCAAACTATGACAAGAACAAAGCAGCCTATGCAAATTCTATCTCATTCAATTTGTGCCTGAGGTTTGTGTGTATAGATGAATCATTGATTTCACATTCACCGACCAGTCACCTGTCAACCAACTGCTGCAAACATAGGACAGACAGTAAGTTCAATCATGAAACATGATGTCACCCATAGCACAAAGAGGAGGAGCAACGTTCTGCTCACGTACACATTACTCCACTATATCTTTACATTGCAAATAGTTGTTTGCTGCTTTATTAATGCTCTTGGTGTCGTATGGAGAACCTTTAGATGTTGATTGTGTTACCAATCTCCAATTGATCCATGAAGAAAACATTATGGCTGTGTGCAGGAAAAAGTAATAGTAAAGCACTAAAAGATACGCATTCTTCCATCAGGCATCAAGGTGCTGACATGAGCTAGAGACTTTCAATAATTTAGAGCATTTCATTTAAAGTTCCTCCATCATTTCAGTGAGCTGTAAACATCCTCAAGAGCATCCTTATTCTAGTACTGTTATGTGTTATGTTGTTATGATTCAGACATTCTTATGTCTAATAAAGAATTTTGCAGGGAAAAAATCAAGGACTGGAAAGCCTTGAAAATGATCGGGTCCTACGGCATTTCTTTTGGCCGAGGTTGAAAACAGATGTTGCTGCTTATATTAAATCATGTCACACGTGTCAGCTCACTGGCAAGCCGAACCAGAGTATACCTCCTGCTTCTTTGTTCCCCATTCCAGTTATCGGCCAGCCTTTTGAGCATTTGATAATTGATTGTGTGGGTCCGCTACCTCGGTCTAGGTCGGGTGTAGTTTATCTCCTCACGGTGTCAGAATGTGTCAGAATACCTGTTATCCGGCTGCATATCCGTTGCGCACGATAACGGCTAGGTCTGTGGTGCGCGCTCTCACCCAGTTCATTTCAATTGTTGGTATTCCAAAAATTATTCAAACGGATCAGGGTTCGAATTTCACCTCCCGTCTGTTTTCTCAAGTGTTGAAACAACTTCAGATCAAGCACAATAAAGCGTCAGCCTATCATGTGCAAAGTCAGGGGGCATTAGAACGCTTCCACCAGACACTGAAGTCGCTGTTACGGTCTTACTGTATTCAGATGGAGAGGGACTGGGAGGACGGGTTGCCCTGGTTGATGCTGGCAGCGAGGGAGGTGACGCAGGAGAGCACGGGGTTCAGTCCGAATGATTTGGTGTTTGGACATACAGCCCGTTGACTGTGTTATATGATCGGTGGAAGGAAGAAGAACCTCCTAACAACCTCATTGAATATGTCAATGGTTTCCGACATAGGTTATATGCAGCTGGAGAGCTGGCAAAACAGAACTTGTCAGCTGTACAAGGAAAAAACAGTTTGATCGACGGGCAGAGCGTCGGGTGTTTGGTGTGGGAGACCAGGTATTAGCGCTGTTGCCTATTGCCAGCTCGCCATTTCAGGCGAAGTTCACTGGTCCGCATAAGGTTCTGAAACAAACGTCTGAACACAATTACATTATTTCCACTCCCGAACGCAGGAAGGCCACTCCACTTTGCCACGTGTATTTGTTAAAGCCATATTACGGTCGCGTATCTGGTCCAACTAGTACTGAAGTACAGTCCCCTCCGGAGCCCGCACGGCCGACGTGTTCAGTGGGGAGGGTGTCTGTGGTTTATGCCCCTCAGCTGGGGAGGAAGATGGGTTACCTTGTCTTGATCCGGCTGTGCTACAAGGCCGGTTAAAGAACTCTGAGTCACTGTGCAACTTACCTGTGTTGCTGGGTCATTTAGCAGGGTCAGAGCAGGCCGATCTATCTGAACTCATGAGTGCTTTTCCTTGTTTGTTTGGTGACACTCCTACTCAGACACATCTCATTGAGCACGATATAGAAATGCTTTTTGGATATACATTGTTGTGTCGTTCTGACTGGGAGAAATTCTCTGCATATTAATGCGTACAGATGAACTGGGCTTTCCTGACAAGCTGGCACACAGATTGATATGTCATGTAGCACAAATGAGAACTTAAGCAATAATTGCTGTTAGAAACACGGTGTTCCTGTGCTCCTAGCTTGGTTTTCTAAAGGCTTTCTGGATATATATCATAGTTATGCAGAACCTCCTCTGAAGTTTCAACTGCAAGGCAGAAACTCAATGCAAATTAAATACACCAGAGAAACTGTGCAACTGCATGGAAGATAAGATATCCCAAAACCAGAATATACATTTTTAATTAACACAGAGGACATTTTGTCGACAGCGTTTTGAAAAATTCTTTCTATATATAATAAGCATACTTATTTCTTGCTACGACTTCAGAATGCGCAAATTCTTTCTAATTTACTGTGTAATTCTGTGTGCCAGTACAGTGTGTACTGATAGTTACAAGAGAACAGGATGTGAATTTAGGAAATAATGGGGTAACAATCTGGAAAAGTAAAAATAATTTCCACAGTATGTATTTTCTACCTAACAGATACCTATTTTGATATTAAGGGCTGCAGTCTGACCATTACTGACCAACAAAGCTGGAAGTTTGGGGAAAATGGGTTGATGAGTTCGGTAGTATTTAAAATAAAAATCAGCTGTGATTTATTACATAGTTCCTTTTTCAGGTTTGGGGAATGAATTAAATGTGGTGTACATTTTTGTGTTTACTTTGGAACCAAGTGGCAACCTTCGGTGCTGAAAAGTGAAGCCAATGCTGAAGTGTCTTAAACTTGCATTCTCTCTAGTGTCCACCAGGGGGCGACTCCTCTGGTTCTATAGAAGTCTATAGAAAATGACTCTACTTCTCTCTTGATTTATTACCTCAGTAAACATTGTAAACATGAGTTTATGGTCTCAATCTCTAGTTTCAAGTCTTCTTCAATACAGCATGATGTTCATTTAGTACATTATGGTCCATTTAGAGTCAAACAGACCATAAAGCAGGGGATGCTTTAGGGCGGGGCTACACAGTGATTGACAGGTCGCTACCGTTACCACAGTTGTATACGGCGTCTCTCTACGTCACTCCTCCGCCACCCAAATATGGTCTTATCCGTTCATTGGTTGCAAAAAACGAAGATGGTGACTGCCAAAATGCTAGAGGCTTCAAAACCGCAGTCCACAAACAATGGGTGACGTCGCGACGACTAAGTCCACTTGAACTATATGATATGAATACAATATATAAAAACTATGGCATTTGATACAATACATTCATCAACATCTGAAAAGGAAGCGTGGGGATTGGGTTAAGTGCAGCGGACTTTGAGATGATCACCGCCCACCCAGCCAGACCAAATGCCACCAAACTGGCCAAGGGAGGAGAACTGAGATGGAAGCTAAGCTAACCCAGCACTACCCAGCATGCTCCTGGCTATCTGGTGCCAATAAGGTGGATTAAAGCAGCGGGAGGTTGGTGTCTGTTGAGCCCACATCTTCACAGAGACCTGGATCCATCATTCATACAGGTGTAACAGGCCAAATTTACACCCCGCCCAGACCAAATTAACCCCCGCCCAGATTAAACCTGGGTATAATTTGGCCCAGGCCAGTGTATACCCCGGGGATAAACTGTCCTAGGCCAAACTATACCCGGGGGTGTAAAATAGCCTAGGCCATACTATACCCCTCCAGGCCAGAGTATACCCCAGGGGGGAGGCGCCAGGGGTGAAGCTTGCCTATATAAGCCCCGCTTAATGCAAGCAGAGGAGTAGAGTTTGCTGAGGCGAGGTGGGATAGTGAAGTGTGGTGTAGCTTCCTCTAACACCAAACTCAACCATGGAAGACCAACTGTATGACCAGATTTTGAGATTCTACACTGCAACACAACAAAAGTATCCCCAGTGGATCTACGATCTACCTCCAGAGAAACGTGTAAATGCCAAGTCCCATTTCAGACAAACAGCTAAGCCATATCGAGCAGAAGGAGGGATTCTTTACCATGGGGAAAAGGAGGTTCTCACTAAAAGCCGACTGCCAAATATCCTGAAGGCCTGTCATGACAACCCAATTACTGGTGGCCATTTTGGCAGAGATAAAACGTTCTCTGACCGTTATTACTGGAGGGGAATGAAGAACGACGTTCACCAACATGTCAGAGCTTGTCAAAAATGTTTTGTCATAAATCCCAAAATCAGCAAGGAGGCTCCACCACTCAACAGTATACCAGTGCCTGGAAAAGTATGGAGCATAGTCGGGATTGATATGATCGGTCCCCTTCAGGAAACATCAAACGGCAACAAATATATAGTTGCTGCCACTGATCATTTCTCCAAGTGGACTGAAGCAACAGCTGTTCCAGATAAGAGTGCCAAGTCAGTAGCAAATTTGTTGTACTCTGTTATTTGCTGCCTTGGCTGTATGGACACTCTGATTAGCGACCAGGGACGAGAGTTTGTGAACTCGATCATCGACAACCTGATGGAGCATTTTCAAACAGATCACCGCATTTCATCTGCCTACCACCCACAAACAAATGGCCAACGGGAACGTGACAATCGAACACTCAAAGAATCTCTTAGTAAGCTTGTCAATGACCAAAGAAACAACTGGGACCAGTTCATCTCTGGTGTTCTGTTTGCCTATCACACATCTGTGCATGCCTCAACCAAGTGCACTCCATTTGAGGTCATGTATGGACAGAAGGCCAAGCTTCCTATGGACCTCAAACCCTCAGAAGATGACACTGTGGACCCCATGCCCCTTTCAGATGATGCTAATCCTGATGTGCTGGATACACTGACAACCATTCATAAAAAGCTCCACTCAACCGTCAGTACCAACATCCACTCTGCCCAGGAACCAGAAGCGTGCCTTTGATCGCCAACACAACAGCAAAAACGAAATCACTGCTGGCTCCATCGTTTATATCAAGAATCAGCGCTGTATTAATCGCATGGGTTCAAAGATGGAACCACGTTGGATTGGACCCTACTTAGTTGTGGAATCCTTGACCAAGGGACGAATAAAATGTAAGAACAATAAAACTGACAAGATACTGAGGAACACCTACCATGCCAGCAACCTTAAGATTTACCAGGATGAAGAGGCTTCTCCACCACCCCAGTCCCCTGATGATTCTCCCAGTAACTCTGCCAATGACAGCCCAAAGCAAAAGACACTCAAAAGACCACGTGAAGAACCAGACAATGATGACATCTACGTCTCACAGAAACACAAGCAGACCAAGACTTTCAACCCACTTCCAAGTTCAGGAAGGAAGTATCTTAGCACCACTCTTGGCTTTACGCAACAGGAATGTACTACTGTTTTTGTTTTGTTTTGTTGAGTTTGTTGCTACAAGTGAATTTCATTGCACATCCCTGTGTTGCATAATGACAATAAATGATCAGGAATCCTTGAATGATTGGAACAAACAGGTCCAGGGAAAAGAGCATTCTAAGGAACATCACTCCTTTCTTTGCATTTTCTCATTTTCTCCTGTCTCTTTCTCTCTCACTAACCTTTTTCATTTCGATCTTTTGGTCCATTCACAGCAGGGGGATACGTATTTTGGTGGTGGGCCAAGCACCCATGCGAACACTGGGAAGAAAATGCAAACTTCACATGCTGTGAGGCGACTGTGCTAACCACTGCACCTCCGTAACCACTGCACCACCGTAATCACCGCTCCACTGTAACCACTGCACCACCATAATCACCACTCCACTGTAACCACTGCACCACCATAACCACTGCACCACCATAATCAACGCTCCACCATAACCACTGCACCACCATAATCACCGCTCCACTGTAACCACTGCACCACCATAATCACCGCTCCATTGTAACCACTGAACCACCGTAACCACTGCACCACCGTAATCACCGCTCCACTGTAACCACCGCTCCACTGTAACCACTGTACCACCGTAATCACCGCTCCACTGTAACCACTGCACCACCATAATCACCGCTCCATTGTAACCACTGAACCACCGTAACCACTGCACCACCGTAATCACCGCTCCACTGTAACCACCGCTCCACTGTAACCACTGTACCACCGTAATCACCGCTCCACTGTAACCACTGAACCACCGTAACCACTGCACCACCGTAATCACCGCTCCACTGTAATCACCGCTCCATGGTAACCACTGCACCACCATAATCACCGCTCCACTGTAACCACTGCACCACCATAACCACCATAATCACCGCACCACCGTAACCACTGCACCACCGTAATCACCGCTCCACTGTAACCACTGCACCACCATAATCACCGCTCCACTGTAACCACTGAACCACCGTAACCACCGTAACCACTGCACCACCGTAACCACTGAACCACCGTAACCACTGAACCACTGTAACCACTGCACCACCGTTCCACAAAGACAAACAACCTCTTTGCTGTGTCGGCAAAGTCAATGAAATTCATCATTTAAAATACATTTTAAGTCAATTGCCAGTAGATACAGGCATTTCTCATACACAAGTGAATGTCCACACACATTGTTGCTGCTGCCAGCCCTTTCTACATAGTTAGCCTTTAATAATGACCAAAATATTTAATTTCATTACATTATTAATGTCATTGATATTTACTTTAGTGTTTGCTCATTTTTAAATGATAATAACATTCCACAATTAAAAGACGGTACTCAATTCATTTATGGAGCCGTGCAAGTCACTGCATTTTCCACAAAACTGTTTCAGAATAGAAGCCTTGTGTTTATAAATGAAGGGAACTCAGACTCAGACTCAGACTCAGGTCAACTCTGAATGATTTGTTACCAAACACCAACCAACAATGCTGCAGAAATACCTTTAAATCAGGCTCTACGTATCACTTCTCTACCGTGATAGTGAGCTAGACAGCTTTTTCAAGTCACTCGTGACGATATTTACGATTATCCTGATGATGTAAATTCATCACGATCAACTTATTGTGCAGGTTTTTTATCGTGATCTGCGATATAATCCTAAATAGTTTCTAGCTGCATGTCTCCCGTCCAAACAGCTTGGAAAATGTTATAGGTGTTGCAATATGGCAACGTAGCAGAACTTCACAAACACATGAACAACTTAGATTTCAAATCTTTTTGTGAAGGAATATAAAGTATTTACAATATTGACCTGAAACTTTGCCTGTCTGCTTTGCCGGCAACGTGTCAGTCCTGGTTGTCTACTTGACTGGCAAAGTACATGTAAACTGACCTTCCTGGTCAAATCAAAGTATTTTTAGTCTCCTAATATCAGTGAATGACTGGCTATATTTATAGACGACAGGCAAAGATGGCTGGCTGATTCACAAGCCAATGGCTGGCTGGTTAAATGAATTGGCCAGATGACTGCATGCATGCAGAGCGGAGCACCACACAGCATTAAAACAGGCCTTCCTCTTGGGACAAATTAATAAAAAAATGTCCTTTTTAATTTCTATTTTCTGTTTAGCTTCGTCTCAATTATAAATGAAATGAACGTATGCAATTATGACGCTGAAATGTATCTAAGCTGTCGACAAGCCAACATATTAAAACTGCAGTGATGTGCCAGGTTAAATGGCGTGATGGGGTGAGCGGCGTCCCTCCTGCTGACAGGCCTGACTGAGTTCAGATTGACCTCGTTTCTGTCTGACTGCAGCAGCAGCTGGCTGCCTGATTGACTGTCTGAGAGATTGACTGGCGGACTCATTGATTGACATTTCACTACTAAGCTTAACTGATGGATGTATAAATAAACTCAACAGCAGACAAGTCTCACTCTAGAATGTCACTCTCTAAAGAAGAAAAATAACTCCTCTTGTATAATTATACGTTCTATAAAGTGGTTTACAGATTATCTATAATTTAAGTGTGTTAAATGAAATGTTTACGTCAGTGGTTGGCCATTATATCTGAGATAATAAGACTGTGGCATGTGGGATAAGACCCACAGTGGGGTTACAACCTATGGGAGACCTTCTGAGGAAGCTCAACAATGCTTATTTTGGTTTAATCAATACCAATGGTCAGACTGTAGGTTCTGTAGTGTTTATTTATAGCCTCAGAGACCTCGACTCTGATTGCTAGAGACTGCACCCAAGCAAAATACTTTACTAGTTTTCGTCTTAAATATTCAAATCTCCACCACTGATGTAGAAAAGAAAAGAACAGAGTAGAGGAGATCTGAGACCTTTTGATGCTGCTGCAGTCTTTACTGATGCATTCCATGTATTCTATTTCATCTTGTCTTTTTATGCATTTCATTAGGTGTGTTTTAGTTTCCACCTTATTTTCCCTGTTTAGAAGCCTGAAGCAGTAACATATTGCAAGAAGGCGCTCAATATGCCGGGGTTAGTCTATCAATCATAATTTAACCTAGTCATCATCAATTTGAAGTTTTCAGAGTTTTCAGCAGCCTTTCTGTCAGATTATGCTTCACACATGCACCATGATAGATGACGGGGGTCCTTGAAACCGGTAAACCAATCGCCTCTGAAATAAATTCATGAGATTAATGAAAATGAAATGAGGGATGGCTGAAGTGCCCCAATTACTCAAATCACCTCAATAGTTCCTAAATGTAATGCCATCCATACATTGTTGCATTGTATGTGGATGGGTGCAGATATGACAAAACAATGGTGATCAATATAGTGATCAACATGCCGTCTATTATGTAAGTATGTAGTCATGTTAGGCTGGACTTTAGAAGCAGGAGGACTGACACAGAGATCATGTGCAAACCAACCAGGTGTTTATTTCACCAACAAAGACATGGCACAGCTCTTTACACGGTGGACCACAGGCAGCATGTGGTCCTGGCAGCGAGAAACTAGATTTAATATGGCAGCCTTATATAGCCTGCCACTAACGAGGACCTCAACCTACAACTACAAGATAGGTAACTATGTCCCTTACCTGACAACACAATTACCTAAACTATAAGAAATACATTAAAATGGATTCCTAACATCCTAAGGTCAATTATCCATGTGATCTCTATTGTGGTTACACATCACAATAGAGATCACATACGGCCCGAAACGGGAATTCAATTTCACTACCACCCCTCTACTAATTAACACATGGTACCTCCCGGAACTATAAAATGGTGCTCATGTACCCTGGGGACTCTTTTAGGCCGAACACCCTGGAGAGAAGACACAGCTGAGGTAAGTGATTTGAATATGCATGTTATTTGACAGCACTATTAAACAGTTTATATTCAATCCTTTTGGTAAAGATAACCAAACTAATAAAATGTTTGTATCTACAGGCCCGACCCCCAATAACTACACCTGAGACCCAAGGGCGTAGGTTTGGTCTCAGCATTGGTAGGGACACTGCCAGCCCCCCCCCCCCCCCCCATATATATATATACAAAACCTTAGTTGATATTATGTTGAACAGGCAAACTTTATTAAAATATATGCCAATATACAGTAACAGTATATTCTATATCCAAAATATATATTAAAAACTTTTCCCAGTTGTGCAGACAAAAGAGACGAAAAAAATAAATCTCTTCTGCAGCACTTAATGGGCTATAAATGAAGTGCTTTCCTCCTTTATGCAATTATTAGCTTCTTTTCTTTTGATGTCTTATTTAAATACACCAAACAGATGCCTTCCGTCTATCATTCAGAGATGAACTGTTGGCCTACATCTCTAAGCTCAATCTTGTCCAGAGCAGCTTGATGCACATGGCATACAGAGACATTGTTCAGCAAAGAATTTCTACAGCTTCCCTATAGTGCTGACTGGACACTTTGATCGGAACTTTGGGAGCTGAGTTTTCAGAATCTCCCTGTCAATTTCAAAGTGTGGTTCAATGGCATCATCCAAAATGCCCGAGAGAAGAATATTCTCAATTTTTCTGAGTTTTTCCAAATCCGGTTGGTTAAACCTTTCCCTAAACTGCAAATCCAAGCAGTCTAACAACTTGAACAATTCAACCCTGTGATATTCCTCAGGTGTTTGCCTGGTGGTGACTAGCCTTACCCGTGAGCTCTCTGGTGTGGAATTTGAACTGGCTCTAATCCAAGTGTTTCTACCATCGCCTCTGCCTTCTCAAACAACTCTTGGAACTTTTCATCACTTCTTTCCTGTAGAATTGAGGTGACATAGGCAACAGCAGTCTGCATACCTCCAACCGTTTACTCCGTCGGGCTCGGGCACTACTCTGTCAGACGCGCGCCGGGCTCGGACAGAAAAATCTGTCGCGATCCGTACTTTACTCTACACACACAACTTTCAAAATATGTTTCCATTGTAGAATGGGTGGCAATGTAAGGCTAGCAGGTTTGCACTGTGTGGGTAGTTAGCCTACTACTAGCTAACTAACAACGACCTGGGCTTCTTGATAGCTACTTACCCTCTGGGTGGTGAAAACACTTCGGATATCTCTTTTCTTTTTTGGTGGCATTTTCCTATCTACAAAGCACAAAAGGGTCAACAATATCAATGCTGAGACCAAACGAAATACTAATCTGAGGCTTTATTATTTCCTGGCGTATTTAGTAGCTTACCGTGTCGGACTAGTGCCAGCTCTCACGGAGTGTTTCTGACACTTCAGCCAATTAAATGACAGCATCTTGTCTCGCAGGCTCGAGGGCGCATTGGAACACTTGGAAATTTATTTTTCACTCGTCTGGGCGATGAACATAGTATAGATAATAATACGAATGAGTTTGCAAATATATTGTGCAAAATATTTTTTTCTAACAGGCAATTCAAATTAACAAAATATTGGTGGGGACAATTGTCTTTCCCAAACTTTGGTCGTGACTAGTCCCTATGGACCATATGCAAACCTACGCCCTTGCTGAGACCATAACATCCACCAGAACCCAATTAACAGTACAATACAGCATTCAACCCTCAGTGTGTGTCTCCGATAGTCTCCAAACAGTCCAAATGCCTGCAATGGAGAGGGTCCTAACTACAAATCAACAGAAAATGTTCTTTAACAAACCTCTGATGTCTGGTGCAGCAGTAGCTTGCCTTTTTTGTACAGGGACCAATAATGTTTCTTATATTATATATTTAACCCCCCATCTCAAGTACCACTTAACTGCTGTGTAGATAAGAAGCAGAAATCATCACCAATTAAAGTTCCCCTAAATCAGGTGAGGGAGCTGATTTCCATCTGATTCTATTGGACCCTGCAGGTTATCCTGTTAGAAACAATTTAAGTTTGATTATCAATTTTGATGAAATTTGAAATAAAATCATCGATCATGAGTTCGACTGTAAATGTCTGTAGTCAGAAGCTGTTGTAGCAGGTGAAAATAGAACTTAATATTACAAGTAACTACACCTAAAGTAATTATACACTCTTCTCTGCAAAACTGTTGGGTAAATCAAACATGCTAATGCTCGTACTCTATCATGTGTCTCAGCAATCATTCACACATGCAGTAAGTCACTACTGAGCAGGTGGTCTATTGCAGGATTAAAACCTGGAGCTCTTTGGTTGTTCATCAACATCTCTAACCCCTGACTGTGCGTCAGCTACGGCTCTTAGTAAAAACAACTATTTACAGTTTGTATGTCTCACAGCTACACTTTCTAAAGCAGGCTCCAGGCTTTCCTCTAATTGTTCTTCCAGACTTACAAAGCATCCTAAATAGACACCATATGGCTGCCAATATGTTCAACACAACACGGTTGTTTCTCCATCAAATACTGAATAAGAACAAAGTTGTTGTTTTGACAGAGGTACCTTCACATTCCAAGACTCAACGTTGAATCTAGTTGATGTCGAACAGACAAGTGAGCCGATTTGTTGGATTAGCTTCTCTTTACCAGAAATTGGTTCCTGTTTTCAAAATGTGCATTTGATTAGCCTTAAATGGAGCTTTGTTTGTTGCAGTGAGTTGAAGACTCATCCCAATATTCTCTCTTTGTGGGGGGTTCTGGGCAATACACACACACTCGCTGGTGGTCTTTACGATTGTCCTCAGCTCCTGGCTGAAAGTGACGAATACGCATAGTAACAAAAAGGCACAATTGTATTATAATAATAATAAACTATACAAATTGTCAATATTTGTGTTTTTGAAATATGGAATCACCCAGTAATATATGTAAAATATGATCTCTGCTTTTCCTGCCCGTCCTCTCCGCCTGTCTGCATGTCTCTGCAGCTCTGAGGCGCTGGAGAATATGCCCACAGGAGGCGGGTCTATGAAGCAGTTTAGCCAATTGCTGATTAAAGATATAAATGTGTGACATACAATTTAGCCAATCAGCGTCCTCAAATATTCTGCTTGGGGCAGAATCTGTAGCGCCCCAAATTCAGTTCAGAGTGTTTGCTTATGAAATATCTTAATTGATGTCAGTCAGGTATTATTCATTTCCAGCAACCCTCAAATCAAAGAATAAAGACACTTTACGCACAATGTAGGTGTATTTTCTCTTTAACTCACGAGATGCAGGTAGCATGTTTTATACTTAATGTGAATATAATTAATTTCATCTAATTTCCATTATGCAATATGTATACTTTGTTGGCATCTTATTCTGAAAACCGGATGTTAGTCTGAAGAAACCGGATGTTGTCTCACGTTAATCTTTCCGCTAACTTTCAAAGTCCTTCGCTCGCTCCCGATCTGTGCCGTTTGAATGTGTTTACCGTGAGTTTCAGCTTATAGGTGACTAACATGTGAGTGTAATTATCATTATTATTAGAGGAAATTATGGGGGCATCACTCTCCTAGTGATATCGGGGATTCCCTGTGGAGGTGACTAAAGTAAGATGTCCTGATGTGTTTATCAAAGTGTTATATACTGCTTTTTTCATGTTGGAATAAATGTTAAATATTTAACTGCAAAGTAGTAATGCGTGTTTGATACCTTATTTTTTTTGCATTAAATCATTCTGGGATGTTGAAATTGATTGGATGTGGCACAGCCCTACCTAGAACATGTTCCACCATCTCCACTGGTATTAAGTATGTAACATGATGGCTGTGTGTCCAGAGCCCCCAGGCTATTTGTAAATCTTTTTGTTGAAGATGATTTATTTGGGGCATTTTGATTTCTTACATTGCAGAACGTCTGCAATAGAGCCCTCAAGCACTTGATGATTTGACAGTGGAACAGCCCTGAGCATCACAGACTTTGTAGCGCATTCCTGCGAAGTCCGTGAGTTTTGACATTGAGATTGGTTCTTAGTTTCCCGTTGTTAGGTGTTCCTGTTATTTTGTTTGTTTTGGATTTGCCCCGGTTGCCTGCCTGCTCCTGGACTGTATCCCGTAAGTTTATCTTCATCTTATCATTATACACCACCTGCTGCCTCCTCATCAGTGTTTTTCTGTGTTTGGGTCCAAACCTGCTATTCCCGGATTATGACAGTACGAACTGACCAATCCTGGACCCAGTCAAAATGTTTGAGGAAGAAGTTTATAAATGGAAGTTTTCCCTTCTCTGCTTCAATGGAGAATGGAAGAGAGCACCTCGTAGGGAGTACAAAGAGGCTGCTTTGAAGTTGGCACGTCGGAAAGCTACTTCAAACCATGGCTGAGGAGCTCTTTGCTAAAGGACTTTCTAAACACCCTTCTAGCTCACAACCTGCTTTTCCGTCAGCTAGCCCTCAGCCTGCTAACATCCAGTTGGCATACTCTCTGCCGGCTGGCCTCCAGCTAGCACCCTGGTCGGCTTTCAGCATGCTAGCCACCAGCATGCTCTCCTTCTGTCAGCACCTCAGCATAGCTATGTTCCCATCACAGTGGTCATGGTCCAGTGGGGTCCTATCAACGTAGCTGTGTTCCCATCACAGTGGTCATGGTCCAGTGGGGTCCTATCAACGTAGCTGTGTTCCCATCACAGTGGTCATGGTCCAGTGGGATCCTATCAACGTAGCTGTGTTCCCATCACAGTGGTCATGGTCCAGTGGGGTCCTATCAACGTAGCTGTGTTCCCATCACAGTGGTCATGGTCCAGTGGGGTCCTATCAACGTAGCTGTGTTCCCATCACAGTGGTCATGGTCCAGTGGGATCCTATCAACGTAGCTGTGTTCCCATCACAGTGGTCATGGTCCAGTGGGGTCCTATCAACGTAGCTGTGTTCCCATCACAGTGGTCATGGTCCAGTGGGGTCCTATCAACGTAGCTGTGTTCCCATCACAGTGGTCATGGTCCAGTGGGGTCCTATCAACGTAGCTGTGTTCCCATCACAGTGGTCATGGTCCAGTGGGGTCCTATCAACGTAGCTGTGTTCCCATCACAGTGGTCATGGTCCAGTGGGGTCCTATCAACGTAGCTGTGTTCCCATCACAGTGGTCATGGTCCAGTGGGATCCTATCAACGTAGCTGTGTTCCCATCACAGTGGTCATGGTCCAGTGGGATCCTATCAACGTAGCTGTGTTCCCATCACAGTGGTCATGGTCCAGTGGGATCCTATCAACGTAGCTGTGTTCCCATCACAGTGGTCATGGTCCAGTGGGATCCTATCAACGTAGCTGTGTTCCCATCACAGTGGTCATGGTCCAGTGGGATCCTATCAACGTAGCTGTGTTCCCATCACAGTGGTCGTGGTCCAGTGGGGTCCTATCAACGTAGCTGTGTTCCCATCACAGTGGTCGTGTTCCAGTGGGGTCCTATCAACGTAGCTGTGTTCCCATCACAGTGGTCGTGTTCCAGTGGGGTCCCATCACCACGGCCATAATCCAATAGCTCACGCCTTGTTGCAGATGTTCAGAGGGATCTTGTCACCATCTACATTCCTGAGGGGTCCAGCCTTCATCGTCCACCAGAGCGGTCCTGCCTACGTTACCGACTTCCATAGTGGTCCTGTCTACTTCCCTGACCTCAAGGTTGTTCATTAGAGCAACTTGGCCCCCAGGCCGTCCATCTGAGGTCACCTGTTCCGCCCCTATGGTTTCCTGCTCCAACCCTGTTTGCCTGCCAAGTGAATCATTTACATTTAATGCTTTGTTTTTGTAGATTTATTCCTTATGGGTTATGTTTGTTTTACTTCCTGTCTTAGTGTGTTTTCCCACCTTTGTGATGGTCTGCCCCACCCTGGTGGTTAATCAGCCTGCACTCCTTGTGTATTTAGTCTGTTTCCCGTAGTTCGTTCAGTTCATTGTCTCTCCTTGTGAAAAGTTGTGGGTTAATATCGATAGTTTCCCAGTGTATTTGTGTTTTGTTTATTAGATTTTCCTCTGTTGCGGCCTGCTCTTGGACTGTATCCCATAAGTTTAATTTGACATTAAATCATTGTACACCACCACCTGCCTTCTCATTAATGTTTTCTGTGTTTGGGTCCAAAACTGCAATTCCCGGATTGAGACAAGGTACCCAAGTAGAATGGGTCCTTTCACAGTATTATAGCAGAATATTACAACTGTAACAAAATAAATTCTAGACAGTAATGTACTGTTCTTCAAATATACAGTTAAATATATCAAATGTTGATGCCTTGGATGAAATATATCAACAGTAAGTTACTGTCCAATCTTGCAGTATACTACAGTTGCCAATAACTCATCTGAGTAAAATCAAGTTGCATCAAATCCCACTACCTTATTTAGCATACAATCAACATAAGGAGATAAACTGACCCTTCCTGTGAGTGGACAGAGCACCACCTGCTGCTTTCTTTCTCGCCTACAAACTGCACACCGCTGCGGACTCTGTAGTTATTATTTGGATGTTATCAAAGTTAGTTATCCTGTTTTGACATTTTGTGTTGAATTTACATTGTTATAATTATTTTTAATCATTTGTTTTTGCCAATAACGTTACTTGGTATTCACCGCATTTTGCTAGCATGCATGCAAACACTTTCAGCTAACGTTAGCTAGCATACCGTACTATCCTTTAGCTGCTGAGTGAATACAATTTGATATTGTCTTTCTGTCGAACCACGTTACCAACACGTTGAGTTATTTGATTTTCATAGTCACAGGATTGAATTTCTCGGAAATCAAATTAATAAATTGAGTTAAGTTAGCTGACGCTAGCTTGGTAATTTGCATTTAACATAAAGGCTGTCTTAACTTAGGCTATATAATTTGCTTTGTTGATAGTTTGATTAAATTTGATATTTATGTTCCATCAAAGATCCGACGTGTTGTAAAATCCGAGGCTGTACTTTAAAATAACAATAGCTGGCACAATGTAACAATTTAGTGCCACCGCCACAGTTAACATATTACCAGTGGCGGCTGGTCCATAGAGGGCGCTAGGGCGCCGCCCCCCCTTGAGCTACAAATAATACAAAATAAAATTAATAATAATAATAATAAACTATACAAATTGACAATATTTGTGTTTTTGAAACATGGAATCACCCAGTAATATGTGTAAAATATGATATCTGCGGTAAATATATGCTTTTCCTGCTCGTCCTCTCTGCCTGTCTGCTCGTCCTCTCAGCGTGTGCACGTCTCAGCTGCTGGGGCGCTGGAGAAACTGCCCCAAAGAGGCGGGTCTATAAAGCAGTTTAGCCAATGATGCTTTAATGCTGACTAAAGATATAAATGAGTGACATACAATGTAGCCAATCAGCGTCCTCAAATAGATTCAGCTTGGGGCAGATTTCGTTCTGCCCCAAGCTGCGCGTTCTCGTCAGGACTAGTCTCTACAGGAGAGCACTGCTCCTCCAAGACCCGTTTGAGAGGAGAAACTACTGAAAGAGCTGATCCCAGATCAGCCTGACCTCACAATCAGACAGCAGACTAGCAGGAAAGAGAAGCAGTACATGAAGCTTCTCTACTAGCTGTACACCAGACAGGTTTGACTAGCTGGATGACGTCATGCTAATAACTTATTTAGCTTTTTAAAACAACGGGGACAGATCTAGCATGGACAGTTAGGGAGTGAGGGACATGAAGCACCTGTCTGAGAAATGGATATATAGTTATATATAAATAATTATATATATATGTGTGTGTGTGTGTGTGTGTGTGTGTTTTATATTATAGTGAATATTATTATATGATATATATATTATTATATTATACTGAATATTATTATATGATATATATATTATTATATTATACTGAATATTATTATATGATATATATATTATATTATACTGAATTCCCTGTGTGGGTGACTAAAATAAGATGACATGTTTGTCAAAGTGTTATTTAATGCTTTTTTTCATGTTGGAATAAATGTTAAATATTTAACTGCAAAGTAGTAATGCGTGTTTGATACCTTCATTTGTTTGCATTAAATCATTCTGGGATGTTTGCTGAAATTGATTGGATGTGGCACAGCCCTACCAAGAACATTTTCCACCAGCCGCCACTGCATATTACATAACTTGACTTACGTAACCAATGTTCTCCTGGGTGACAGTCCGGTGTTATCTTTGATTAAAACCCTAACCCTAACCGTGTGACCACCACGACAAAGGATGCTAATTGGCATTCCCTTGGCATTGTTTCCGTAGTGGTGCCACTTCATTTTAACACCCAGCCCAGTATCATGCCAGATTGTGAAAAAGATACAAAAAGCAATCCATTGGTTTCCTGTACAAGGAACTCAGTACAAGTTCACCAAAGAATCAATGGCAATGGAAAGTAAGTTAGGACACATTTGTTGGGAACGTAAAGGAGCGCGTTTGAGTTATCAGCATCTAAGAAACTAAATTATTGACATCAATAGAATTATTAATGTCAGTAACAATTATTAATGATTATTAATAATAACGGGGCACCATCCTGAGAACAGGGACCAATAACCAAACGATAAACTAAGTCTCATAACTAGTGTTCACTCACAATGTCAATAGTCTGTGTACTATTACACATTCAGAGTGAAAGTGAAGGTTTAAGTTCGAGCACAGACCACATATAGCAGCCAAAACAACGTATGACGTAGTCTGGAACGTGGCGACGTCTCATGCGCAAGACTCAAGATGGCGGATAGCCAAGACAGGAGACCCGGTGTCTACACGTGACTGTAGCCGTTTAGCAACCCGTAGCTACATTAGCTCAAAGCTATATGTGTGTGTGGGTTAGTAAAGAGAAGGGAACGAAACAAAATAAAATAAAACAGATCCTCCAAAGATGCGCTGGAGTTTGGAAAACTGCTCTCTCAGTCAGAGGAGCAGAACCAGCGGCTCTTTGTCACAGACGTGGTTCTGACCTTTGACTTGATGGGAAGCAGCTCCCGAGCCCACTAGCGGCGGCTTGTCTCAGCACGAATCAGTAGCATGAAATACACAATAACTTCTACACAACGCTAACGATCTCAGCGACCGTTAGTGTCGGCGATTATTAAGCATATACCACGTTATAAAAATTAACAGTACTTTAAGTACACAAACAAGATAAATAAACACAATTAACTCTTTTCTGCCCAGAATCTATTTTGCCTCACTCGTAAGTTGCAAACATGGAGATTGTGGGGGGTTGAGTTCTTCTGAATCCGGTGGACTCAGGATATGCGGCGGCGTGCCGCGGTGTGGATTCTCTTGGTGGGAGAGAATGATCCTCTTCTGGGTAAGGGAATTTCGCGTCCTTACGACCGGAACAAGGCTGGGGTGGAGAGTGGAGATGCGCTTCTCTCTCTCTGAAGAAATCAAGCTTCCTCCGCTTCTGCAGGGAAGGTGATTCGTCCTCGTGGATGAACAGGAATAAAATAAGATGAGACAGTTTATGAATTCGTCCAGCGAATATGAAACTGGTTAAAACCTAGGATTTGGTTTTAAAAAGAAAGGGGGGGGGGCAGGCGCAGCGTCTGGGTGTGCCTCCTGCTACCCCTGAGGGATCGGTGGAAAAAGCCTAGAGGTGAGGGGGCTGGTTGGTTTTGTAGAACAGAGGCTGAACCACGGGGGTCCAGGAGTGTCTCAGCCCTCGGCCAATTAGATCGCAGTGTTGCCTTGCGTGACGAGTTCACACCTGAGTGTGAACTTTCTTGGTTGGGGGGTTTGGTGTTCCTCAAACTAGAATCAGGATGAAACCTTTGCTCGGCAAAAGGGAAGGCCTGATTCTCTTTGTCTCACAGCACATGGCGAAGCCACATAGTCAGATCCCAACACATTTAACCCATCCGTTTGACTATGCAACGGTCAGAGCTAGTGATGTGGTATCTTATATTGAGAAAGACCAACAAGAAACAGGACTTTTAACTAAAAGACTGGTGGTCGACACTATGTCCCAAGGTGTTGTTGTGAAGTGATGCATTCGTGACAGTTTTTCCAAAACCTAACTTTCAGTTTGTAGCGTAGGGCCGTCCCAAAAAAGAGGTTGTGCCAAGTGAAACGAGAGAAATGGACAATTAGTGTAGCTCAGTACGAAACCAATAGATTGCATTTCATGACTATTTCACAAACTGCCATGAGAATGTGTTGGACCGCCATGTAATACATTGTCAAGAGCTCGTAGTCATTTTACATATTTTTGTGTGAGATCAGCCTGACTGATAAACATCACTTCTAATGTCTGATAATCAGTCTTTAGTGGAGCAAAAACACCTTTACTATTGACTGGCTGATTTAGTTAGAGATTTGTGAGGCAGTTCAACTGCTTTGTTCTTTTTTCTACAACCGTTCACCAGTCTCCCCTGTTGCCTCATTTCATCCCTCTTCCTACCTTGATTCTTCCTACCCTGTCTTCTCTCAGTCTCTCTCACCTGCACTGGTATAGACGATCAGAACAAGTGACTGATAAAAAGAGTGTTACAGAGATCATACAGCCCTATACATCTCCAGATGTCATGTCATACATTTCAATCATGCAGCAGGTTGCATCTTAATTGACTGACTCTCTTTCACACAGACACACACACACACACACACACACACACACACACACACACACACACACACACACACACACACACACACACACATACACACACACACACACACACACACACACA
Source organism: Leptoclinus maculatus (assembly GCA_032191485.1). Lineage (NCBI taxonomy): Eukaryota > Metazoa > Chordata > Actinopteri > Perciformes > Stichaeidae > Leptoclinus > Leptoclinus maculatus. Next base: position 2,468,046 of record JAVDOI010000029.1, on the reverse strand, counting down.
CACACACACACACACACACACACACACACACCTACACACACCAATTGCCATTGTTTCACATCACATGAAAGCATAAGGTGGTTTAGTGTCTTCAGATAAAAGACAGTAGGGTGGAAGGAGGTCAAAGAGAGAGAGAGGAGGATCAGAGGTGTTCAGTGTGGGGGTGTTCAAAGTCTCTACATAGGTACGGAGGTATATAACCTTTTTATTTCTGCCTTTCTTACTTTTTCTTTCTCTGGGTTATTTAAAACTTGTCATGGCAGCATTAGAGATGTCAATGCTGTGGCTGTATGGGGAAGTCTGTGGAACTATGAGCACAACTTTGATCAGAAAGAAGCTAAAAAACAGCAGCAATGAGAAACTTGGAGAAATGCTTAGCAGTATCTGCCCCTCCTAGATATTGTGCAAACCTTACTGAGCTTCAAAATGTGCTTAATATCAAATGTGACATTTTGTCTGAAGATTTACACAAAATGATGTGCCAACTGTAAATATATTTCACTTCAACATTGTCGTTTTGAAGTTAGATTATTGACTGGAAATGTTCTACTGTAATGAAACACCACATGTAAGGAGGAAACCGGGCTTTTCAAGGGAATTAAGGGAATTAGAAGTTGTGTTGATGCTTCTCGGATGTGGACCATGTGTTTCTTAGCACGCTAATCCTATTTAATAACTGCTTCTCCTAATCAACCCTGTCCCCAGATAAAACATTGATATTGGACATTTCTGCAAAACATACGTTTACTGCCGATGTTTTTAAAATAATTAGTTTCTGTAATAATATCTGGGGATGTCAACTTTTGGGATTGTTAGGATCGGGGAAGATTCTGATTATGGTATGGTTACAAAGCTTACTGTTTCTTATGAGTAGATTCTTATTGTGTTGGTATCACATTATTCAGTCCTGCAATCATTTCACACTATTCCATTGAAATGTTTCAGCTTTGTACATTTTTAACGAGGAAGGAAATTCATTAAATATGTTTGGACTCAAGAACGCACGATGCACGAAGGTAAAGTATATATTATATATATATTTACCCTTTTCTGTTAGTAAACATATGTGAGCAGAGCATACCTGCTGGCAGAATAATTGTCGATGAGAATGCTTGTTAGCAAGTTTGTTTTAATGATGGAGTGTAACTTGAGAAAGTTAAAGGTGCTAAACTAATCATACTTATTATTTACTGCGTCCAGGCGGCTCTTAACATGGTGACTAAGCCGGCGGCTCGCAGCTAACAGCAGCAGTGCCAAACAAAGAAACGGTGTACAGCAGGGTGTGTTTACGTTAAGTTTTTCCATTGGAAATAGTTTACGACAAATAATAATTACTTTATGTACTTTTTAGTTTGTTTCCTCCCTACATTTTAGTTTGCACTATGAAATGTACATCGTTGAAGGGAGCCTGAGATCCCACAATAACTGCTTCATTGTTATTGTTATTTGATTATGAAGAGCTTGAAACGTGGGTCTTTAAAACCTGTTCACATGAAATCCAGTACACGTGATAAGAGTGTACCAAACAGTATCTGTGAGCACGGGGATGTAACGAGCGTGAGCTCGGCCTTCCCTACGCGCTCACAACTAACAATCACTCGCTGGTCCAGTTTACTTTTGACACTTTAGAGGAATAGAAAGGAACGTGGCTGATGACTGCTGTCCTTGGATTACACGAGCCATGTGCGTGAGCGACGGGAGAGTTATCGACGCTCACATTCACGCTCATTAGTTGCAATCGGATAAATTCAGCTCCCCAGTCACCAAAAACATGAGCACGTTGAATGAAAGCGCCCTTTTAGCGCGTTCATGCTCAACACTGGCTGTAACTGCCGTATGAGCGCAGTGCAAAGTGGCAGCAGTGAGGTAGCCAGTGGGGCACGCTCACATGCACTACTATGTACTAAAAGCACATGCAACTTCCCTAATTATGTACAAACAGCATAGAGATGCTCAGATTACAACACACACAGATGGATGAGACACTTCAGTCTCTGCTCAGGTACCCAATACTCCACTATACCTTTACATAACAAGTGGTTGTCTGATATTAATGCTCTGAATATTGTATAGAGAACCTTAAACATTAACCAACGGGAGCAGATTTGCATTGACATTTACACCCCTGATAGAGAAACCAGACATAATGAGGGATAAATCTATGGATGCCGATAACTATCCTGCAGAAAAGGTATTCCAGCATTGGCAACAGCTGCAAAGGAACCCAAAGAGTCAGTCAAGAAGAGTTCTCAACAATTACAGGCAAAGTGTTTGAGAGATGGAGAGTAAATGTTACTGCTTCTAGTAATCACAGCCAAAGGCTCACGGCTGAGGCTACCGTAGCAGAACATCTTCTATCATCTCTCTAACAGTTTATCCCTCCGAGTGAACGATGAGCACACTGCTGAGGTTAAGAGAAGGCTAGGCTAAGCTATTAGAGTCATACTCCTTTCATTCTTGCACCCAACAACACAGCCAGATGGCGTCTTCGATGTTTAACTTTATTACTGTGCGGTGATTAATGATTGCCTCCAGCAGACACTGTGACATAATCATGACTTCGGCACAGAGAGTGTCTGCAAAGATTGTGGTCACAGTTGCTGCTGTCGCAAACTGGCTCAGGGAATGTGACAAAGAGGGATCCATGAAGAGATTCACTTAAAACAGTTTCAAATAATAATAGTTTAACTAAAACAAACAATGGAGTATGATTAGTGTGAACACCATGTGTGCTGTGGATGGTCCACATACATATTCCATACATATATGGAAATAATATTCACACAAAGTAAAAATACTACACGTGTCCCTAATCATTTGAAAAGTAAACCACTAAATTGTGTGGAAATGTTTTTATTCTTTGATTTGTGGGTGGCTGAAAAAAAAACTTCCTAAAAAAGACATTCAAGTTCTACAAACTCCAAATCAGTTGAAAATCAAACATTTCTACAGTAACACGTGTGTATGAGTCATCTTTAATCAACCAAAAGTCAACCAAAATCACAATGATTTGTAATTTTAAATTGTAATACACAAGAAATCGGCAGCCAAGTATCGTGATACTACAGAATCGGGAGATAAGCATATCGTCCCACTCCCAGCCCTAACCGACACTAGCCTATGAGTTAGTAACTTATAGCCTATAAGTTAGTAACTCATAGGCTATAAGTTAGTAACTCATAGGCTATAAGTTACTAACTCATAGCCTATAAGTTAGTAACTCATAGGCTATAAGTTACTAACTCATAGGCTATAAGTTAGTAACTTATAGGCTAGTGTGAAAACAATAGTAAGCCTTTTAATGTCTGCCTTCTGAAGGGACAGCACTCTAGCTAGGTGGAGAAGGCTCAGTGTTCATACAAAGCTTTGAATGGTTAATAACACAACCTCCCCATTGTTCATTGGGCGAGTGTCTTGGTGCACTCCGTGCAAAACTCTTATTTGTTTTGATGGAATCTTTGACTTTGCCTCGTCTTTCATTTACTCTTGTTTGTTGTTCACTCTTGTAAACTGGCTGCAGCTTCAATGTCAACTGAAAATGTCATTACAGTCAGTCATTGTTAGTGAGGGTGAAATCAATACTCCCTCAAGCAATCACTATGGCAATCATCAGGTCAAAATGTCACTTTCACAAACATGATCATTTATAATCTAATGTGTATATTGTCATGACTGATCTGATTGGCTCTGCAGACTCGTACTGGGGATGACGAGGATGAACCCCTCATCAAAGCTTAACCTAAACATAATCGTCAGCTTTAACAATTGCAAATTATATAATTGTTACAATTTTAAGGCTTAAACATAACTGTCTTTCTACCTATTAACAATAGTGGGATCCGTAACTATGCATGCATTAAAACCTGGTGTGTGTGCGTGGCAGAGCACTCTGGTGTGTTTGAGGAAAAGGGAGGACAGCATTTGTTCACATGGGTCATGGGTGTATGGAAATCTTGTAGCTAACAGGTTTTACATACTGTTGCTCTGTGGAAGCATTCAAAGAGTCAGTGTACAGCATAATTACTGAGTGGCACACACACACACACACACACACACACACACACTGCCTGTGCCCAATACGACCAGTCGATCGCAAAGGAAGTGCGGGTAGATTGCATGCCATTCAAAACAAATAGATGTTAGCCTATCATCATCATCATCATCATCATCATTGACGTACAGGGCAGCCAGTCTGAGATCACGTCTTTTCTAACCACACATGCGCGGTCAACCGCACAAGCTACTGCAAAACTCCGGCAAGCTAATTAGTTAGCCTTCCAATTTATTCTACTAAAGAAAGGGTATAAAATGAGTGGGTTAGCTGGACCAAGTAAGAAACCAGAAACGTACCACTTCCAAGCAGAATGGGAGGACTTTTTTTTCACAATGTCATTTTCGAAGTGCGTTTGTCTGATCTGCCAATCTACCATCGCTATTCTGAAGGAGGGAAATGTGGAGCGGCACTTTCGGACTGTTCATAAAAACTACGACACTGACTTCCCTCCGAAAAAGCGAGCTGAGAAAGAGGAAGGTGAAGGAACTAAAATCACAGTTGTCCGGACAGCAGTCATTTTTCTCACAGCTGACTTCAAAATCGAAGGCTGCCACCGTAACATCGTTCCGGGTGAGTCACTCCATCGCTAAGCACAAGAAGTCCTTCTAAGATGGAGAGATGATAAAAGAGGCATTCGTTGAAGCCGCTGACTCGTTGTTTCGGGACTTTAAAAACAAACCGGAAATATTATCGTCAATCAAAGCTCTCCAGCTATCAAGAAGTACAGTTACACAGCGCTGTGAAGTCATGGCCGAGGACTTGACACAGCAGCTTTGGAAGGACATCGCGGACTGCGAGTGTTTCTCACTGCAATTGGACGAGTCTACGGACGTAAGTGATACAGCCCAGCTCCCAGTGGGCAAATTGATGTCAATCACCACGGACGGTGCGCCCGCAATGGTTGGCCGCTCAAATGGATTTATTGCCAAGTGCAGGGAGGACGATGCTTTTCCCGACTTCCTTAATTACCACTGCATAATACACCAACAAGCATTATGCGCTAAAATGCTAAACATGAAAGAGATAATGGATGTGGCAACGAAGATCGTTGAAATTCCTGCAGAGATTTCGAGAGCTCTGTCCGGAGATAAAGGAGTTCCTCCTTGTCGTTAAACATGCAGAATACAACTAACTACATGACGATCAGTGGCTGCTAGACTTGGCATTGTTAACCGATCTGACCAACATGTTGAATGAGCTTAATTTAGAGCTGCAAGGAAAAGACGAAACCGTGGTCAATAAGATCAGCTCAGTTAATGCTTTCAAACAAAAAATGCAACATCTGTCCTCAAAGCTGCAGCGCCATGATTTGGGGAACTTCCAAAACCTCGCGTCAGAGCTGGAGACGCAACGGAAGGCGTGTGCGCAACTTGACAGTACGCGCTACACAGAGCAGGTTGACAAGTGTCTGTCAGAGTTTGACAAACGCTTTCAAGACTTTGCTTTACTCGAGCCAGTCGCTACATTTATGTGCTACCCATTTAGGGAAGATATTGAGGTTGATTCACTCGCATCAAAAATTGCAACGCTGTTTCACCTGAACTCGTCTGGAGTAGAGGATGAGACTCTGACACTACAGGCTGACATTCAGCTGAAGCTTACTCACAGAGGAAAAGTACCAAACATGAGGAAATGTGCTACCTTCCTGACTGCATTATTCGGCTCTACATATTTATGTGAGTCAGCCTTTTCCCACATGAAGAACATTAAGTCCAAACACCATGACTGATGATCATAGAAGTCTGCTTGAGGCTGGCTACCAGCAGCTACTGTCTGGACTCTGCAACGCTGGCCGATTCCATTCAGTGCAAGTCATCAGAGTGAGGTAATGACCAAAGATGTATTGTATTGTGCCATAAGGGTTCATGCAGTTATGCAAGGTACGCCAACCCGAAAAAGTGTGGGCACCCCTGCTGTAGATGATCAAAAGATCTCTTCACTCAAACATGTCCTTTACTCTCAGAATATATAATAATGGTATGATACTACCCCTTCAGTGCTGCACACGATACAGCAATAAGAGGTGTGTACCTTCTTATTATAATTAATGACCAAATAAACTGAGTGTACAGCCACCCTCCATTAATAACATACAGAGGCATCCAGATATCGAGCAGCAGAAAGAGGTTGAGTTTCAAACTTTAAATGACTTTAATTAATTGCCTGCAATCACTTTCCAATTATTCAATATCCTGCTGTTCTCTGTTTGTTATCACAATTAATTAGCTGAGTGATTGCGACTATTCATCTCTAATAGTGAAATGATAAGCACCACTAGCACTGCATCCTCTGTCTGTCATAGCGTACAAACACACACTGTACAACTAACACTGGTGTATTTTGTATTCCACACCCCTTTAAATACATGTATGTTGAGTTTAAGGGGAGACACTTCAGGCAGTGTTTATTTATTTATTCTCATGAAATGGTCATTTTTGAGATTTTGGTCTATTTTGCTTAAATGACATAAAACATCTAAAGTACACATTCAGGTGTGTATTTCATTTATTTGTGTATTTGTGTCTGTACATTTCTCCTAAATTCACCAAAAACAAAAAAAACATGTCCAAAAAGGATTGTTTTCTGATTTATAGAATGATAGAGAGATATCTAAAATTCCCTCTGTAAAAACGTTTGACTCTAATATGTCAACTCTATAATATACTGCCTAATGTGTATTATTTAAACACACATTTTCAGAAAACTTGTAATAATGTCTTGTGTGTAGGATTTGGCATCATCTAGCAGAAAGTGAAGTGAAACTTCATATAAAGTTGATGTAATTCATTTATGTAACAGGATGGACAAGAATAAATGGTTGCAGCACAACAATCAAAGACAGTCAGGTCATCTGTTAGCAGGCTTTAGTCCAACAAACACAACAGAACATCTAGCTGAGCAGGAGCCCGATTACCGACTTACCGGTTTCAACTAAAACCAAGGCCCACCCTGGAGTTCCTGGGGGGGGGGGGGTGACTCACTCCCCCCTCTACCAGACCCACTCCCTCCTCTACCAGACCCACTCCCCCCTCTACCAGACCCACTCCCTCCTCTACCAGACCCACTCTCTCCTCTACCAGACCCACTCCCCCCTCTACCAGACCCACTCCCTCCTCTACCAGACCCACTCCCCCCTCTACCAGACCCACTCCCTCCTCTACCAGACCCACTCCCCCCTCTACCAGACCCACTCTCTCCTCTACCAGACCCACTCCCTCCTCTACCAGACCCACTCCCCCCTCTACCAGACCCACTCCCCCCTCTACCAGACCCACTCTCTCCTCTACCAGACCCACTCCCTCCTCTACCAGACCCACTCCCCCCTCTACCAGACCCACTCCCCCCTCTACCAGACCCACTCCCCCCTCTACCAGACCCACTCCCTCCTCTACCAGACCCACTCCCCCCTCTACCAGACCCACTCCCCCCTCTAGCAGATCCACTCCCCCCTCTACCAGACCCACTCCCCCCTCTACCAGACCCACTCCCTCCTCTACCAGACCCACTCCCTCCTCTACCAGACCCACTCCCTCCTCTACCAGACCCACTCCCCCCTCTACCATACCCACTCCCTCCTCTACCAGACCCACTCCCCCCTCTACCAGACCCACTCCCTCCTCTACCAGACCCACTCCCCCCTCTACCAGACCCACTCCCCCCTCTACCAGACCCACTCCCTCCTCTACCAGACCCACTCCCTCCTCTACCAGACCCACTCCCTCCTCTACCAGACCCACTCCCTCCTCTACCAGACCCACTCCCCCCTCTACCATACCCACTCCCTCCTCTACCAGACCCACTCCCCCCTCTACCAGACCCACTCCCTCCTCTACCAGACCCACTCCCTCCTCTACCAGACCCACTCCCCCCTCTACCAGACCCACTCCCTCCTCTACCAGACCCACTCCCCCCTCTACCAGATCCACTCCCTCCTCTACCAGACCCACTCCCTCCTCTACCAGACCCACTCCCTCCTCTACCAGACCCACTCCCTCCTCTACCAGACCCACTCCCTCCTCTACCAGACCCACTCCCCCCTCTACCATACCCACTCCCTCCTCTACCAGACCCACTCCCCCCTCTACCATACCCACTCCCTCCTCTACCAGACCCACTCCCCCCTCTACCAGACCCACTCCCTCCTCTACCAGACCCACTCCCTCCTCTACCAGACCCACTCCCCCCTCTACCAGACCCACTCCCTCCTCTACCAGACCCACTCCCCCCTCTACCAGATCCACTCCCTCCTCTACCAGACCCACTCCCTCCTCTACCAGACCCACTCCCTCCTCTACCAGACCCACTCCCCCCTCTACCAGACCCACTCCCTCCTCTACCAGACCCACTCCCCCCTCTACCAGATCCACTCCCTCCTCTACCAGACCCACTCCCTCCTCTACCAGACCCACTCCCCCCTCTACCAGACCCACTCTCTCCTCTACCAGACCCACTCCCTCCTCTACCAGACCCACTCCCTCCTCTACCAGACCCACTCCCCCCTCTACCAGACCCACTCCCTCCTCTACCAGACCCACTCCCCCCTCTACCAGACCCACTCCCCCCTCTAGCAGACCCACTCCCCCCTCTACCAGACCCACTCCCCCCTCTACCAGACCCTAGCATCATCACGCTCTTTACTTCACGTCAGTAGCTGTGACTGAATAATGAGGCGGGGGGGTTAACGTTGGAGGTAGTTGGTTAGTTATTCGATGCTAAAGATGCTAAAGATGTCTCGTGCGTTGGTACCAGACACCGAAGGGGAAGTGACCAACTGTGGATGTTTGACGAGTTAGGAGCGATAGCGAGTTGGTACAGTTATCACAACTTTGACACTAAAAAGAGCAGTGATATGATAACCACATAACGCTGCTATGACTTCTGAGGAAAATAACTTCATGTGTTGTTATGGTTACTTAGCGACCAACAGGTGAAGGCTACAGAGTTAGCTCCTAATACCACATCATGGAAACATGAACTGTTACCTTCTAATGAGCATTGAGCTGTGCCCACCTGCTGAACGACATGAAGCCCAGGAGGACCTTCTTTATGTGATCATGTGTATGAATAATGTAACTATTCATATAATCTAACACACCTCGACCTCTCGTGAGCTACTGCTCAAATGAAATGTTCCTGACAATGAAGACCCGTCTGCTTTCATAAATACATGTCGTATACTTGTGGAAGGTAACTGGAAACATCAACGATGGTTTGAGTTTGACTTGGGAAGTTACTTCTTGTAACAAAGTTGGTAGAAGAAAACAGAATTCGACAAATGACTAAGAAGTAATACACAGAAGACATTGAGTACATTATTTTACATTCATGTTCACATCAATAAGGACAGATGTTCAGAAGGTCCTCTCCCTCTAAGGACAGAAGGTGTCCCGTGGATGCTTTCTTTTCTCCTCTTCTCTCATGATTGATTATGATGATGATGATTGATTATGATGATGATGATTGATTATGATCATGATTGATTATGATGATATGTTAAATGTCGAGGCCTAATATTTTATCCCTCTTTTTATTTCTGAACTTTATCCTGCCATGTCTCCTTAACTTAATAGCTGGCTCAAGTGGGCATCAGTCATGAACCCAGTTTCTATCACAGTCTAGTGTTCTAAGACGCCCACTGACAGCAGCATCAGGAGGCATCTCAATCGTCTCTTCCTCTCCTTCCTGTCGGAGATCTTTAGTAATTGTCAAAACATCTCATTTCACTAATAAACCTGTTTTTCACACATATAGATGTTCTTTTTTCTGTCTTGTTTAAAGGTTGCACTAAAAATGAATATTTCAAGAGGAAAAAAACACCTTGAAATCATCATTATGCTTCTGGATGTGAAATACTTATCGCTTGTCAAAAACAGTTTGTTGTTCTCCTGCTGTTGCTGCTTTTCATCAGCCGAAAATACAGATTCTTTTCTTACTCTTTTTCTCAATCCGTCCTCCCTCCAGTGCCTAATTAGAGCTCACCTCCACCTCATTTAGGCTCAGCTCACACACACACACACACTCTCTCTCTCTCTCTCTCTCACACACACACACACACACACACACACACACACACACACACACACACACACACACCTACACACACCTACACACACACCTACAAACACACACACACCTATACACCTATACACACACCTACAAACACCTATACACACACACACACGCGCACACCTACACATGCGCACACACACGCACACACACACACCTACACACACGCACGCACACCTACACACACACACCTACACACACACGCGCACACACCTACACCAATACACACACACACACACACACACACACACACACACACGCTGGGCTGCTTTTCATCCATCTCTCATTTTCTACAATTTAACGTTCAATATGCAAACCCCATTAGCACACAAGTCACACAGATATGGAAGGTATTAAATGCCTAAATGAAGTGAAAGACAATACACGTTGAAAACATGTTTAATGACAATTAGTTCACCTTGTGTTGTGTTTCATTGTGACGTAAATGCAGACATAAAAAGCAAATAGAAATAATTTGTATTTAAGTTCACTTTAGTTCTGTTTGATTTATTTCATATAAAAATGTAAATCTTCCGTAGTGCACGTACAAAACAGAAACACACAAGCGTGTACCCGTGACTTAAAGAAGCACACACCGTGCACTTCATCACTCTCTCTGTCTTCTGTCCCCATGTTTCACTTTGTAAATAGTTTTTGAAAGGAATTCATCTTTGACAGGTTGTAATTCATCTGCAGCTGCTGTGGCATCGTCTTTATAACAGCATAAGATCATATAAAGAGCTCTCCTGTCGTCTGCTTTTATACTGAACAGTTGTCTCACACTTTTTTGCTACACAAAGTGTAACTGTGGCTCCCTTCAAACATGTTTTAATAAAGGTTCTCTTAGTTCAGGGGTCGGCAACCTTTACTGTCCAAAGAGACATTTTGTCCTATTTTCCACCAAATAAAATGTGTCTGGAGCCGCAAAAGCTATTTGATATCACAGCTTATAAAGAGTTATATATAGTTATATTATATCTACAAAAACTATAGTTTGTTGTATTTATTTTTCAGAGCGGCTCCGGAGCCGCGGGTTGCCGACCCCCGACTTAGACTGAGCTGCACCTGACTGGATGAGCAACCAGGGAGTAAATCAATACACATTATTTACAGGATTTATAGGTTGTTAGTTATCTGTTAGACCCGACATTTGGTTTGCACTCAGAATATGTTCATGTAATATAAACAGTGTTAGTGTTTGAGCTAGCTCAAAGTTCAGTTCACAAAGATTCAGATGAATTAGTTGACATTCATGTCTTCTGTTTTAACTTGTCAGATAATTTGGTGTTTAATTAGTTTGTCAGACTTATTCTGAGACCACTTGTTTCAGCTCTATTCTCTCTGTTCACATCATCGTTGGTCAGTGAATTCATGTGTTAGATTCTGATCATATTGAGCTCTTAGATCATTTATTATCTGTGACTTCATTTCAGATGTGAGTGGGTACGTTTACTAAAAAGAGTTGTTCTTTGTCTCGTAGTGGCGCTTCACATTAATGCTTTCAATTATCGTCACGGTCTCTGAACATGTGAGACATCCTGGTTTTAAACTGAACACATGAGACATCCTGGTTTTAAACTGAACACGTGAGACATCCTGGTTTTAAACTGAACACATGAGACATCCTGGTTTTAAACTGAACACATGAGACACACTGGTTTTAAACTGAACATATGAGACACACTGGTTTTAAACTGAACACATGAGACATCCTGGTTTTAAACTGAACACATGAGACATCCTGGTTTTAAACTGAACACATGAGACATCCTGGTTTTAAACTGAACACATGAGACATCCTGGTTTTAAACTGAACATATGAGACACACTGGTTTTAAACTGAACACGTGAGACATCCTGGTTTTAAACTGAACATATGAGACATCCTGGTTTTAAACTGAACACGTGAGACATCCTGGTTTTAAACTGAACACGTGAGACATCCTGGTTTTAAACTGAACACATGAGACATCCTGGTTTTAAACTGAACACATGAGACATCCTGGTTTTAAACTGAACATATGAGACACACTGGTTTTAAACTGAACACGTGAGACATCCTGGTTTTAAACTGAACACTTGAGACATCCTGGTTTTAAACTGAACACGTGAGACATCCTGGTTTTAAACTGAACACGTGAGACATCCTGGTTTTAAACTGAACACGTGAGACATCCTGGTTTTAAACTGAACACATGAGACATCCTGGTTTTAAACTGAACACGTGAGACACACTGGTTTTAAACTGAACACGTGAGACATCCTGGTTTTAAACTGAACACGTGAGACATCCTGGTTTTAAACTGAACACATGAGACATCCTGGTTTTAAACTGAACACGTGAGACATCCTGGTTTTAAACTGAACACGTGAGACATCCTGGTTTTAAACTGAACACGTGAGACATCCTGGTTTTAAACTGAACACGTGAGACATCCTGGTTTTAAACTGCCCATGTGAAGAATTAATTAAGAGTCTGTCCATTCTTGGTTAAAGGCTCTGGTCTCTCTGACCACTTTTCTCTTTTTGGAGAACGCTATGTGAAATAACGTCTGACTCGCATTATTTTCCGACTACTCGGTCTGTCGCCCGTCTCTCCTGTGTGTGTCAATCTCACTCGAACCGGGAAGCATATCGGAATATACATATTTGATTGGCTGAGCAGCATCACGTGATGTGATTTACAATGCATGTAATTGGTCGGTGTGTTTCCTGGACTGCTGACTGAGTGCCGTAAAGGCTGGAAAAGCTGAGCCGGTTTAAATAGAAGCGCTCCGTCAACATTTTCTAATTCTCAATTATCGGTTTTATGTCTAAGTCCGGATCCAGCGATGCCTGGGTCCGGCTGTCCGCCTATTAGTGACCCCTGGAGTAGATGATGGTTCTACCGTGCTGGCCACGACGCTCACATTTACAGCCATTAGTTGCAAACAGATATACAGTATATAGATCAGCATTTACCAAAAACAAGAGCACGTTAAATGAACTGAATTAGCACAATCATGCACAGCACAGTATATACAGTGAACTGTAGTTTTCATTGTAAGTGGTGGTGTCCACCATTCATTCACTAGATGGATTACTGAATTGCAGTGGCAGGCCATCAGGGCCTGCAAAGCCTTCTCTGCTGGCCTAAACAGAATCACAACAAAAAAAAAAAATGTATAAAATGTATTATAATTTATAAAAATATTTTCCCCATTATCTTATGTTCTCATTGCACAGCTACTGTCTTCCTCAGTTGCTCTGCTTCCAGTGCAGCTTGTTTTAAGTAGAGCTTTTATCCAATCAGATTTCACCTCTGTGTCTCTAGGTAGAAGAGAGGCCCGAGGCCTGCAGACTCACAAGTGAATCCATGTGCAGTTTAAGTGAATGGGGACGATATTGTTGATTGTCATAGTGTTCAACCAATCAGATCTTTAGTTTGACATGTTGGGCGTATTCTTTGACGTGTCAGAGCCTGCTAGCTGGCCTACAAGTACGTGATTGGTCAGTGGGCTAGCCTGACATGTTGGGCGGTGACAATCCCAATATCTGCTGCCTCTGTCGAGCGGACATTTTAGTTTGACATGTTGGGCGTATTCTTTGAGTGTCAGCAGCCGCTACCCCCAGACCAGCCGGCCTACACCTACGTCATCATTACATGTCCATGTGCAGCTCTGCCACGAAGTGCAGGGTGTGCTGTGATTGGTCAGTGGGCGAGCACGTGACTATCGTGAAACGAAACTTAACAGCAGAGTACCACACACCGTGACACAGGGGGCTGAGACGAGGAAAGAGATTGCAGAGCAGTACGTTTAACGTTTGGGTTGTGAAAGTAAAATCATAAGACGGTCTCCTAAAGAGACGGATCAGCTGCGGCTTGTCATTAAGAGATGATGGTGGGTCCCACAGCCAGACCAGCTGAGAACCACTGTCCTACATGAGCACAGAAAACATTATGTTTTCCTGAATTTAAGCTTCTGCATTTTCCAAATGCTCTAGCATTATTCAAATGGCCTCATACGGAACGGTTTAATACGAGTACGTACATAGTTACAGCCTTAGAAACGGATAATAGCTGTGGCGCCATCATGTGGTTATAAGGTGGTATTTCAGCTGCATGACAGCAGTGAAGGCCTGGGTATAAAATGCACGGCCCGCCACTGCTGAATTGGCCTACTGAGCACAAGCTCACAGGCCAAAGGAGTCACATGCACCAACGTATCCTCATACAAAGATTTGTATACAAAAAGTTACTCCTCATTTTTGGTGCGTTTTCCTACCAAAGCCTGCACAGCTTGTCAATTTCTGCTGGTTACATGCATCCGGTCCTGTCAGAGAGTGAATGGGTTTAGAAAACATCTTCACTTCCAACATGTCACAGTACAGAAGCCATGATTACACTGCCATGAGAAATGCAATGGCATGAGGCATCTAATCCTGTGGGCCCATCACTTCATAATCCATGCATGTATTATGAAGTGATATCAGCCGCACTGTTTACTGTTAATGCAAATCCAACGTTTCCTACCGCTGCTAGTTCACACCTGGTGAAGCCAGTGGGGGCTTTTAATGTGAAGCAGTCTCAGGAAATACAATATGTGTCTCCAACGTTAGCGTTCATCATAAATGTTTCTACAGAATAAGACATTTTGAAACATTAATGGAACAGTGAGCAGCAGCCACACTGAGCTGTTAGATGAAGAGCTGCAGGCGACAGGATGCACATCTTCAACGCCTCGGCTTTAATATGTGCAGCATCAAATCAGTTTGTGGTTGCTCGTGGCATGAGGAGAAAAGGCCAATTATAAACTGACTTCTTCATTTAAAAACGTGTTTGTTTGGCTGCACTGTAAACACATACACCAGCTGCTCTCTTGTGGCATTTCACACCAAACAGCTGCTCACAGAGCATTTGCTGCCCCCACTATTCTGCCTCCTGTAGTATTAAACTGTACCAGCAGTAACCGTGGATGTCACCAGACCTACCAGGACTGAAATCTTAAGGATTCTAGCTTAATGCTATACTATATTTACTGTAGATTACAATAGTGTGATCGCTAATAGTTTATATGTTACTTTGATGTAAGTAGACTCATCCCTTAGAAAGCAGCATCAAATCATACATCACACAATCCAAGCCGCAGGTTATTACTGCAGATCAAATGCCTCAACGCATCAAAGAAGGTTCATGACGGCAGTGTTTCCTTAAAGATAACAATGGACAAATGGACACTTTTTTGCTTCGACACAGATAGAAAATCAAACGAGTGCACATTGTAGCTCATGATGAGTCAGGGAACTGCAGCAAGCTCAGCGCTAACCAAGCAATTTGTCACAGATGACTGAGTAGATGGGTTCAACTGAATTCATATTTTAATGGGAAATTTACCTTTTGTATGCTCGACTTACAAGATGGATGAGTTGTGTAACTTCACAGTGCAGCTGAGGTGGAAGTCTGAACTGGGAAAACAGTGAGCTTGAGCTGTTAGCTCTCTGAGGAGAGTGATGACATCATCTCTGCTGATCCTCACTTCTCAGGTGCTTTATTCTATCATTCCAATACTTTCTCAATCAATTTGTTCCTAATGACGAAATACAGTTGTTGTATTGTTTTCTGTTTTCTGTCTAAAATACTGGAACGCACCCCACCAACTCAAAACCCACCTGGACTCCAACTGTATGAACCATTTCAATCTGGATTCAGATCTCATCACAGAAACTTCCCTGATCATGGTCACCAACGACCTCCTCCTCTCCTCTGATGACCACTCCCTCAACATCCTGATACTACTCGACCTCATGCAGCCTTCGACACCATCAACCACTCCATCCTCCTTTCCCGTCTCGAGTCCTCCCTCCACATTACTGGCACAGCCCTCTCCTGGTTCATATCATACCTCCACTTCCACTGCTACGCTGACGACACCCAGCTCTACATCTCCACCAAATCCATCACCCCTACCACCCACTCCACCATCACCCACTGCCTCACAGATATAAAAACCTGGCTGCAAGCCAACTTCCTCAAACTCAACAGAAACAAATCTTTAATCTTCATCATTGGCCCCAAATCACTAAACAAATCCCAGCACAACTTCTCCCTCTGCATCGATGGCACCACTGTTCCTGCTGCCACACATGTCGGTAATCTTGGAATCATTTTTGATCAAACCCTCTCCTATGAACGTCACGTCAATCACATCACAAAAACGCTTCTTTCATCTCAAAAACATCGCCCGTCTCCGTCCCTCCCTCTCCTCCTCATCCTCGCCTTCATCACCTCTCGACTGGACTACTGCAGCATCATCCTGTACATCACCCACCAAAATCATCAACAAACTACAATACATCCAGAACTCAGCTGCCCGTCTGCTCTCCTACTCCACCAGAGACCACATCACAGTCCTTCAGAACCTCCACTGGCTCCCCATACAGCAAAGAATCCAGTTCAGGATTCTTCTCATCACATACAAAGCCCTTCACAACCCTGAACCCCTTCTTACCTTTAGACCTCCTGCATCAACACGCTCCCAACCGCAACCTTACCCCCCCTACTCTGTCCAAGCATCGGACCTGGGGGGACAGGGCCTCCTCCATCGCTGCCCCCTCCCTCTGGAACTCCCTCCCCCAACACCTCAGACATTCTCCGTCACTCAACACTTTCAAAACTGCACTTAAAACTCACCGATTTAAATCTGCTTTTAACCTGTGAAGCTAGTTCTGTATGTTCTTCGTGTTGTTCCTGTTATGATGTCATCTATTCTGTTCTTATTGTAATTACTTCTATTGTTTCTGTTTTTACCATGTAAAGTGTCTGAGTACCTTTTAAAGCGCTATACAAATAAAATGTATTATTATTAATGTATTGGGTGCCTGTGCAGTTTCAATAGATTATTAATAGATTACTATTCATTGAGTTCATGCTTACCAAGGGTCCACACTATCAGGATGGTAGAGACACTGTCAGTCATTCGGAAGGAGAAAGACATTACATTACATTACAAATAATGTTTTGAGGATAAATAAGTTAACATTTTGCAATATGATGGTTGTTTCTTACAGTATTTGTGTTCCGTTGGTAGTCTTATATGTTACATATCTTGGTAGGATGAGGGTTAATTAAACACTACTGATAATTCTAATTCATAAAATACGTATATATTCTGTTTGTTTTGAGTAGTATACAGCAATGATACTGAAAAACACATGAATCACATTAGTTCCACGGCGTCATTTAGTGGTAGAATCAGTGTTCACGAGGCCGGCAATTATCATTTCATTTCATTCTGTATCAGTCTTTTGTTCTGTGTTGTCATCGTCTTCTAATTGTTCACGCTGACTTCATCATTATTGTGGTGATGTTGTTCTCATGTAAGCTTCTTCTGGTCCCCCAGCACCTTAAGTGTTCTTTATCTTCTCTGGATCAAAGGGTTTACCCTTATAATATATAATAAATATAAATATAAATATAACGAGCATCAACAGAGGGGGAACAGGATGGCTGCTGCTTTTCAGTCCCTTTCGAAAGAGGAACTATTAAAGTAAAGGACAGAAGTACAACACACGTCATATTCACAAGCAGAAGTGTTACAACGGTTACTAAATAATCTTGCATTTAGATTTCCAAGCAAATGGTCCGTTGCCACCATCGGAGGCAGATGGATGTGATGAACCTCGTTTCTTTGACATGATTGTTTTATCTTCACATTCTATTTCTCCTTCATTCTCATTCCCAAGGTCTCCAAGTGTGTGGAAGACAAACGGAGACACATAGAAGGCATCCTTTGTGTTGTACCAAATGATTTCACCCCAACAGATGACAGCTAACAAAGCACCTCCTAAACTCAGAGGATGTGTGAAGCAGTGACGACTGTATCGAGTCATTTATTCACCCACTTAAGGTCAGTTTACAATCTGACACGTACACTTTAGATGCATATTGCAGACTTGCTGATTTGAGTCGCATATCTCTCTTTTCTGACAGATTGCTCTGTCAAATAAAAGCAGATTTGCGTTGTCATGGGGACTTGGGTAGTGTGTGTGTGTGTTGGAACTAATTGAAGTCCAACCAGTGGCAGCTAGTCATTTGTCACAGATGACTGAGTAAACGGGGTAGTCCTAATGAATGTTTGAGCTCCTGACTGTCTCCATTGGTTTAGGCATCATTTCTAATTAATAGGACAGTAATTTGTAATGCTGACAAACAAGACATGCATGCATAAGTAGATACACACACATACTGAGGCATCGATGCATATGTAGTGTGCACTCATAGTCACACTCACCATCCTCATCTGAATATCACTGTCAGAACCTCATTCATTTTTCATACTTAAGCAAAGACTAAGTGAGGTTGCTGCATTCCAAACCACAAGCTCTGTTTTAAAAATGTCCAAGCAGACTCACACACATGGTGGCAGAGATGCATGTGCGCACACAGCCATCAACTAAAAGGGATGTTGCCATGTGTGCAGACAGGCGTGCACAAATAATCATGAAGACAAAACATACCAGCGGTTTGTGAAAGCTGCAGAAAGCCAGTCACTCGACCATCATCACATAAATGCACAAGGACGGTTATATTTATCTCCTGTTTCTCTTTTATTTCACTGTCATTAGGAGACAAATTGCAATGCCAGCAGAAACAACTGGTGCTGTTATTAATAACTCCTGAGATGATGTGCTATCCACTATATATATGTCAATTTCCTGTCATCATTTTGGGATAAGCAGCACAGTATATGATGAGTCCACTAGATGGATGGAAAGAAGAGAGCATCTGCTCTTAGATAGGCAGAAACAAAGGAGTGTATTTCCTCATTGATTGACAGACCTATCTAGATAGATGGATGGATGGATGGATGGATGGATGGATGGATGGATGGATGGATGGATAGATAGATAGATGGACAGATAGATGGATGGATGGATGGATGGATGGATGGATGGATGGATGGATAGATAGATAGATGGACAGATAGATAGATGGATGGATGGATGGATGGATGGATGGATGGATGGATGGATGGATGGATGGATGGATAGATAGATAGATAGATAGATGGACAGATGGATAGATGGATGGATGGATGGATGGATGGATGGATGGATAGATGGATAGATGGATGGATGGATGGATGGATAGAATGAGAGGAATACACAATTCAGGAATCTAAATATATGCTAACTACCACCTTCCTTTAGAAAATAATGATATTAAAGTACGAGCAACATGAATGGAACAAATATAATACATAAATCCTTTTTATTCAGATATAAAACTCCACGTGCCATTTGTGGCTGCTGGAGTGCAAAGTCACCTTGCATAGAGTATTTCACTTTATCGTGTCAGTCGTTGCTCACATCATCAATTGACATAAGAGGCAGAAAACTGGAGAGATTTCATAAAACGTGGGACCAAATGAACTCACTTTTCCTCTCTGTCTCTTTATCCCCTCTTGAAAGTTTGATTGGCAGAACATCACTGAGTAGACACACACACACACACACACACACACACACACACACACCTTGTTATCTCTGAGGTACCGGCTGTATTTCCATATTTGGACCAGTGAATTATAATATAACTGGGGGCCTTAGGGAGGAGGATGGGCTTATTATTGTGTCAAGGCTCTAAACTGACAGGGTTATGGCAACCAACACACAACCACACACACCGTGTATCCTCTGGCTATAATACAGATCAACACCAGTGAAATTCAATGTTTTATTATTATTATTTTTATATTTATCACCAACAGTCACAGAAGCTAGCACACATGAACTAAGTTTATTTCAAAGTGTGCGTGATGAGAGTAGCAGAGGATGTGACAGACTCAGTGACCTGTACTGTGGGCAGCACACTGAGGCTACATCAAGAAAACAAAGAGGATCTACGGCCACACAGCATCGTTTTACTAATGATTTCCATCCATACTAGCAAGCTTGAAAAGGAATATCACGTGACTATTCACGTGCACTTCATATGACTATATCATGTACTATGACTGAGTATTACAGTAGTCTAATAATAAAAGGTAGTGCGTGATACTTAAGATCTTCCTCTATATACTCAAAATGACAAATTTAATTTGTCAAACTTTGTTACAAGGCAGCAGGTCTTGCTCTATCTCTCAATCTAATCAAAGGTTTACTAAATTATGGGTCAATGAATGTGGTCAACACACGTTTTCACTCGTTTCCTCTCAGTTTCATTGTCTGTTCTCACTCGTAGCTCTGCTGGAGGCTGAAGTCTCTGTCCTACTGGAGAGCATTTATACTTTTGTTGCTTTACAGTTTCTATGTGGACGTCACAATAGTTGTTCATAACAAAATAAGCATTAATAAGAAAAGGAAAGTCCTCAGTTTTCTGTCCATCGCTCTCCTCAAAGCCGCAAACCGTGACTTCAAGCGTCCGTTCCGTAGGGCTGATAACAGCTGCTTCCTCCACATGTCGGCAGCAGGGCATCATTAGGCCCATTTTAGGGGGGCTGAAGCCCAATAGCCCAGGGGATTCAATTCAAATTCACTGAGGTCCATTTCGAGAGAATTTCCTCATTAAAGGTCCGGATCATCACAATAATGTGTAACTATGATTTAGTACCATATGTATTGAAGTAGTCTGTATGTAGTCAACAACTGACTGTCAAATCAAATATATAAAGTTCAATTGAATAATATCTCAACAATATTCATAGTCAGTTTTCAAATTGAACTGGATGGATTATAATTAATAATCAAATACATGAATTTAAATAAATTAAAATATGGACTGGATTAAAAAATATACATAACAGAAAGCTTTTAAAAATTGTGCATCTTAAAATAAAGTACTTCATTTTAGAAAGATGAAGTGAACTGACCTGCAGCTTTAAATTCACTTCATTCAGGTGTGAAGTCGTGTCACACAAAAAAGCCACAATATTATATTCTCATCTTCTAAAAAGAGACATTTGTTTGCAGGACTTTATCTGTGGTTATTGAACCACTTGTTTCAGCTCTATTCCTCTCACTCATCAATACGTCTATATAAGTATGTGACAAAGTGGGTGAGAACACACCATTTGTCCCCATATTACATTCATCTATATATCTAACCATGCATATCCATTGTTTGTTTACCATACCCACCATGTGTTCCAGAGACTAAAGGGGGAGGCACCCGGCTATTTCCTTTATTTGTACACTGGATGATGTCATTGGGTCGGACCAAGTCTGGGAGGGGGGAGTCAGTAATTGGCTTCACCTGCACACCAATTACTGGAACTAAATCCTGCTGATAGGAGGCTCAATATAAGGAGATGACTTTGACTGAACAGGGGAGAGGAAGATCAGTGTGTAGCTGTGTGCACGTGATTATGTTACTTTATGATGAGTTGAGTTTTATTTAGTTAAGCTAAGTTAAACGTTTGTTTATTTGTGTGGTTACATGTGTAGCAGGGCACTTTTGGAAATAAAACACCTTTTGTTATTGGAACAAAGTCTCTCGTGTCTGCCTCCTACCACTTCAGAAGCCACTCCGGTCAGGCTTCACCACAGAGTAGTGTAGCATGTTGAATAAAGTCATATTATGTCAAAAAAAGTCATAAAAAAACTTTATAGTACATCGTAGTCACAGTAGTAAAATGTTAATTGGATAATCTTTTCTTCCAATCAGAGCTTTGAAACGTGCCACAAAAACAAATGAATAGAAAGACTTATTATTATTTGTCTTGATAACTATTATCCACCAAATAATTCAGTCCAAAACAGTTTTAAGGTCTTAAATCCATCAACTGACTCATTCCCAAACTCAGGAGCAGGTGAGATGTGGGTGTGGCTGTAGTTACCATACGGTACACGGGATGCACTATGTTAGCATTTGAATATGAATTTGCAAACATAGACAGCTTAACAAAGTTAAAAGGATCATTTGTGGAGTTACTTGCAACAGCTTCAACTTTTGTTGTGACTTGTTGCATGTATGATTTAAAATATCTGCAATCTGCAAAGCAATAGTTCTTTGTAATATACGGTGTTATTTCATTACTGCTAATGGGTCATAATGTGTGGAGTTCTGTGGAAACTGTGCCATGGAAAACATGGTGAACGCTGGACTAGCAAACAGTGAATTGATAGAAGGAGACAGTATCTGCCCTTGAGAAGAGAACAGAATGCTGGATGGAACACGAATGTTAGAATGTTGACGTGTCATCTTAGGTGGTTGTGCAGATTAACCTCAGTATCTTCAAAACCTCCACAGAGGACAGCTGAGGCTCTGAGGTAGGCCGCGGCAAAACCACTGCTCATCATTTCTAGTAAAGTTGGATTTTATTTGACTGTGGTCAGGCTTCATCGGGGGGGGGGGGGGGGGTCCCCACCTATCTCAGTTATGCTGGGATTGAGGTCACCCAGGTAGTATCCCTGGTTTCTCGGAGCCAATGCTGACGGTGAGCGTTTGATCTGTGGGGAAAACGCAGTCAGCTCTTGAGTCCTGCATGGTTATAGGTCGCTGTGTGGCTTATTGGTTTTTGTGTGGGGCAAGCCACAGGCTGCCGTCAGCAGAGTGTAAAGATGGTCGACCAGTCTTCAATGCTACCTGGGGGCAGGAAGTCTGTGCCAGTCTGCCTCAGAGCTCACTTCAGGCGTCCGGTGTGTCCGATGTAGGACGCCGTGGTAAGATACTCGTATCAAACTCCTGTCGTGTAAACCAGTAGCATATCTGACCTGTAACTTTGGATTCAGAATAGATTTTGACTGCTAACACTTTTCATAATCAGGCTCAGGATGTTTGGTGCCACCATCATGATTTCAGGATTACCTAATCCCTCCTTGAATATCAAATTGTTCACATTGATTATTTACTGAGAGTAAAGTACAGTAAAACTTAGAGAGCTTTGCTTATAGGAGTGATATTTTGAAATATAGTATTTATGATCATACAGTTGTAAAATAATTAACTATGTAAAACCTTGGGATTTACTCTAACCTCCTACATTAGGAGTGTTTTTATGCTCTCATTCACTCACTCTTTGTGCTTTCTCTCCTCACAGGTTCTCATGGATCCTGGTTATATCTGGACCCTGGTCCTTCCTCCTGCCATGGCCCAGCTGACTCCCACTGCTAATATCTTTTTTATAATTACTCACATTACTATTTTTATTACCGATACCATTAACGCACATTACTGACTTTGCTTCTTCACCAGAGTCTCTGTGCTTTCTCGCCTCACAGGTTTCCGTGGATCCTGGTGATACCTGGACCTGGTCTTGCCTCCTGCCGTGGTTCTGTCATATACATTGAATGTGTTGTAACTCTGTTATGTTGTTCATTCTGTACACATGACACCTATTGAACTTCTGTCCATCCTGATAGAGGATCCTCCTCTTTTGCTCTCTCACAGGTTTCTCCCTGTTAGAGGGTTTTTTGGGGAGTTTGTCCTGTTCCGATGTGAGGGTTCAAGGACAGAGGATGTTGTGTATACATATGTGTACAGATTGTAAAGCCCTCTGAGGCACATTTGTGATTTGGTGCTATACAAAAATAAATTGAATTGAACCTGCTCTACTGTTTTCAACAACTCCACACAAGACACCTGGACAGCTCTGAGGCAGACTGCGGCAAAACAACTGGTCATAGCGTCGTACGTAGCATGGCGCTAATTTCTTAGAAAGATATTTCATTTTATTTTATTCGGCTGTGATCAGGCTTCCTGGGGGGCTCCCCACCCATCTTAGTTATGCTGGGATGGTAAACTTCTGTTGACGTGAAGGTCATAGCCTATCGTCATACTTAATGATATAAACCCGGGCACTAGGACCTTGGGGAGACTGCTGCGCTGGCTTTCTCACTCTGCCAAGTAACGTCTCTCGTCAACGACAGCCAGGATTATAGCCAAGGAGTTTAGCTCAAAGTAAATGATGCACGGAGTGAAATTGTAAGTACAGGTAGTTACAGAATGTGGCTATCTGTAGTTGTTAACGATTGTTACCTGCTTAAATTTAGGTTTACTTGAGGCAAATGAAAGGGAATATTGTAGTGGACTATGTTAACAGTGTAAAGCAAAACTACAGAGCAAACTGTGCGCGCAAACATGCCACTCCCCTTGGGGCTAAGCCCCCCCTTTTGTTGAATCCTAGAAACGCCCCTGGTCGGCAGTAGTAGAATGATGAAATGCAGAATTTAACTGAACAACAGCTGCTAGTATAGAAAACAAGGTCAGCAAAAATAATTATCCATGTTGAATTAACCCCTAGTAGTCGGTAATCGAGGCTGTTGTTTGTTTCAGAAAAGGGTCACGTGATCGGGGTGTCAGGGAAGGACACGTCGTGAATGCTGAGACCCAATCAAATAGTGAACACGGGTGTCTATGTCATTGTTTTAAAACATATGCGGTTACGCCTGTCAACAATACGAGGTATCCCCGTAGTTTTCAAACTTACCTGGCTTCGGTAGCGTTTCTAAACTCGGAAACTCTAAAAACTCTAAATCTTGGAATAGTGTGGACGCTCAGTGTAAACGTAGCAAAATATATGCGTTTTAAAATGTAGTAGTGTGGATGTAGCCTAAATGTAGCCTCTGCTGGCCTAAACAGAATCACAAAGTTATAGCTATTTTATAATTTAATAATTTTTCTTAAATACACTACATGTATTATAATTTATAAAAATATGTTTCCCATTATCTTATTTTCTCATTGCACAGCTACTGTCTTCCTCAGTTGCTCTGCTTCCAGTGCAGCTTGTTTTAAGTAGAGCTTTTATCCAATCAGATTTCACCTCTGTGTCTCTAGGTAAGAAGAGAGGCCCGAGGCCTGCAGACTCACAAGTGAATCCATGTGCAGTTTAAGTGAATGGGGACGATATTGTTGATTGTCATAGTGTTCAACCAATCAGATCTTTAGTTTGACATGTTGGGCGTATTCTTTGAGTGTCAGCAGCGGCTACCCCCATACTTGCCGGCCTACACCTACGTCATCATTACATGTCCATGTGCAGCTCTGCTGCGAAGTGCAGGGTGTGCTGTGATTGGTCAGTGGGCGAGCACGTGACTATCGTGAAATGAAACTTAACAGCAGAGTACCACACACCGTGACACGGGGGGCTGAGACGAGGAAAGAGATTGCAGAGCAGTACGTTTAACGTTTGGGTTGTGAAAGTAAAATCATAAGACGGTCTCCTAAAGAGACGGATCAGCCGCGGCTTGTCATTAAGGGATGATGGTGGGTCCCACAGCCAGACCAGCTGAGAACCACTGTCCTACATGAGCACAGAAAACATTATGTTTTCCTGAATTTAAGCTTCTGCATTTTCCAAATGCTCTAGCGTTATTCAAACGTATTGTAAGCCTCGTACCGAACGGTTTAATACGAGTACGTACATAATTACAGCCTTAGAAACGAATAATAGCTGTGGCATGTTGGGCGTATTCTTTGACGTGTCAGAGCCTGCTAGCTGGCCTACAACTACGTCAGCATTATGTGCAGCTCAGTTTTCAGGTGCAGCGCTGCAGTGAGGTGCAGCGTGCGCTGTGATTGGTCAGTGGGCGAGCACGTGACTATTGTGAACTGATAATACTGATAATATAACTAAGCTCTGCCAGCAGAGCTTAGTTGGAGGAGTAAGAGTTTAAATAGAAAGATATGAAAGAAATTATAAAATGTTTAGAGTTTTGCTTGGTGTAGATTATTTTAAAACTTTGTTTTTTGAACACTCAATGACTGAAGGAGGAGAAACGGATTTAGTGGTGGAGTTACTGATAACGCTTTTCTCAAGGCAAGGCAAGGCAAGTTTATTTGTATAGCACATTTCAACGACAAGGTAATTCAAAGTGCTTCACATAAAACCATTAAAAGCATCAAAACATAAGGCATAAGAAAAGGAGAAAGAAGGACATTTCAGGAAAAGCTGGACATCGTAAGAAATGGTCAGTCAACCCCACAGCTGGCAGCCCTGACTCAGCAGGAAAAGGATTTGTATGAACGGTATTTCTGGCTGACAGCAGTGGAGAAGCGTTGCACATTTTATATCTGGGAATGTGTTTCATTTGAACTGAGCTCCTGGTGTTTGGAGCTACGCTACGCTAACCTGAGGACGCCATAGCATGGCAGGACACAAGCTACGGTGCTTTTGAAAACTTGTGGAGAGACTCGAGTGGATCTACAACTCAACGAACACGTTCGCAGGGAAACAGCTCCACAACCGCGCCCCGGCGAAGGTGGGATCCCGGCCCCGCTGCGAACCGGCCGCCGCAGACCGGTTAAATACAACTGGGGAGGCGGCCATGAATCAAGAAGGACTTCTTACTGGAACTGAAACGATGTACTGGGATTAAACTCTTTAAGTGAACAGCATTCGGTAAGTGACAAACTGCGTTTTTTTTTTTTACGTAGTAACGTTACTACTGTTCATTTGTCTATCGTGTCGCTTTCATGAATACTATTTGAATGGCTCGTGCTCTTGTGTGGTGGATTTGCTGGATTGATGTGTCATAATGAGGTTATTAGGAGGTAATTCAACTGTAGTAGGACAGCACTGAAGGCCCAGGTATAACATCCACGGCCCGCCACTGCCTAAATGTAATAAATAATACTTTAATAGCAGTGGCGGGCCGTGCATTTTATACCTGGGCCTTCAGTGCTGTCCTACTACAGTTGAACTACCTCCTAGACAAGACAGGACAAGTTTATTTGTATAGCACATTTCAACAACAAGGTAATTCAAAGTGCTTCACATAAAACCATTAAAAGCATCAAAACATAAGGCATAAGAAAAGGAGATTTAAAAACAATTAAGAACATTCATTGAACATTAAAAACAGTCATTAAAACATTAAAAAGCAGTGTAAGAAATAAAATACAGTAGTAAAATGCAGAAATGCAGGAGATTGAATAATATCCTTGAATCTGGTTCAATTAAAGGCAGCAAACAGAAAAGTCTTCAGTCTTGACTTAAAGGAGCTGAGGGTCTCAGCAGACCTGCAGCTTTCTGGGACTTTGTTCCAGATGTGGAGCAGAACAACTGAACGCTGCTTCTCCATGTTTATTTGTGACTCTGGGAACAGAAAGTAGACCGGTCCCAGACCACCTAAGGGGTCGGGATGGTTCATAAGGTAGCAGCAGATCACAGATGTATTTTGGCCCTAAACCATTCAGTGCTTTATAAACCAACAGCAGGATTTTAAAGTCAATTCTTTGTTGGACAGGAAGCCAGTGTAAAGACCTCAGAACTGGAGTGATGTGATCCACTTTCTTTCTGAGCGCTGACTTTCAATCGTTCGTCCTTGGTACCAAAAACAATGACTTCTGTTTTATCTTTGTTTAATTGAAGATGTTGATTTGTTCAATGCATTTACCCAGCCCTTGTATGGGATTATAGTCCCCTGGTGATATAGTTATGTAGATATGTGTGTCGTCTGCATAATTATGATAACACACTTTGTTGTTTTCCATAATCTGCGCTAGTGGAAGCATGTAGATGTTGAACAGAAGAGGCCCCAGTATTGAACCTTGGGGAACACCACATGTCATTTTAGTCAGTTCTGATGTGTAATTAGCTACAGACACAAAGTATTCTCTGTCCTTCAAGTAGGATTCAAACCAGTTGAGTGCTGTGCCAGAGAGTCCCACCCAGAGTTTTAGTCTTTCTAGTAGTATGTCATGGTCGACCGTGTCGAATGCAGCACTGAGATCCAGTAATACTGAGACTGAAGTTCTGCCATTGTCTGTGTTTAAGTGGATGTCGTTGAAAACCTTAACAAGAGCAGTTTCAGTACTGTGGTGCTGTCCAAAGCCTGACTGGAAGACATCAAAACACTTATTTACGGCCAAGAAGTTGTTCAGCTGTTGAAAAAACACTTTTTCAATTATTTTACTTAAAAATGGGAGGTTTGATATTGGCCTATAATTTTTCATTGTTGCGGAGTCTAAATTAGCCTTCTTTAGGAGTGGTTTAATAACTGCAGTTTTTAGAGCTTGTGGGAAGACACCTGAGAGAAGCAGTGGCGGGCCGTGCATTTTATACCCAGGCCTTCACTGCTGTCATGCAGCTGAAATAGCACCTTATAACCACATGATGGCGCCACAGCTATTATTCGTTTCTAAGGCTGTAACTATCGTACGTACTCGTATTAAACCGTTCCGTACGAGGCCATTTGAATAATGCTAGAGCATTTGGAAAATGCAGAAGCTTAAATTCAGGAAAACATAATGTTTTCTGTGCTCATGTAGGACAGTGGTTCTCAGCTGGTCTGGCTGTGGGACCCACCATCATCTCTTAACGACAAGCCGCGGCCCATTCATCTCTTTAGGAGACCGTCTTATGATTTTACTTTCACAACCCAAGCGTTAAACGTACTGCTCTGCAATCTCTTTCCTCGTGTCAGCCCCGTGTGTCACGGTGTGTGGTACTCTGCTGTGACGATAGTCACATGCTCGCCCACTGACCAATCACAGCACACCCTGCACTTCGCGGCAGAGCTGCACATGGACATGTAATGATGACGTAGGTGTAGGCCGGCAAGTATGGGGGTAGCGGCTGCTGACACTCAAAGAATACGCCCAACATGTCAAACTAAAGATCTGATTGGTTGAACACTATGACAATCAACAATATCGTCCCCATTCACTTAAACTGCACATGGATTCACTTGTGAGTCTGCAGGCCTCGGGCCTCTCTTCTTACCTAGAGACACAGAGGTGAAATCTGATTGGATAAAAGCTCTACTTAAAACAAGCTGCACTGGAAGCAGAGCAACTGAGGAAGACAGTAGCTGTGCAATGAGAAAATAAGATAATGGGAAACATAAATAGAATACAAAATTATTAAATGATAAAATAGCTATAACTTTGTGATTCTGTTTAGGCCAGCAGAGAAGGCCTAGCTGGCCCTGACGGCCCACCACTGTTGAATAGATGTTAACTACACTTAGAAGTTCAGTAAAAAAAATAACAAGGGCATTTAGTCAATAAAATAGTCAATCATTTCTAAAACCTTACATGCAAAGAAAAAGTGATTGCTTAAACAAAACTCAAGAGATAAATTTCCCATCATCTCAGAGAAGCTGAGTGATTTCTATTTCAAAGCGTTGCAGACAATGATCTTGTTTAATCAAAGACATGCACTCCAATGCTCAAACATATTTCTCATACTTCCTTCAAATCTTTTTTTCCGCTGTATTATTTTACTATCCTGAGCCTGCATGTTTCATCAAAACCAAAACTGTATTATATTCAAATTCTGTATTTATCATTGTGACTGTTTTCATCTTTCATCTGTCACTGAAAAGCTGTCATCTAGAATTTACAGATACGAGGTTCATGACATTAACGTGACATATATTTTTACTTTTTAGCAAAACATTTTTGAAGCTTTTTATCAGATAATTTCATGGCAGTGTGAAATAATGTTTTCTGTCATCTATTCATTGTAGAACATCTGTTCCACTACTGATCATCCAGTTGTTGCTTTTCTTGTACATTTTAACCCAAAGTTCCAGTACGGTGAGCAACTTTATTCAATGAATACAATTCTCTCGGGTCACAGGGTTGGTTAGTAGTTTCATTTTGGGCAGGGGATGTCTTTCATTGTATGGGTTAGGTTTCTTTCGTAATTAAAGTTCAGTCAGGAACACTCTCGTCATAGATTTCAACCATTTATTGCAACAAATGGAAATACAGTTAAACTTGGCGATGATGCTCCGCTCTTTGAATGCTCCCCGGATTAGCCAGCAGCTACCGAGCTAAGACGGGGAGCACCGAGCAACAACCCCCAAGGGTTTACAGGAATGAGCCGAAGTACATTTTTAAATACATTTCAACCATTTGCCATGAAAGATTAACTCTGAACTAGAAAAGGGTGGAGGCTGGGGTGGAGGAGGCGAAACTTCGCCAGCAGTGCGGTCTGTAACGCGTAGGTGTAGAATGAATAGTGAGGAGGGAGTCATATTTAAATAAACCTCCTTGAAGTGAGAGGGCTGTGATTGGTGCGTGGCCGATTGGAAGCTACGATTCAATCGTCTGGCTGTCAGCTGGTTACAGCTGGGGGCGGATGACCTCCATGTCCTGCATGAACTAACGCGATGCTTCATCTAATGCTATGATCAGTCTACACATTATCGGCCTGATAATGGCCCAACAGCTTGTTTTTCCCAAGAAATGCAGCATCTGGGGCATCAGATAATGAGTAGAGTGTATTTGCCTTTTCTCATCTAGTTTGACACCTTTTACGACGTGTCCGTGATGTGGAGTGTAGAGCGCGCAACTGCGAACGTGGCAAAGAAAAAGGGGAAGGGAACTGAAACGTCGACTGCTAGCCGACCCTATCACCCAACATCAGTGACTACATTCACATGCACAAAATACTTTAGGTTTTATTGTGAAAAAGTTCATATTTTAAGCTGTTTACAATGAAAACAAATATTTAAATGATTTCCATTTACATGCACCCATGCATACTCTTTCATTCCTTCAAGCACTTTCTTGAACAGGTTGGCGCACATATCCAAGTCTTTCGTAATATTTTAAAGTAGGCGTGTGTTTCTTCTTCCAACCAGGAATATGGGCTTTTCTTTTTGTCATGCATCTCTGTAAACTGTAGTGGTTTGTGTACAGGGCTGACCGTAAACAGGCACAAACTGCTGTAAAACCACAAATTTAGACGCATATTCTGATTGCGTTGTAAACACGTCCAAAGAATGCACCAAAAAACAGAAACATATTTACACATCCCACAAGTCTTAACCGCTCCATTTAGAATTAAAACATAATTCAGAGTATTAAAAATGGAATATGCTGTTTTCATGACCCATTCGAAATTAACAATATTATCATACTTGGAATATCAGTGTGCATGTAAACATGCTTAGTGTTGGACCATAGTAGTGCTCTTGTCTCTGAAGGGAAGCAAATCCCTGCAGCCAGGTTCCATCATCTGGTGGAAAGCCTGAAACCAGTGAAGGCAGCAAATGTAGCTCAAGCACAAGTTCAGTCAGGTAGACACTCATGCATAATCTCTGTCTCTCCTCTCCTTGTAGTTACTCTATCAGCTGATTGGGGGCGTGCACTTTTAAGTAACCAACCAGATTCTGCACACCGGTTCCTGAAGCCAATCACATCGTTGCTGTCAAACTTTAAAAGTGTTCTCCTCTCTGCTACTGGCAGTTGTCATTTCAGCGAAGCAGACGTGACCCTCCTCCACCCCAGTCACCTCCAGTCAGCATCACAGTCATGCTCCTGATTCATCATCAGATGACAGCACTCCTCTCACCACCACCACCACCAGCGTCTGGACTCCAGGGGGGATCAGGCCTGATGGACCTCAGTATCCCTACCCTTGGTGATAGTACTTCAGCATGGAGTCCAATCGCCAAAGACTTTGCACTTTTCATATTTGATGCATGTGTAATAAATCATTGTTAAATTATGAAACAAGTCTCTCCTGATTGAAATGTGTGCTTATGTTTAGTATTGAGATGATCAGTCAAAACACAAGTCTACATACTTGGCGTCCACAACTTTTGGCCATATATTGTTGTTTAAAATGTTCCAATAATAGAAAGCATTTGCTTTCCAGAATCCCCCCCCCCCCCCCCCCCCCCGTATTTTGATTTTACTCACGACCCAACTGCTCTAACCTCTGTAGTCACTGATTATAATCTTAACACCTCTCTGAAGCAGTTATTATTTTTGACAAACCATGTTACACTGTTTCCAAACCTTTCTGAATATTCTCATCATACTCATCATTTAGCACTAATAACAAACCTTTTGTAGTTAGTATCTTTTCATCATGGAGCATCTGTGGCTGTGGCCCCGAGTCCTTAATCCCCATTAGACATGTCACTGCTCTGAGGCCATCCGAGAGAAACCTTTTCATTACTTTGAGTCACGTTGCCGACATGTGTGTTACGCTTTGTTATAGTCCATTCCATCATCTGAGGTCTGTCATTAAAGCACTTTACAGCTGTTTAATGTTATTCCCATGGCCTCTTGACAGTGGAGCAGCTCTGACAATCACTGTAGTTCTGTAGAGAACTCTGATGGCCGAGCTGATGTGTCAACCTTCATTAAATCTACATTTTGATCACAGCCTCTTTTCCACTTTCTCATTTTTTTCTATTAAGCTTTCAGATGATGAGGCAGGCGCAGAGCATAGTGCAGACACCTGCAAAGAGCAGCAGGTATATGTCATCAGAAATGGGCTTCATCACATACAGCTTTTATGTCAATGGTTGTGCACGGAAAAGTCAACGGTAACTGACGTCTAACTTTGAGCGCAGCACTCTGTGGCAATTTTGAGCAGTGCGCCAAGCCTTCCTAATTGGGCACCATCACTCTCCCCGAGGAGAATAATGGCACAGCCAGCGCAGCGTGGTGTTACTGCTAATCAGATGTAATGCGCTTTATGTAACCGTCTCAATGTGTGTGTGTGTGTGTGTGTGTGTGTGTTCACACAGAAAAGGCCATTCACTAATACAAGCCTAGGTAAAAGAAATCAATGAACTGTAATACTGTATCTCACTTGGTCATTTCATCAGTTCAGCAGAGCGTACACTAAGTGAACAAGTGATCAGCCACAGTGATGTAATACTCAGTGTTCTGACTTTAACAGAAATACTGTTTTTATTTCTACTGTTGTTTGATACAAATGTTTCAAATTAAAAGCCCAGGAAAGAGAGGGATTATATAATGTGAGCCACTGAAGGGCTTTTAATGTGAAATACTGGTGCAGGAAGTGTTGATAGGCAGTACCTCAACGTATCCTCATACGACGGTTTGTATGATATCTTACGAAGTTACTTCAGTTTTTTCGTGTTTTCCTACAAAAGCCTGTAATACGTGTGAATTTCCTTACATGCATACTGTGTTTCCAAAATAAACTTCCTTCTTTACCAAACACTCAGTTACATTTAGTCAGAAAGACTACTTAGTAAGGTTTAGGAATAGATCATAGTTTGTGTTAAAGTAACCACAGAAGTGTCGTTAACATCCGCGTTGAGTTCTTGTTTCACAAAGGGAACGAACAGTAACCTCGTGGCTGAAAGATCGCTGGTTGTTGCAAGTCTTTGTCAGGGTGCTGAACAAAGTACAGCCAAGGTAGCTTTGCAGGTTCTTAAGGAAGGATTACCATGACAGAAAGCTACTGTTTTTACAGGGCGGCTCCTTCGCCAGGTCTAGACTTTAGCTGATCACTTGTTGCTCTTCCTTCACATTAAAAGCTTTATATTGACAAACCACAATGAGGCTTTTATGCTGAAGCAGCTGAATGCCACAGTAGAGGTTAATGCACACTGCTATTGTTCAGTACTAATTGGTTTACACAAAGAGATACGGGCAACATGTTTTGATAGCAGATCCAGAGGAGGTGTACAGAGCCACAGTGAGCTGGTCCGATTCAACGCTGCACACAACAGGTGCTCTCTGCCACATCATCAACCTGAGCAACACTTAGCCTACAGTTCAGCATGAAGATCCCAACTGTATGGAAACTATTCAGATAATAATAATTATTACACAAACAGACAAGCAGTCACAGAATTCTCTTTGATGAAATATATATGTGGTCTGTTCACAAACACTCACTCACTCACTCACTCACTCACTCACTCACTCACTCACTCACTCACTCACTCACTCACACACTCACTCACTCACTCACTCACTCACTCACTCACTCACTCACTCACTCACTCACTCACTCACTCACTCACTCACTCACTCACTCACTCACACACTCACTCACTCACTCACACTCACTCACTCACTCACTCACTCACTCACTCACACTCACTCACTCACTCACTCACACTCACTCACTCACTCACTCTCACTCACACACTCACTCACTCACTCACTCACTCACTCACTCACTCACTCACTCACACACTCACTCACTCACTCACTCACTCACTCACTCACTCACTCACACACTCACTCACTCACTCACTCACTCACTCACTCACTCACTCACTCACACTCACTCACTCACTCACTCACACTCACTCACTCACTCTCACTCACACACTCACTCACTCACTCACTCACTCACTCACTCACTCACTCACACACTCACTCACTCACTCACTCACTCACTCACTCACTCACACACTCACTCACTCACACACTCACTCACTCACTCACACACTCACTCACTCACTCACACACACACACTCACTCACTCTCACTCACACACTCACTCACTCACACTCACTCACTCACTCACTCACTCACTCACACTCACTCACTCACTCACTCACTCACACTCACTCACTCTCACTCACACACTCACTCACTCACTCACTCACTCACTCACTCACAGAGCCTCTGGCATTGGAAGGCTGGTAGACGAGGGACACTGAAGGGCAGTGCAACTCACTCACTCACTCACACACACTCACTCACTCACTCACTCACTCACTCACTCACTCACTCACTCACTCACTCACTCACTCACTCACACACTCACTCACTCACTCACTCACTCACTCACTCACTCACTCACTCACTCACTCACTCACTCACTCACTCACACACTCACTCACTCACTCACTCACTCACTCACTCACACTCACTCACTCACTCACTCACTCACACTCACTCACTCACTCACACACACACTCACTCACTCACTCACTCACTCACTCACTCACTCACTCACACTCACTCACTCACTCACTCACTCACTCACTCACTCACTCACTCACTCACTCACTCACTCACTCACTCACACACTCACTCACTCACACACTCACTCACTCACTCACACTCACTCACTCACTCACACACTCACTCACTCACTCACTCACTCACTCACTCACACACTCACTCACTCACTCACACACTCACTCACTCACTCACACACTCACTCACTCACTCACACACTCACTCACTCACTCACTCACTCACACTCACTCACTCACACTCACTCACTCACTCACTCACTCACTCACACACTCACTCACTCACTCACTCACTCACTCACTCACTCACACTCACTCACTCACTCACTCACTCACTCACAGAGCCTCTGGCATTGGAAGGCTGGTAGACGAGGGACACTGAAGGGCAGTGCAACTCACTCACTCACAGAGGCCCTCTGGTCTCCTGGGACTCCTCCTTCCTGCCTCCATTTTATTTTATTTCCCTCTTTGTTTCCAGTCCAGGATCCTTGTGATCACGTTCAGAGCGTGGTTATGCATCATAGAGCTACTGCAGCCCTTCATCAGCAGCCGGTTCCTGAGGTCCTCTGATCACGGTTTCTTGATCTACGAACACCTTTGAAAGGTAGATCAGGACCATCTGTTATCTTCATGTCTGTTGCTCTGTCTATTACTTGCTATTTAGTCTTTTATTGTGAAGCCCTGTGTGACTTCTGAAAGGTGCTACGTAAATAAAGTACTTACTCACTTGCTTTGCAAAAGGCCCAAATAGAATGAATACAGCTGTCAGGTTAGAATGTACACGTGCAGGTTTGATAATGAATGCTGATTTTGAATCACAGATGCAATTGTTAATTAAAAAGCATCTTCTATGCAGCTAAATAATGCACAGGTTGAGTCTATGAATGCATAATTACCGTTGAAAATGTTACTTTCAAGTTCACTTAAAAACATTATCTTCCTGTTGACTCTGATTCTGGGAAGGAGAACATGAATCACAATGAGCCAAACAATATGCTTTATTACTGTAAACTGTAAACGACGTTAGTTACTTTATAGCCCAATTACCCATGGAGCTATCTCTCCTTCCTGCTGCGCCCTCCTCTGGCTCTCATTTCTTTCCTGTGATGCATAAACAACGAGTCTTAGAGTCTGTTATACAGTTGCCTTTGGTGGGAAAATCATCTGATTGCATACATTTCCTTCTTCTTTTGTCCTTAATTGGATTGCTTCCTCTCTTTTTAGATTAGATGTGTTTGATCTCCCCTTCCTCCTCCTCCTTCTCCTCCTCTTCAATGTTTCCATCCGTCTGTGGATCAGAGGAGCAGAGGAGAATAGAGTTCAGGCCAGTGGCTGGGCTATCAAAGACGGTCTCCGGGGTGCATCACATTCGTAGGTGGATGCATGCACTCACATGAACCGGCTAATTGACTGCATAAAACTAAAATAGCAGCCCTCCCGGGGTATTTACAGCATGTACAAATGGTATGGCATAAGATGCAATCAGCTGAAGTATGTGGTACTCATAAATAATTATCTCAATTACATACTACCCATGAGAAACACATTTAGTTTAATATATGAAAGATAACTTATAGTAAATAAATATTCTAATTTCCCTACAGGATTCAGTTTATTAAAGGAGGCTGAGATGAAGACATCAGAGCTGTCGGTCAGGAGTGATGGCAGGCAGGGATGGATGATTGATATGACAAGTGTAACTAACAGTGCCCTGCAGAAATGTGCTTTGCAAGTTGAATGATAATTGGAAAGGGCCTGAGATGAAAGTAAAACCGGCAATTCAGAAAGCATTTCTATTGTCTAAGGGAAACTGACAGACAAACGATGCTACACTGATGAGGAAGTGAGGACAAATGTTGCAACATGCTGCATAATGCAACATGTACAGACAAAGACCACATTGTGGTGGTAATACAGAATGAGAGCGGAGATTTAGAGTGCAGTCAGACATGATTTGTATCACACAGACTGACGCTTGAAGTTAATTACAATGTCTCGATGTATCATTGCTGTTTATTGCCTCATGATGATTGACAGTCTGACTGGAGCCGTGTTTCAATGACTCGTCTGCTCCACCAGTCTGTGAAGAAGTGCAACAGTTGCTGACTGTATGAATGCATTCAGTTGCACTAAACAGCTAAAGAATGACATATGAATAAGAATGTTTTCTTGATTACTTTATAATCAGTATAATCACCTGTGACCTTAGAATGAGTCGTTTATGTCTACATACAGAGCAGTACCTCTTCAAGTCTAGAACGTACAAACCAGACACTGGCAATAAATAGGACCATTTGCGTTTTTGCATTTTTGTGCCGGCTTACACTCTTGGATCCTACACACTAGACCAGGGGTATTCAATTAAAGTTCAACGAGGTCCAGTTAGAGAGAATTTCCTCATGTAAAGGTCCGGAACATCACAATAATGTCTCACTTTTCTATGATTTAGTCTCATACATATTGAATTAGCCAACAGTTGTATTAACGTGTGTATGTAGTCAACAACTGACTGTCAAATCAAATATAGAAAGTTCAAAACTGAACACGTGAGACGCACTGGTTCTAAACTGAACACGTGAGACGCACTGGTTCTAAACTGAACACGTGAGACGCACTGGTTCTAAACTGAACACCTGAGACGCACTGGTTTTAAACTGAACACGTGAGACGCACTGGTTCTAAACTGAACACGTGAGACGCACTGGTTCTAAACTGAACACGTGAGACGCACTGGTTCTAAACTGAACACCTGAGACGCACTGGTTTTAAACTGAACACGCGAGATGCACTGGTTCTAAACTGAACACGTGAGACGCACTGGTTCTAAACTGAACACGTGAGACGCACTGGCTTTAAACTGAACACGCGAGACGCACTGGTTTTAAACTGAACACGTGAGACGCACTGGTTCTAAACTGAACACGTGAGACGCACTGGTTTTAAACTGAACACGTGAGACGCACTGGTTCTAAACTGAACACGTGAGACGCACTGGTTTTAAACTGAACACGTGAGACGCACTGGCTTTAAACTGAACACGCGAGACGCACTGGTTTTAAACTGAACACGTGAGATGCACTGGTTCTAAACTGAACACGTGAGACGCACTGGTTCTAAACTGAACACGTGAGACGCACTGGTTCTAAACTGAACACGTGAGACGCACTGGTTTTAAACTGAACACGTGAGACGCACTGGTTTTAAACTGAACACGTGAGACGCACTGGTTCTAAACTGAACACGTGAGACGCACTGGTTTTAAACTGAACACGTGAGACGCACTGGTTTTAAACTGAACACGTGAGACGCACTGGTTCTAAACTGAACACGCGAGACGCACTGGTTTTAAACTGAACACGTGAGATGCACTGGTTCTAAACTGAACACGTGAGACGCACTGGTTCTAAACTGAACACGCGAGACGCACTGGTTTTAAACTGAACACGTGAGATGCACTGGTTCTAAACTGAACACGTGAGACGCACTGGTTCTAAACTGAACACGTGAGACGCACTGGTTTTAAACTGAACACGCGAGACGCACTGGTTTCAATTAACATATACGAGTCTGTCTATTCTTGGTTAAAGACTCTGGTCTCTCTGACCACTTTTCTCTTTTTGGAGAACGTCATGTAAAATAACTTCTCTGACTCACGTAATTCTCCTACTCTTCGTTCTCTTTCCTCGTCTCTCCCCCGTGTGCTTAAATCTCACTCGAGTCTAGAATACACATATTTGATTGGCTGAGCAGCATCACGTAATGTGATTTACAACACATGTAATTGGTTGCTAGCTTCCATAGCTACATCCATACACATTGGTGACATAAAAATGGCCTCAGGTATCGATGAGATCAACAAAGCTGTACAGTTGTAGGTGGATTTGCAGAAAACGTAAATTCATTCATCATGAAAAATGTTAACTGCTGCAACGTGTATGATTATATTTGTATTTTCATTATCATTATTATATTAATGCAAAAAAGCAACTTCATTTTTTTGGAACGAGGCCGATTGTTCTGAGCTTTTGCACATGTGTATGAAGGCATCACGTTGTGCGGAATGGACATATTCAAAATGTACACTATATTGTACAACCTAAGGCTGGTCCAAAGATGGTACACTTTACTCCTTTCAACCTTGACAAAGGCAGCGCAGACCAGATCCACTCCTTCGGTTCTTACCTTTTACCATAAAAGAGCCGAGACATGAATACTGTGTATTTCACTATAAGGAAATTCTAAAAAATATCCTACAGTAGCGTAGGCTATACAACAATTGACCTCAGCCAGACTAACAGACACTCTTCTAGGTTAATAGGATCCTGGAAGTTGTTGCAACTGTTGCAAATTTGGCTACAAAATATTCACAGCCGAGTCTTTTGCATTTTTGTGTTGTTTATTCATCACACCCCCAGTGTGTATAAGCCCTGATGCTATAATCGTTTCAATTCAGTTGACATGATACTCACCAGTCTGTTTCAGGTCTCATAGCTGAGAGTTTGTATATCGGAGGAAAAGCATTGCCAGGAGGTGGAAGGAACTCCACCTCGGGATAATAAAGTAGAATATTTTAATCGTCAGCTCATAATTGTGATGTAATGTAGTTTTTTTTTGAGCGGCAAGCTATTGTGTTAAGATAGCGGAGTGGGTTTAATGTATATGTACACATTTAAGCTGCTCACTGCATTTAACAAGTTCTACAAAGTTTCAACTGACTGTATCTCATCATTAGCCTCATAGCAAGTTTTCAACTCGCTACTCCGTTACCCCAATGCTCTTAATGACACATAGCTGACCGCTATCACTCACTTAATGTTGTCCTTTGACCTTTAATATAACCAGAGCATTCTCATAGCTGCTCATCATTGACTCAACCAGCAAGACCGGCCGTCTTGTCCATCCACGTTTTGGAATCATGTACGCTAAACACCAAATTGACAATAACTGAATACAACATTCATTGCCAAAATACAAACATGTCCACTCCACAGCTCTATAACTGCTGCCATATATTCTGTTCTGTTGGTTGGAGGGATACATGGACTCTCTGGGGATACACATTCCCTTCCCATCTACAGATTTCTCTCTCAAACACATTGCACTTATCTCCTTTGACTCAATTTATATCATGGATTTTCTCATCACCTTTATCCAGGTCATCTCTGATTAGTGTGATATCTTTAGATTAAGTTATTAGCTCCTGCAAACACAAACCTACACAAACGCAGATACGCAAACACGATCTATATACACAAATACACACAACATATTAGAAAATGTATGCAAATCCCAACAGCATACACACATTCTTCACATAAAACTTAGCATTTTATATACATACAAATACACTAACTGAAAATGAACACATACACATAAATGAGGATAACACACTACAATCCCTTTAGGCTGCACACACACATACTGTATGCACACCAGTGGCGGGCCGTGTATTTTATACCTGGGCCTTCACTGCTGTCCTACTACAGCTGAAACACCTCATGACGCCACAGCTACGGTTATTATTTGTTTTGTGTAAAAATGAAACTCAACACCTACAAATACACTAACTGCAGAGTGCAGATACATGAATACGAGCTGCGTAATGAACGGACAATGCATTAAAAAACCTGCGGAGCTAAAACACGTATTCATCCACAACTGAAGAGCACGGGCCATTCAAATATTATTCACATCAGAGTAGGGCTGCACAATTAATCGAATTTTAATCGCGATCACGATTTTGGCTGCCACGATTAAATGAGCATGATCGTCGGCGATATTGACGTTTAAAATGCGTGCTCTGCTACATATCAAATCAAGCGCTTCCTCAACTAAGAGTCAGCCAACCACCAGGGGGAGAACGAGATGGGAGGTGTCATGGAGGTGTCATGCACGCACCCTGCAGCGGCAGCCTCAACAAAAGTTCTGTCTGCAGTCGACTCCGGTATTAGTAGAAGAGTAGAGAGACAGACAACAGAACAGAGAGCAGACGGTCATGGGTGTCGTGTGAAAGGTAAATAAAATGTCAGGAGCAGAAGGCGAGGAGCTAGTCCCTCGAAAAGGATCATCATCAGTTATCTGGAAGTTTTTTGGATTTAGGGCAAGTGATGAAAAAATAAAAAATCATATGCACAGAGTGCGTTATGCTGCGTTCACACCAAACGCGGTGCGAATTCATCGCGCCGCCAATTCGCGTCCATCGCGCCGCCGGTCTCTCCGGGGACCATTTGTGTTCATTCGCGTGAATCGCGCTGGAGAGGGGGCGGGGCTTATCGCCCTGAAAGACGTTCAACTGTCCGACATCAACCATGGAAAAAATAACCTCTATTTCTGCTTAGTACGTGTTGTGGAAGTCCCAGATATCACGGGAAACTAAACGCCGTCATGTCTGGTTAATAACATTGTCCGGAGCAGCTCCGTGGATTGTATCGAGATGTATTCACTGTGTCTAGTGAGCCACACGTCCGCTGTTTACTACGGCTGTATGAGCCCCAAATAAACTGATTTGGCTGTGATTTAACTGCAATAAACCGACAAAAAGTGACTCCGAAATAAATACCTAATGATGCCGATTTGTCTGAATTCATGTTTTGTTAGTTCTCTCCGCAAGACGACACGCAAATAACTTTTAAAATACTTGTTTTGTCAATGGAGCTCGGATGGATCGGTGCTAGGCTATGCTAACATGGTAGCAGCTCCATCAACACTCACAATAAGTGAAAGTGCAATAAAAAGATGTTGTCCCTAAAATTAATGAATAATCGTGATGAATAATCGTGATCTCAATATTGATCAAAATAATCGCGATTATGATTTTGGCCATAATCGTGCAGCCCTACATCAGAAGGAACAATATTAAATAGACAAATGAACACAGTAGTAACGCTACGTTCACTACCTCCAGGAAATACACGACACCTTAAAAACCTTCTGGGCCCGAGCGGCCCCCATTTGGGGCACTAGTGGTACCGAGCGGTGCCGAGCGGTACCATAGAAAGCAATTTTTGTTGCATACCGGCTTAACGAAGAACTTCTGATGAACAGAACCATGTATAACATTTTACACACTGAAAACACAATTAAACACGATCTACCAGAACCTACAACAAGAGCTACCACAATATCGTGTTTTTTTCGACCGTCACTTGGCGAGATATGCAGTCCGAAAAGTGCTCTGAACACGAAGCTAGAAGCTACCACGGCCGAAGTTGCTATTAAACAGCATTAGCATTCGACATGGAATCGATCGCTAGATTCAGATTTACTCTCCGTCAAACCGTTCAAAAGATACCATCAAACAAGCACACAAAACCACGCCATACAGCCCGCAGAAAAAATCACAACTCTCACTCACTTTGAGATGAATCATGAAGAAAAAGCGTCCATAATCCATTTTTACCGCTGAAAGCTACTTCTGCTATCTGTTTCCTGTCTAATTCAACCGTTTCCTGAAGAAAGGGGGGTCAAACAAGCCTGGGGGACCACGTTTCACATTTGGGGAATCCGGTTTTTACGCATGCTCCGCTCCGCACGTATCTGGATTTTACGTAAAACTATTCTGTCAATCAAAACCACGTTGCCACCACTGCATTGGCTAGATCCTAAGGCGTGTTTAGAGGTGTCATGGTATGGGATTGACCAACCACAGGCTGAGATATGGCCCCACACACACAGGCAATAGCGCATGGAGCCGTGGGTCGGCGGCCCAGAGAGGCTTTGGAGAGGATTCTAGCTCTCAAACAATATGCCAGACTGCTGTATGTGATAGATTGTGCATGTACAAGGATAAAGGAAGTTAAACATATAGTTATTTAGGTTATACAAGTACAATGGAACAGCTGGAGAAGCTGTTTCTCAAATGACAACCTTTCGTGACCTCTCGTACGTTTATCTCTCTTGCTCTGGCCCACTTCACTCTATTCACTCCAATTCTTTTGTGTATGACTACTGCCATGCTGTCTATGATGCTGGGTGGCTTTTAGGCTTTACTGAGCCTCATTTAATATAGTATTATCAATAATAGTGCTTTTTCACCAGGCGAACCTGACATTTTCAAAGTGGAGCTGTGTTCCATCTTCATTTGGTATTAACCAGTAACATATACACAATATTGACACCTCTCACTAAAGCTCACCCCCTTGAGTGTTATTGATCCATTGAAATTATTCAAATAGACCTTGTAGTTAGAGAGTAAGGCCCCTTTGAGTATGGATATAGTATTTTTGAGCAGAAGCCAAAAAAAGGCATAGGGTCCAAAAGGTTCTTGTTACTGACAGATTTATTCGTCTGTCAACACCGAGAGGGAAAATGAGCCCACTTGAAAACACATGAATCTTCAAAAGATGATCACTTAAACACTTTAACTCAAACTTAACTTTAACACTTTAACTTTAACACTTTGCGTGGAGTATATAGACTTCTGCCGCTTCACGTGTCTTCTTGTTGCTGTGCACCGACTAAATATGTCCCCAGCGCAACATTGG
The DNA here is from genome assembly GCA_032191485.1 of Leptoclinus maculatus. Lineage (NCBI taxonomy): Eukaryota > Metazoa > Chordata > Actinopteri > Perciformes > Stichaeidae > Leptoclinus > Leptoclinus maculatus. The sequence goes on along the minus strand of JAVDOI010000029.1, from coordinate 2,424,801 downwards.
ACGTAACAATAGTTCCTATCACATATAAAACCAAACAAAAATCCATCTTCAGAAAAACAAGTTGTACAAATAATAATATATAAATAAGCATATTAAAGCTACTGCAGATGTAAAAACAAACACATTTAACTTACCAGAGCTGTTGTTCACTATTTAAAGACAAAGTCCATCCTCCTTTCTTTGTTAATAGAGTTTAATCTCACAGTTGTTCAGTACATCCGTGCGTTTTAGTTCCAGTAAGAAGTCCTTCTCGATTCATGGACGCCAGTGAAGACAGTCGAGCCTCCCCAGTTGTATTTCTTGAATACGTTTTAATGCGTTTGAGGCTGAAAATGTCCGCTCGACAGAGGCAGCAGATATTGGGATTGTCACCGCCCAACATGTCAGGCTAGCCCACTGACCAATCACGTACTTGTAGGCCAGCTAGCAGGCTCTGACACGTCAAAGAATACGCCCAACATGTCAAACTAAAGATCTGATTGGTTGAACACTATGACAATCAACAATACCGTCCCCATTCACTTAAACTGCACATGGATTCACTTGTGAGTCTGCAGGCCTGGGGCCTCTCTTCTACCTAGAGACACAGAGGTGACATCTGATTGGATAAAAGCTCTACTTAAAACAAGCTGCACTGGAAGCAGAGCAACTGAGGAAGACAGTAGCTGTGCAATGAGAAAATAAGATAATGGGAAAAAATAATTAGAATACATGTAGTGTATTTATGAAAAATTATAAAATAGCTATAACTTTGTGATTCTGTTTAGGCCAGCAGAGAAGGCCTTGAAGGCCCCGACGGCCCACCACTGATGCACACTTACAAACACATACTGACACCATCCATTAGCGTTAGACAGGTGACAGCAGGCTGTAGTGGCATACTGTGACAAAACTGACACCTTTAATCACAGAAGATACACACACACACACACCTATACTCTGTGATAAAAAGATTGGAAGAGGTGGAGAAGGAGAAAGGGTGAAAGAGGGAAGAGGAGATCAGGAGATGGAGAGAGAAGAGGGAATATTACGGTGACTTAGATGAAGGTTGAGGAGATAAAAACGGCTCAGCTGAGCTCAAAGGCAACAAATGAGAAGACAAGGGACCAAACAAAAGAGGACAAGGGAATTTCCTGCTGGAGACGGCAGCGTGAGACAAGAGAAGACAAGTGGAAGCAGGGTGGGGAAGAAGACGGCGGTATGATTCACCTCGCCAACAATGAAACGTACCAGATGTTCAGCTGTCAGGGGCTATGAACCTGTCTGCTCCTCCCGTGTCCTCTGTCATCTGCTACGAGTGAGAGAGACAGCAGCCGACTCTCACGTTTCATCACGGTCTCTTCTGCTTTACCTTCCTCTCCTCTTTTTATGCTTTCATCAACTTTACATCTTTTATTTCCTCCTCTTTTCTAGCCTGCTGCACTTTGAGGTTGTTTCCTCCCTCATTTCCTTTCATTCTCTTCTGCAACAAACCTGAGGGAAAAGCTTTATTTGTGCAGCGGGCTTCCCCTCCTAAAACATGTTCCCTTGAGGAGTATCTCATCCCCTTTGAATGTATCAGTACATTGTACAATCATCTTAAAGAGATGGTTTTGGGTGTGTTGTTTCCATAATCAGCGTTGGGAGGGCTCCTTTAAAAATAGAATCCGATACAATTACCAATCAACTGTTAAAAAATGTAATCAGTAACCTTATCCGAGTATCACAATAAAAAGGTAATGTAATCCGATTACTTTCTGTAACTCTTAGATTGCCGCAATACCAAATATGCAAATACAGACAAGAGAAAAGAAGCATGTTGAAATATGGCTATTGTTTAGTATGTAAAGCAGAAACAACATCACAGTACAGGGGAAGTTCTGCCTTTCAGCTGTGAAAATGCTGACATCATCCAAGGTCTCCAATTATTACCAGAGTTGGAGCAGTGGTTGTATAAATGTAACTAATGATGCTCTTAGATTGCTGCTAGACCGCCCAGTTAACACACGTTGTTCCCTTTTCATTGTTTGGCAGCAGTGGAAATGTTTTTGAGAGGCTAAATGACAACAAATATGGATTTTGTTCGATAAAAACATATTGTGAATTTGTGAAAGGGTTCCATCTGTTATTTTCAATATACGTTCACTCATTTCCTTCAAAGGTCTTTTAACACTGGGATGCCTCTCGGAACTGAACTAAACATCCAGCTGTGCAGTAACTTGCACTGTACTGGGATGTTTTCCACACTGTAAAAAACGATTTGATCAACAAGTCATGTTAACTTTGTTTCATTTAATTCAATTTAACATAATTATTTATGATTAATTACAGTTAACACTACAGTTAACACATGAGTTAGTCTGATAGGCAGGTGGCAGCTTAGCCCGTCATCAGTGTGTGAATGATGACAAGTAGTGTTAAAGTGCTTTGAGTGGTCGGAAAGACTAGAAAAGTGCTATACAAGTACAGTCCATTTACCATTCAATGTCAATTTCAAGATGTAGAATTAATTTAACACCGAGTTATAATTATGTCTAACAGTCAAAAACAAGTGCCAACAACTGCATTTCCTCAAATGGCCACTTGAAGCTTCAAAAGCGAGTCAATTTCCAAAGGACAATGTTAAATAGCCCAACTTCTAAGCAGAAATACTAATGTCTACAGCCTGGTACAAAAATGTTTTGATCTCTTTAGCTAATTTCCCCCCTTCATGAACTCTACAGGGGTGAATTTTTATAAAACTTATCCATTTAAATTATATTGAGGCTTAAAAAGTTATGCATAATTGAGGCCGTGACCACTTTGAGTGACAGTTGGGTGTCGTACCAGATCGCAAGCTGCAAACTGTCTGGCGTTTCCATAGGCTGGTAAAGCAGCTGAGCAGACAGACAGCAAACTAACTTAAACACACGGCGGATGAATACCTTTTGGCAGCGGGATCACAAATGTGACCTGGACCGTGCCACGTAGGTTCGGCGAACCAAGGAGCGGATGAATATGGTTAGCCAGCGAGATTACGACCGCGAACCAATCAGTGACAAGCAGCGCGACGGCTCGGAAAGGAGAAAGTCAAAGTGAGGTGAGTCGATGCATCAGCAATTTCAGTCAATCTAATTTGTAAATATAAAGAAAATATCTGCTGTGATGTTAATATTTTGTATGTAAATGCATCATGCTAGTTTACTTTAACGAAAAATATGGCAAACAATCAAGCGTTTACATAACCTTAGTTAAGTAACACGAAACGTTAGCTAGCAAACCAAGTCAACTAACATTAGCGTTATGTATCAAGTTTTTACGTTATGGTTTGCCTTTTCAACCGTTTTTCGGGTCCAAACGCTATAGTGGCCGTTTGGTCACATTTGAGCCGTGTTAATTCTGAGAACCGGTCTAAGTAGACCCAAACACATTAGAAGGCTTCCTACCACAGGCCAAGTTATATTTCTCATGCCCGCACATGAAGTCTTGAATCTCCGGCTCCTTCAACAATGCTCATGCTAAAATACAAGCTATAAAGAAATATAAAAAGCACAAATAGATATTCTATGCTTCAATATAGTGCAGAGATATAACATAAGACTAAAATATAACATGTTACAAATATGAATACATGTAATAATACTGTCTGGACTGGTGGTATAACAGTGTAACAGTGGTGAATACAAAAATGGTGATTTGAACGTTAATGCTTTTATCGTATGCCTGTTAAATTATACAGTGAGGTATATATATCTAATATAAATTCCCTCAGTTTCTTGTGATTGTTTTTATTTGAAAAATCAGCTTGGGTTATGTAAACTACCTCGATTGCTAAGCTATATTGATTAGGAGTTCATTATTGTCTGATTACGGTTGCCATTGTGTGCAGTTTACTCTTAATCACGTGTAAAGTTCATATGACTATTTGTTTGCTATATCACGTTACATTTATTGTATTGCTGTTTTTCAGGTGCAGATGGTTCATTCATTGAAGTTTGGCTGCTGTTGATGAAGTGGAGTTGTAAGTTCTGCAGTTTTGCCTCATACAATGAAAAAACAATTGTGAGTCATTGCAAAGACAACCATGGACGTGGAAGACACGGTTTAACATTCCTCCAATCCCATGTGGAATTTGTACAGCATATAAAAAGGAGCAAAAAAAAAAGTAACCAGTCCAGCTGCTAAAATTCGCTGTGAACTTTGTACTTTTTAAACACCAACATCAAACAATACTTTTTTCTTTTAAAGAGATATTTGAGAAATAGAGACTGTGACTTGCCCATTTGTGGGGTGCTCTTTTAAATCTTTTACGTTTCTAAGGATTACAGATACTTGAACCCAAAAGCACAACTCGGGAGCCTAAATACAAGTTTAGTTCTTTTACTTGTGTTAAGGCAGGGTCAAAACCGGGAGGTCAGTCTAACAGGCAAACAAATCCAATAAGGGGCAGGCAGAGAATCCAAGGTTAAAAACAGGCAGACAGGGTCGGAACAGGCAGATCAGACATTGGAATGAGGATAACGCTGGAGAGCTTGGCAGAAACACAATCTGGCAGGGATCAAATGCAAGTGAGCGGACCTAAATAGTGAGGACTAATGAGGGAATGGGCTGCAGGTGAGATGGGCGTGGAGGACCAGGTGAGGGGAATGAGAGGTGATCAGGTGTGAAATGTAGGATCTGAAATGACAGGAGTGTTAATTAAACAAGCAGACAGGATGAAAACAAACTAATATGAAGGGGAATTCGTGACGTTTCCCTGCCACCCCATCGACCCTACGATTGCGCCATAGAACTATTCCCCGGCGCCACCCTGCCCTCCAGCCGACTATACAACCTTTCCCGACCGGAACGCGAGGCGATGGAGACCTATATCACAGACTCCCTCGCTGACGGAATTATCCGCCCGTCATCCTCCCCGGTGGGAGCGGGGTTTTTCTTCGTGGCCAAGAAGGACAAGAGTCTCCGTCCTTGCAACTACCCGTTTGTTTTCAACCTACCTGCTGCCCAGTCTCGGGTTTTCACCTGTACGAAGAAGCCTTCCAGTTCGTTCCTCGGACATCAGCTGAGAAGTCTTGGCGATCCTGTGTCGAGCCTCGGGTATCACACAGTTGATCCAGCCTGCCTGCCAGCCGCGGACGCGGCGGAGCCTTTCCGGCTTGGACCCGGGCGGAGCACGAGGATGCGCCTCCGTTTTGTGACTGTTTCCTGCCGGCTTCCTCATGCCACTCCGAGAGATTAGCCACTTTCCGGCTTGGATACGGGCGGAGCGCGTGGACGCGCCTCCGTTGTCACTTTGTCTGTTTCCTGTTTCTTTTCCCTGACTGAGAGAAATAAAGAATCCTGGTTTGAGAAAGAACTCTGCTGTCCTGTATCTGCATTTGGGTCCGTGTACACACCACATCATAACAGAATTTTAACTTCTCTCAAGCTGTTTTTTCTCATTCTTCACCAAACAATTTCTACCACTTTTGTCTAAACTATTAAAATTCAGCACCATTATACCAACTTGTTTGATAAGTGTTACCATTTGGAACTAGTATTTACTCTTTTGCCTTTGGGCAGGCAACACTTAGTCTGCTTTAAAATAACTAGCTCATACAAAGCACTATAAGTTCAGTGTGTTGCAGATAGTTTTAAAAGCTTCCAATTTGAGGTCAACGCAAACTGCAGCAATTACTTTGGGTATCAAACCCACCGTATTCCCTGTAAGACCCGTTTGTTTTTAGACTGTACTGTAATGGTTTCCTTTCTGTCTGACAAATTAGTAAATCCCACCCTCTCTGGTTTGCTTTCATCAGCTCACGTTCTCTCCTTTCGCTTCTCCTTTTGTATTGAATAAGATAACACTGTTCCTCCTTTCTTCTCTCGCGTTTTATCTTCTGCTGTTTACTGTCTCCAGATCAGAGCAGGAAAAACTAAAAATAGACTCCAGCTTCTTCTTCTGTTGTCCTGCTACTACATGAACTCTCTTCTTTCTGACACCATTTTCTATTGTTTTTTGTGGTTCTTTGTCCTGTAACTTTCTTGTCTTCATTCTGTTCTTCTTTTGCCGGCATCTGCTCAACACAGTTTTTCTTTTAGAACAATACAATGTATCCACAAAAACATGTCTTTCAAAAGTCCTAAAACGGTTTCTTTGGTGTTGGCTAATACCAACGTGATTGTTGTGTGCAATCACAAAACTAAAGGAAAAAACAATGCATGTGACATTTCTTGAAGCACAAGGCGGACAGCTTTTATACAAACAAGATCGAGTCCAATCTGGGATTTAGTTTCCTTTTTTGTGTTTCATATTTGTCTTGGAAAGATGGAAACCTATCTTCTGTCAAAACAAGAGAGCAGGTTGTTGTCACCTTTGCTTCTCTTCAGCCGTCTGTCTGTGAAGCACAGCAACCTGTTCTCACCTCTCTCGTCCCTTGTCCTCCTCCCCCCACTTCTTCTCTCACCCGGAGGGACTATGAGCAACCTGTCTTCACTTTACCACCTATCCTGACCTTGCCTCAGCATTTCATTTCCTGTCCTCTCTTGGGGTAGGCAAACAACACATAATGAAAATATCTATGTTAACTCTGTTCTTATATTCTCTTTCGTTGTAATACTGAGTCTTGAACTTAAAGCAATAACCCATGTAGGCTACTTGTGCCAAAACTGGCAAGACATAAAATAAATGAAAGTATATTCAAATGTGTTCCTTCGTTATCAAATTTATTCCACTGGTTTATTGAGAGAATGCCCAGATCAATGGAATTCCATACCATGTGTTGCCACACACTGTTCTGTGACTTTGTGCCAAACAAAACTGAATGAAATACATTGTTAGACACCATCTGGCCTCAGTGTTTAGAAACTGCAGCTCAGAAAAGATAACCTTGTCACGCATGAACCTGCATTCATTTGCACACACATGCACAACTGTTCAATCCCACTTATGTCCACGGACTCATCGGCTAATACAGTGAAGTACTTGGCTTCCTTCATAGGGTTTCCTCTTCCTCTATAGCATTCTATTAACTAATTCTGTTTTTGGGTGGAAAGGTACTTTCCATTCTGAAGATGTTACTTTAGGTGGAATTAAATGCTGCTTTCCAACTGACAAATTGTGCAAAATTCATTCTCACTTTCCCTCTCCCATCACCCCCGGAATGTCAATGATGGATGAGAGACTCTTAAGATTGGCCATAACCTTTTAATTGAAATTTTGGCTAACTGAGCCAATGTTCCTTTTGTTTTCTTGGACTACAGAAAGGTAATCTGCCAGTTCAGTGGCTCTTTGATGCCCTAGTGCAGAGGTCTTCAACAGGGGGTCCGCAAAATCTTTGGTAGATTAGACAATTTTTCATATTTTTTACATATTTTTATTTTCCACGAATTTAAATGTCTTTAAATGCACATTAACATGAATCCAACATATTGTATCGAATGGATAAATGGAGGCAGAAGATGTTATCACACATTAAGCGACACACAGGAGCTCTCTCCAGCTGGGCACCGGTTCACTCACAGCCAGAGACTAGCCTGGACCTGTCCCTCCAGAGACTAGCCTGGACCTGTCCCTCCAGAGACTAGCCTGGACCTGTCCCTCCAGGCCTCCAGAGACTAGCCTGGACCTGTCCCTCCAGAGACTAGCCTGGACCTGTCCCTCCAGGCCTCCAGAGACTAGCCTGGACCTGTCCCTCCAGGCCTCCAGAGACTAGCCTGGACCTGTCCCTCCAGGCCTCCAGAGACTAGCCTGGACCTGTCCCTCCAGAGACTAGCCTGGACCTGTCCCTCCAGGCCTCCAGAGACTAGCCTGGACCTGTCCCTCCAGGCTTCCAGAGACTAGCCTGGACCTGTCCCTCCAGAGACTAGCCTGGACCTGTCCCTCCAGGCCTCCAGAGACTAGCCTGGACCTGTCCCTCCAGGCTTCCAGAGACTAGCCTGGACCTGTCCCTCCAGGCCTCCAGAGACTAGCCTGGACCTGTCCCTCCAGGCCTCCAGAGACTAGCCTGGACCTGTCCCTCCAGAGACTAGCCTGGACCTGTCCCTCCAGGCCTCCAGAGACTAGCCTGGACCTGTCCCTCCAGGCCTCCAGAGACTAGCCTGGACCTGTCCCTCCAGGCCTCCAGAGACTAGCCTGGACCTGTCCCTCCAGAGACTAGCCTGGACCTGTCCCTCCAGGCCTCCAGAGACTAGCCTGGACCTGTCCCTCCAGGCCTCCAGAGACTAGCCTGGACCTGTCCCTCCAGAGACTAGCCTGGACCTGTCCCTCCAGGCCTCCAGAGACTAGCCTGGACCTGTCCCTCCAGGCCTCCAGAGACTAGCCTGGACCTGTCCCTCCAGGCCTCCAGAGACTAGCCTGGACCTGTCCCTCCAGGCCTCCAGAGACTAGCCTGGACCTGTCCCTCCAGGCCTCCCGCACACAAAGAGGAGGACCCGCCCCCATCGCTGCTGTGCCAATCACGAGGCCGCATGTTACATATATATATATATACACATTATTATGCCAAGTGTATGGACATTGTTATGAGCGACAATGGATCGTTTTGTAACTTGACCAAAAAACTCCACAAGCACAAGAGAGATACCCTCCACCTCAGAAAACACCGGTGAAAATGCAAGTGGCGAGGCGGCACCTGCTGCTGATGTAGCAGCAGATGAGGGTAAGTGCAAACGAGAGAAGACCCGAAAATATACAGATAATTATCTGAAGTTTGGATTTACCTTCAAGGAGACAGATGGCATTGAATTACCAATATGTGTAATTTGCTCTGCTGTGCTGTCAAACGAATGTATGAAGCCATCAAAGCTGCAGCGTCACTTGGAGACAACCCACAGCCACTTAAAAGACAAACCTGTTGAATACTTCCAAACTAGTCTCCAATCCCTCCAAGGTCAACAGACCTGAGAAAATCAGGCAAAGTTGGTGAGCTAGCTTTGAAATGCTCTTATCAAGTTGCTCTTCGGATTGCCCAGAAGCAACAGCCATACACACCTGGAGAGGATTTAATATCGCCTTCAGCAATTGACATGTGTAAAACAATGTATGGGAATGATATTGACATTAATAAACTGAAAACTATTCCAGTGTCGGACACAACCATTGCTCGCCGTATTGACGACATGGCATCTGATGTGAGGGTGCAACTGATAGAGAAGCTGAGGTTGGCAGATGCATTTGCATTACAATTGGATGAATCAACAGATGTGTCAAAGGACGACCTGCTTCTGGCGTTTGTGCGCTTTGTCGATCAAAATGAAATGCAGGAGGAATTTTTCTTTTGTAAGCGGCTTCCTGAACGCACAACTAGTTCTGAAATCTTCAAAGTGATTGATGTTTTTTTCAGAGAAAATTACATTTCTTGGGCAAAATGTATTGCGCTGTGCACCGACGGTGCAAGAGCCATGGCTGGTTTAAAAAGTGGACTAATCGCGCTTGTAAAGGATGTGGCTCCGCAAGTGATTTGGACGCACTGCATGCTGCACAGGGAGGCACTTGTTGCCAAAGACATGAGTGCTGAATTGTCAGATGTCATGGACTCGGTCGTGAAAGTTGTCAATATAATCAAGAAGAGTGCTTTGCAAACGTGTCTCTTCTCTAATCTCTGTGCTGCTGAGGGAGAAGAACACACTGCGCTACTGTACCATTCTGAGGTTTGATGGCTTTCACGTGGAACAGTGTTGTCGTGTGTGTTGGTCTATTCGTGAGTTTTTACTTCTCCAAAAGCGCACAGAGCTGGCTGCACTTTTCAGTGTCTGGGACACCAAACTTGCATATCTTACTGATATTTTTGCTGAGCTAAACAAACTTAACAGTTCTATGCAAGGTCGCAATACACATGCCATTCAGCTGCATGACAGAATGGAAGGCTTTATCAAGAAAATCAGAAAATGGATTGAGCGTGTCAGGAAGGAATATTTTCCATGTTTCCTTCAGTGGATGAGCTGAGAGATTCTGCTGTGCTCTCTCCTCCCGTAACACGCGCAATTCTTGCGCACTTAGAGGCGCTCGACGGTCAATTTAGGAACTACTTTTCTGAGGCTGACTCCTGGTGCAGGAACAAGACATGGATACAGTTTCCATTCAGAGACAATGCAGCAGACAGTGACAGAGGAGGATCAGCTCATCGAACTATCCACTGACAGTACGTTCAGAAACGTATATGAAACTAAAACACTCACCCAGTTCTGGATCTCTTGCCAAAAATACTTTCCACAACTGGCAGCAAAAGCTACGATGAGCCTTTTGCCCTTTGCAACAACATAACTTTGCGAAAGTGGATTTTCCTCACTCACCTACCTGAGAAACAAATACAGGTCAAGACTGCAGCCTGAGGCTGATATGACCCTCTGCCTGGCAACCTCCATCCATCCAAGGATAGATAAGTTGTGTGCTACTCATCAGGGTCAGACTTCTCACTAATGTGGGAATAGGCCTATGTGTGCCATCCACATGGCTTGAGGATTCACTGTCCCCCTCCCTACATGTAAAAAAACATGAATCTGTCCATTATTTTAGTAGTTCAAATTGTATGCAATATAACAGGTATGTTTATAAATGGCAGTGGCACGGCCACCCACTGTACCGTGTACCTAAAATAAAAACATGAATATATGAACCTGTGTTATTTGAATAGCTTAGTATTGAATGCACAATAACAATGTTTATACATGGCACTAGACCCAGTTTAATATAAAACACAATGTTATACAATATATAAAGTAGGGGGTCCCTGCTCCATCAGTTTGGGGGTCCTTGGCCTGAAAAACGTTGAAGACCCCTGCTCTAGTGTCAAGCCCTGCCTTGGGATAAAACCTCTCTTTTCACCAATAGCGATCTTCCAATCAGTGAGGCACCTTGTAATGAAGCTGAGGTTGGAACCCTAAACCCTATTTAAGGCGAGGCAATGAGCACAATAGGTGGCATCTCCATGAGGCCATTCATAATCTTTCTCCAACAGGACATTATATTTCAGCTGGTTCCCTCCAAATGCCCAATGGGGATACCTATTTTATCTGTATCTTTTCATACCAAATCAAAAGGATATAAAGTGACTCCTGTTTCCACATTTCTAACTGTTCTTTTCTCTCCCTCTGTTTCTTCATGGCCAGGTAAGGGTTATCTTTTTGTTTTTGAGGGCGAGAAGGTAGGGGAGGTTTGTACCTGGCCCCATTGGCAGGCGAAGGTGGTGTTGCTAGCTGTAGGAGAAGTGATGGGTCATGATAAATTGGTGGTGTTTGTAAAGGAGGCGCAGTATCTTCATGAATTGGTGGAGAAGGGTTTGGTGATGCAGGACACATTCGTCGAAGCGTCTCCACTATCGTTACCGTCCAGTGGAGTTACCGTGACCAGTGTCCTATTCTTAATGAACTGCTGGAGAAAGATATGATCAAAATATGTCTGAGCTGCAATGGTCCTAAACTGAGGCATGTTTTGTTGCTAAAGCACCAGGTTTTCATGTTCCTGCAGTCTCAGACTCAGACTCTGGATGAGTTGCTCAGAGTTATGCATGAGGACGGGTTTTACAGAGGGTCAGATTTTGTGCTTTGAGTGCAGTAATGTCACGATGCTGGTTTGGCTGCAAGGAGCACCAGAGCTTGGGTGGCTGATGCTCCACAGGCTGCTGGTGGTGGGGACGCCTCTTGCTTGGCTTCCGGTGCCTCAGATGACAGGGGTAAACATAGCTCAGTAACAATAGACGGAGGATAGGGTAGTTAGCAGCTTGCTACAGGTGACCACTGTGTGTCTGCAGGGAGTGTCCACTGAGAGTGTCACTAATGCAGAAATAACTGATGTGGCAGAGCTGTCCACTAGTGACCAGGTCACTGAGGACAGTGCAACAGATGAACAGCTTTCATCCAACAGTCAAGAAGTGAGTGACGATGAGGATGAGGATTTAGATTCTGGGTCTGATTTTGGGTTGAAGAGTAATCGATGACATTAAATGAGAACTTCATCTGTCCTGATTTTGCAGAAGCTTTAGATGGTTGGTGCACTGAATGAGAAGAAACGGTACAGGCTAAAGAAACATAAACTTAAGTATGGCCATGCACCACAGGGTTTTTTATGGCTTACCTCCTGCTACTTTCCTGTTCTTTTTTCATTTTCTTCTTCAATGGCAGGGCTGAGGGTGGGTTCATTAAACATGAATGGAGAGAGGGATAGAAAGTAGAGAGCTCTAATTAACAAAGTTTTTCAGCAAAAGATTAGTCCTTATGTTCCTTAAGGAAACACTCAGACTGAGCTTTATGGGCAGATGGTTCATGTATTTTAAGTCATGGAACCAACTTTATAGGTGCAGCAGCTATTTGTTTTTCTACTAGGTTAAAGATCAATATTGTATCCACTGTTCAAATCATGGCAGAAAATGAGAATATGCCATATTCTTTTTATAAATGTCTATGCTCCAAATGTAGGATCAGACAGAGTGACTTTCCTTGAACAGGTTAAGGAGGAATTACATAATAATGGATGGGGATTAGTACTAAAGTTCAGCAACATCGTCCATGATGCTGAACATCTTATTCCATCATTTAGACCTCTGTGATGAATGCAGGGTTAAACGTTCCGACAGAAGAGAAGAAGCAACAACAGTTAGTGCTGCTGTTGAAGAGGATATACATCTCTCCCAGTCTAAGAACAAAGCTTAGAGACATTCCCATCATATAGTGGGCTTTTCAGATCATCTCATCATTGCAACTTTAACCCCTTGTCACACAGGCAAAACAAGTTAGTATTGGAAGTTTAATCATAAACTTCTTCAAGATAGTGCTTTACAGTTTAGTTTGTGTTTAGAGAACAGAAGCAAAAAAGGCAATTTAGTTTCCTTAAGTGAGTATTGGGAAGTTGGCAGAGCTCTGATAAGGGCTTTTGTCAGCATTACACAGCTTCCTCTACAGCTTTGGTCAAGTAAGTAAATAAATGAACTGAGACTCACATAGGCCTGGATGTCCATGACAATCTGCTTTCTTCTTTATTCTTGAAAATAAGAGAAGACAGAAGCTCATGGCATGTCTGCGTGTACTGATCGGGCTGAAATGAGAGCGCATGCAGTGGAATTTTATTTGTGTTTAGGAGTGTGACCAGCACTGTCTCTGAGCTTTCAAAGCTTCTTCCTCAGTTTAATGATGGAGAGAAGGCTGACATGGACCGAGAGCTGAGCCTGGATCAACTAACCACTAAGGTGCAGCGGCTAGCCAAAGGACGGGCTCCAGGAATAGATGGTCTGATTTCTTTCAGCACTTCTGGGGCACTCTGGGTCCAGATTGTCATCAGGCTTTAAAGGATTGCTTTAGAAGAGGGGACTGCCAGCTTCATGTCAGAGTGCTGCCATCTCCCTGTTGCCAAAGAAGGGAGATCTGGCTTTAATAAAGAACTGGAGGCCTGTACCACTTCTGTGTACGAATTATAAGATTCTGTCCAATAGACTAAGACATTGACATAAAGTTACATATGGGTCATAACTACAGCATTCCAGGGCAGACAATCATGGACATTTTGTTTTCTGTTTGAGATGTTATGGACATTTGTAAAGGGTTTCATTGAAATATTGGTATCCTGTCAATGGATCAAGAAAAAGCAATCAATTGCTATGACATGAGTCTGACTTAGATTGATTCGACCCTATTGACATCATGTTGACTGAAAGGTTTGAATGAATGCTTGTAATTATTATGAAAATGTAAGAGTAATACTATGATAACTCAAATAAAAAAATAGAAGAAAAACATACTTTCAGGGTCTGCTATATAGGCTCTAGGTTTTACTACGTTTAACAGTTTAATTAATGCAATTAGGATTTTTATTTCCCACGCTTTACTTCGTACCTCTCAAAAAAAGACCAGAAATATGCATATATATATATATATATATATATATATATATATATATATATGTAAGCCTTATGGATGAGGAGCAATTCTTGATTCACTTTGGGTTTGTCATTTTAGGTCTCGGGCCTAAGAGGGGAATTCTTATAGTTGTGAGAATTGTTTTTAAATCTGTGCATTTCAAAATATGAAAGGACAGGCTCTTCTTAAGCCAAATCATTTCATCAATGTAAATACTAATTACAGAATTTAATTTGAGAAAACTAACTCTCATTCTGGCCTCTGTCTTTGCTGTGTTTACCTTTAACTGCCCCGTTTATTCTTATGATTTTCCAGTTGCTGTTTATTGGTCGCCACCTCAGCCACATTGGTTTCATTCTTTATACTCCAGAGCTGCTTCTTGCTTAACATTCTATTCAAGGGTGCGTTTGCTCAGTACAATCCATGTGAAACATCATCTGTATTTCATGTGTTGTAAAGCCGCGTTTTAAAGAAGTCTTCAATGTACTCACAATCCATTCATATGTCAAATGTAGAGTAACCTATGAAGAGCTGCTTCTATGACTGTTGAGTTAAAGTATCTCATAATTTGGACTTTCTATAGCAACTGGAAACATCTGGTCAGTGTTATGGTTACAGATGGATGCACCAAAAGTTATTTATTTTTTTTGCTGGTGGAAAAAAAGTAAAAAAAAAATATATATATTAGAATTATTATTATAATTTTTTTTGGGTGGATTTATTTATTTATTTTTTAAGTTACTTTTTTTGGTATTTTGGTCAGACACATGCAACGCTGATTACCGTAATATGTGTGGTATTTGTTATAACTGTACGTTGGTACATAGAGGGTGATAAGAAGCTGTACATGGAGGGACTTAGGACCCAGGGGAATGTAGGTGAAGGAAACAGGAAGAGACGCCGCACAAACAGCTGTTCACCGCTCGCTGCCGGTTCTTGTGTTAAAAATGTCCGCTTAATAATAATTTAAAAAAAACTGCGTTAATGTGCAATAAAATAATTGTCGCCGTTAATTAATTAATGCGTTATTATCGTGTTAGCTTGCCCAGCACTAATATATATATACACTTACCGGCCACTTTATTAGGCACACCTGTTCAATTGCTTGTTAACACAAATAGCTAATCAGCCAATCACATAGCAGCATCTCAATGCTTTTAGGCATCTAGACGTGGTGAAGTTCAAAGCCAGCATCAGAATGGGGAAGAAAGGGGATTTAAGTGACTTTGAACGTGGCATGGTTGTTGGTGCCAGACGGGCTGGTCTGAGTATTTCAAACTGCTGATCTACTGGGATGTTCACCCACAACCATCTCTAGAGTTTACAGAGAACGGTCCGAAAGAGAGAAGATAAGACGAAAATGCCTCGTTGATGTCAGAGGTCAGAGGTCAGAGGAGAATGGGCAGAGTGGATGGAGATGATAGAACGGCAACAGTAACTCAAATAACCACTCGTTACAACCAAGGTCTGCAGAACACCATCTCTGAACACACAACACGTGGAACCTTGAAGCAGACGGGCTACAGCAGCAGAAGACCACACCGGGGGCCACTCCTGTCAGCTAACAACAGGACACTGAGGCTACAGGCTCACAGGCTCACCAACATGTGACAATAGAAGATTGGAAAAACGTTGCCTGGTCTGATGAGTCTCCATTTCAGCTGCAACATTCAGATGGTGGGGTCACAATGTGGCGTAAACAACATGAAGCATGGATCCATCCTGCCTTGTGTCAGCGGTTCAGGCTGGTGGTGGTAGTGTAATGGTGGGGGGGATATTTTCTTGGCACACTTTGGGCCCCTTAGTACTTAGTACTTGAGCATGTTTTAAACACTACGGCCTACCTGAGTATTGTTGCTGACCATGTCCATCCCTTTATGACCACAGTGGACCCATCTTCTGATGGCTACCTCCAGCAGGATAATGCACCATGTCACAAAGATCAAATCATCTCAAACTGGTTTCTTGAACATGACGATGAGTTCACTGTACTCCAATGGTCTCCAGTCACCACATCTCAATCCAATAGAGCACCTTTGGGATGTGGTGGAACGGGAGATTCGCATCATGGATGTGCAGCCGACAAATCTGCATACATATATATATTACGGGGCCCCACGCAATTGCATATTCAACTTTAGTAGGCAATCGTTTGCAAGTTACAACAATTTTAGAGGATGATGACATGTCAGGGCTGTCGGACATTGTCCGTTTGTCTGCCTTGGTTAGACAGTTGTGACAGTGTGGATGCATCCAGCCTTCTTATCTTACCAGCTTCAATTTACTTTTGTTTTCGCAGCCAGTATGTTTTTTAGTGTGTTGGAGTGTACAGGATGCCCCTCTGTTACTGTTAATGAAACACTCCTCAAGACCCTCACACTAGAAGCCTGTGCCCAACCACGCACACACAAGTCTGTGGGTCAGAGGAACAAGACAACAGACTTTTCACGCACACTGTCACATCACCTGGTCACAGCAAGGCGGAGGGAATCATGGAACCATATGCTCTTGCAAACTTTGTCCTCAGAGACAAAGTCTGCCATATATTGCTCCAGCAATATGAAGAAAAACAATGGATTGGGTGGGTGTTCCTGGTCTTTCGTCCACCCTTTACAGGAGAAAAGACTTGGAAAAGTTTGGACATGTTTGGCGCACTAGGACTTAAAAAATGCCATTAATTCAGTATATTCTGGCACACCAACAACAAAATAACAGTGTGGACTTGCAGGGATACTGTACCGGATTGCAATGTTTTTTAGGCACTCCTGTGTTTCTGTCCTATTCATGATAACCAAAGCAATATTTTCGTCAGAGGAGGATAACTGTGAGAAAGTTAAACTTTCAAACATTATGTAACATTGTATAGTGTTTATTGTGTTTTGGGGATTATTTATTCAGCTTGAGAGGGGCTCTCACCCCAGACTCATACTGCTATTGCATCTTAAAGCCATCCTATTCACTGCAGGGTACAACCCTCTGTATGTGTGTTTGTATCAGAGGAGGCTGGTCCATAAAAACAGAGGATGTTGCTGCTCCTTTATTTTTGAGTAGGAGATCACAATCTCAAAAAAGAGTTATCGGTTGAAATAAACCATTACCAAATGTCAGTATCCTATTCCAAATAGAAAAAAGATACACTGATTAAAATTCTTCAACAGCGACACCTGCAGGACAGGCAAGAAAGAGTTGGGGGGGGGGGGGCAGAGGAGGACAGGCTCCTGCTGTCCTCCCTGAAGACGGGACCTTTCTTTGGATTTAATGTATTTCCTTTTATTTTGCTACTCCGTTATTGGCCAAAACACGTAAAATGACACTCCGAGGTAGGACATCCATCTTTGGTTCTACACAGAATACAATATGGACATTTGTATATGGTTCAATGATAATTTCAAAATTTCATCTTCACTTCTCTACCACTGTATGCATGTGTGACAAACTAGCAATAGATAGAATAGAGATTCATACAGTCTATTATATAATGCATTAAACACATCACAAAACAATGTACTGAGCAGTAACTAGCTACTTGGGTTACCCAAAGCAAGGCTTAGGTTAATGTAGCAGCCCTGAAGAACTGTTAAGCTAACGGTAAGAATGGATTTGGAGTGAGGGTCAGCTGCAAGACGGAAGGCGAGTGGAGAGCTCCGCTCTCTCGGCATAGCCTCGGGTCTGTCCAGGCTTGACCCACGGCGGGACTATGACGCACTCAAGGTTCCCATCCAGAGCCTGCAATGATTGATTTTAAAAAGTCTTGGAAGTGTAATGATTACAAGTACTTTCGCACTGGAACCTAAAAGCACGACACTGAGACAGAGTTACAAGAATAGTTTGATTTACTTATGTTCAGGCAGGGTCAAAACCGGGAGATCAGTCAATCAGCCAAACAAATCCAAAAAGGGGGGCAGGCAGAGAATCCAACGTCGAAAACAGGCAGGCAGGATCGGCACAGGCAGATCAGACATTGGCATGAGGATAACGCTGGAGAGCTTGGCAGAAACACAAGATAATCTGGCAGGGATCAAATGCAAGTGAGCGGACCTAAATAGTGACGGACTAATGAGGGAATGGGCTGCAGGTGAGATGGGCGTGGAGGACCAGGTGAGGGGAATGAGAGGTGACAGGGTGTGAGTGGCAGGACCTGAAACAACAGGAGAGTTAGAGAAACAGGCAGGCAGGATGAAAACAATCTAAGATGAAGTGGAATTCGTGACAGTATGCCATTGTTTTATTGCTTAATTTCTTGTTGAGCATAAGCAAGAAGAGATAGGTAGTCAACAAGTGTAAAATAACTTGGCACTGTGGGTTGGTTTTTCTCCTGTCCTCTCCATTTCTTTGTTACCAGCCACCACTGGTTTGTATGCACTTTACAGTATAACTAGTCACTATTTAAAAGTCACTATGGTAAGGCGACATGTGTCAAGCGGGGACGCTGGCGAGTCTAACGCCGCTCCGTCTGGCAGTTTTTGTTTTATTTTCCTACCGTAATCACAATTGAACCTACATTTATTTTTTTATTTTAATTTTAACAGTGTAGTTAAGTTTAATCACCGTAAATAGCCATTCTTCTCTGTTTTTAACTCTACTGCAACGCTTCGTCTTGGATTTGGATTTGTTTGCTTACCTGTTGCTCCCCACTGCTACCGTCTACTCCCTGGACAACTAGCTGGCTAGCTGGCGGTCTCTCACTAGCCGGCGGCTACCGACGAGCCAGCCGGCTCCCTGCTGGATACCCTTGTCCGTGCCTGGGCTGCCTGGATAGCCTCTCAACTGTCCTGGTGTGGTAAGTCTGACTGCTGCTTCTTCAGCTAGCTGTTAGCTAGCCGCCCCCTCCAGTCAGCGTGTAGCTAACGTTGGCAGCTGACTGAACTGCCTCCTCCGTTTCCTCGCCTCATCCATCACCACTTTCTCACTCAGCTCCGATCACCTGCCTGCTGTGGATTATCCTGGCGTGCCTGTCACTTCTCCAACTCCGGTCCTCAAGTCCGTGGCTACCGACAAAAGACCTCAGGCCGGCATGGTTCTGCAATACTCCACCTCGCAACTCCTCAAACTCAACAACTTCTCTGCTCCTCCGTTCATCTCAGCCATCAAAACACTTGGACTCCTCCGTCGGCCCCGTTACATCCACAGAGCCTCCCGCAGAAAGTTAGTTTACTCCTGGCCTGATCGCTCCACTCTTTCCATCCCCTCCCTCTGGTCAGCTGAGCGCACCGCCGCAACTCCTGCACGTCATCACCACAACAATCTTGCTCCTCTGTCTTTCTTTTCTTTGTTTGTTTTGTTTGTCTCTGCCCTATGTAAAGCGTCTTTGGGTATCTAGAAAAGCGCTATATAAAATTAAAACATTATTATTATTATTATTAAACCAAAACCACCACTTTTTCACATCAGACCAATATAAAGGATTTGCACAGCCTGTTTATAGCTTGTTTGTGGACCCCTCCCCACCCTCAATGAAGAGTTCTCTCAGCTTGAGATTTTAGATAGAGATCAAGCGGGTCAGGACATCTCTCCAGCATCTTTCCTCAGCCTCTAAAGCACATGTGTCAAACTCTCGGCCCGCCACGTCATTTTATGTGGCCTGTGAAGGCATAATTCCACCAGCAAAAAAAATAAATTAATTAAAAAAAATTAAGTCACAATTATGATATATATTTTTATTATCAAGTCTAACTTTTAATTTGTTTTTTTTGCTGCTGAAATGGGCTTCCATATAAAAGGCATATGATTGTCTTAAAATTAAACTCTATGCTGCTTCATCGTGTACGCTACAGTGACCATAAACTACATCTCACACAATGCATGTTGAGTTTTTGACCCGCGAAATGACGGACTGCGGCCGCTAGTAGCGTTAGCGTTAACTAAATCGGGTTTCCAACGAATTATTGAGTTGAAAATGTTTGAAAAATATGTATGCTATGCTATGCTATGCTATGAAGCAGTGTCGGTGATGAAAGAATACAATTTACGTCGGCATTTTGATACCAAACACGGAGCCAAGTATGCTACATTTAGCCTCCAAGAAAAACATCAACTTGTCCAAAAATGTAAAGGCAGACTCCAATCACAGCAGAACATATTCAAAGAAGCTAAAGACACAAATGATGCCGCTGTGAAAGCTTTATTGTGGCTGAAGAAACCGCCCGAGCTTCCAAGTCCTTTTCAGAGGGTGAAGGAGTGTTTGATCAGGGTCTGTGAGCAGGTGAGCCCCGACCAGGTACAGGCTTTTACAAATGTCACAATCATTTGTTGTACCATAGTTATGTCCCTCTCAACTGTGACAAACATGCTTTGAACAGAGTTAATAACTAAAATAACCAACTTGTGTTTGATATTTGTTTTTTATATTTTCTTTACAAGTTTGATCTTTGATTTATGTTATAATAACAGAGAAATGTGCATATCATTTTACATTTATATAAATGCATTTACAATATGTTTATACTTGAATAAACAATAATCAAATGCAGAGAGAGTTGTTTAACAATATGTTAGGAGTGGTTACATTTACACAGTCTTACAGTTACATCCGGCCCTTTGAGGGCGACCATGATGCTGATGTGGCCCGGGGTGAACATGAGTTTGACAGCCCTGGTCTAAAGTGTCCTTTCAGTTTGGTCTACGGTCCTCACTGTTTGTAGATGCAGATCCACATACTTCCATGTTGCCATATGGTTGTTTGCTCTTGACTGTTCTCAGAAGTATACCTATGTTTGTCCAGTCACAAAATCATGCTTTCATTTATGTATATATAGTTTCTTGAAAGTGCTTTGCAGTGAAAGCGGTAAAGTGCATTATTTTCTCTCAAGGTCAGCTTTTTTGTTTTCCCCATTCACTAATGTCCTGACGAGTTAATGGTGATTTAAACTTCTATCTTCTTGTAACCCTCTTAGAATCTGCAGTATACTCAGATCATTTGTTGGACCAGGGCCTAGGTTCATAGGGAGAGGTTTATAGTCAATAATAGACACACAAAGGAACTGGAGCCACGAAATGGTTTGATTTCAAAGATTATATTGAACCGTGTGAAAAAAATTAAATATTTTAAATTGACATCTGATACAACCTTTACAACGCTCTTCTCGACAGATTACTCAGCACATTTCCATTGAAATGTGTAAACGTGTCTCTGAAATGCAGTGTTGCTTCAGTTTGTTCTTTTCGCGTTCAAGCTCCCTTCTTGTTTCCTTATACAGTCGGTTCAAATAGTCAACAGTCAGTTTCAGTTCCAAAGTCAAAAGAATAAGTCAAAGTAGCAAGATGTGTTGCTTTCTTAATCCTACCACACTGGTGCACTCAGTTGATGAGAAACGAAGAAACGGTTGCTTTCTCCTCAGCAACAAAGAAAATCTTGATCCTACTCCTCGGGGTAAGGAGATGATCGGGTTCAGTGGTGACTCGCCATCTCCCTCGTCAGGAAGAGTTCACTATCCAGTATCAAAGGTATCCAGGGAACATCAGAAACCTAGCCAAGACGCTGCCAAAAGTTGTAAACTTGTGGCACAAAGGTCTCTGAATCACCTCTCACGTTGCATGAGTGCAGTCTCACAAAGCGCTGTGTCTGACCGTTTTAACAGTTATCACTTGTGACGGCTGAACTACTTTATGA